>JBAGKO010000012.1:20752483-20772354 GCA_037177275.1 Acacia concinna
AATGGAAGGAAGCAAATTTGACATATAATCAAGATTAGGATGTCCTTGTGCCACAACTCCAAACTACTAGTCCTAGGGAGAGACGCTTTATTGTAAGAGCTAGTACTTTGAAAATCACTGTCATCCAGGTAGTAAAGCCCACCAAGTTTCTTAGCAATGCCAATCGTCGTCTTGGTGAATAGGTCTTGAAAAAGACAATAATTTGTGAAGAAATCAGCATGGCACCTCTCATCACGAGTTAACTGACTGATAGATAATAAATTGCATTTCAGTTTTGGAACATGCAAAACATTATGAAGTGTAAGGGTAGGAGAGACTTTAACATTGCCAAAACCAACAACAGCTTCAGATGCATCAGCAATTTTAACCGTCATCTTGACATTGGTTGAAGTATAGGATACAAAGAGAGATGCATTATCGGACATATGATCGGAAGGTCCAGAATCTACTATCCAACAATTGCCCTTACTCGTTCCCTTAATTGTAGATAAAGCCTTTAAAAAATCATCTCGTTAGACTACTATAGCTATAGGTTGCTTCTGGGAAGGTTGTAATGCAGACAGAAGCTCAAGTATTTTATCAAACTTATCACCGGGAGGAACTAGTTCAGTAATGGTAGTAGCATCGTCTTTAGATGTTTCAGCAACATAGCCACGAGGATGATGTTTCTTTGGTTTCCAATCTGGTGGCTTGCCGTGAAAGTCCCAAAATTCCTCTTTGGAGTGTCCTGGCTTTTTACAATGATCACATATTGGTAGATTTTTGTTGGAACGAGAATTCAAAGAACAGACAACAAGTGCAGACAGTTCTGGTACATTTGGTTGTGATAAAGTGGCTGTCTTATTCATAACCTTCCTTCTTGAATCTTTATTCCTGAGAATGGAAAAGTCTCCTCTTACTGATGGTAGAGGATTTTGATTAAGAATCCTTCACGAACATCATCAAAAATCGTGTTCAGTCCTGCAAGAAGTTCAAATAGACGTTCTTTTTCCATGCTTTTAGCATGCGTGACAGCATGTGAAGCACAACAAGGTGTGTCATCATGAAGAAGATCAAGTTCTTTCCACAGACTGCTTTTCGTGAGATAATAGTCACCTAACGTGAGAGTTCCTTGTTTGAGATCCCATACCTTAGACTCGAGGTCAAAAACATAGGATGAATCGCCACCATCACTATAGGCCTCTGGAATGGCATCCCACATCTCTTTAGTAGTCGATATAAACATGAAATAGTGTTTGATTGTTGGCCCCATGGAGTTAACCAACCACGAACAGACAAGAGCATCATCAGTCTGCCACGCTTCTGTTGCTTTTAGATCAGTCAACGGTGGAGGAGTGGAATCGCCGGTGATGTACTTGAGTTGACCACGACCTTTTAAAGCGAACGTGGCTGACTGTGCCCATTCGCGATAATTATTGCCATTCAGCTTTTTGGGAATAACAGCAATAACAGAGCCCTCAAGCCCAACCGTCACAAGGCGCGTAGCGCCAAAAACAGAGGAATCCCCAGACGCCGGTGTCTTTGACATGTGCGACTCTGGCCGGGAACTCAACTCCTGATTTGCGTTTGAGGGATCTGTCATTGTTCCTGGTTTTTGTTTGAGGGATCTGCCATCGTTACCTTCGTTACAGCTTTGATACCATGAAACAAACGATGCAGATTTGAGGTAATTCCTCAATACTTCTATTTCTCTATAGGTTAGAGATTATATACACATCACATACAATCAAGGGTACCTTGAGTCAGGGGATTACATGATAATTGTAATTAAAGAGAATAATTACATAATAAAATCAAGTCAGATCCTAAAATCATGGGTCAACTAATTTCCTAATATCTCAGTCCTATAATTATGGGATTCCCACAGTAATATTATTTCTCCCTGTAACACTTTCATAGATTGTGCAATTAAGCGTGGTTTGATGGCATAAATAAATTATTTCTAGAACACGCATTTAATAAAATATTGAAGTTGTTATTGGGAACAACGAAATTATCAAATCTAAAAATTCATTCTAAAGCCGTCACAGTTGTTTTTTTTATACCGTAGATACCAAGAGAGATTTGAATATTAGTTTGTTATATTATGAGATACTAACTCATTTTGTAAGGCTCAGCTCCTGTAAGTAGATATTGTGACCTTGTTTTTTTCCCCCTAAAGTACAATTATCTTTATAGGAATATGTTTGAGGTGCTTTCAAATATTAAATGTAGGAACCTCTCTCTTAGAGGAGATTTGAATATTGATTCACCATGTTTTGATAAATTAACCCTTTCAATAGGATCCAATTATGATGGTAAGTTTATTTAAAGGTAAAGAAGCAAATTTGCTATAGAAGTATACCCAGAGGAGCAAATTTGCCTTGAAACTTTCAGAAGTTGGGCAAATTTGCCCTTGCCGCTAGTTGACTATTAGTTGATTAAATATGTTGAGCTGACAGTTCACAGATCATCCATTATACTTTTGCTAAGCTAAAAATTTGTCCCAAAACTTTTAAATCTAACTTCTAAAAAAAATGAATTAAATGACAGATAAACTTTTAAGACAAATTTCTACCTTAACAGAAATAAACTGGATGGCATGCGGACTGCAGTTCACCTTATTTGGTCAATTAACCGTCAAAAGTAACAAATTTAAAAAGTTTGAGACAAATTTTCACCTTAACAAAAATAAAGTGGATAACCCGTAGACTGTCAGCTTAACATATTTGGTCAACTAACGATCAACTAACGGCAGGGGCAAAATTGCCCCACTTCTTAACTTCTGGGGCAAAGTCACCTTTTATAAAACTTTTAGGGCAAAATTCACTTCTCTAAACATATTTCCATGGCAAATTTGACCCTTTACCCTTTATTTAGGTTGGAAGATAATCTCTTTTCTGCAAAAGATGCAAAAGATAAAAAAAGGGCGGGAAAAGAAAAACCCACAATATGATTTTAGTTGAGAGAATAAGTTTCAAGCCAATAGATATAGAGGACGTTTCGAAGCGGGAGATTTCGTATGAAACTTACAAGCCTTTGAAACTAAAATCTATTCACTTTTCACATGCATGAATACATAGATTTAAATTATTAATTATGGCTGTTGCAGATATAGTACAAGTTCCTAGAAGTGTTTTTATAGTGACTTGAACTATCTATCAAGAAGTTCGGTGAAAAAAAATACCTGAACGCTGAAACTAATTGCTGATTCAATCAATATCACAAGCTTAGCCAAATACTCCTATGATATTTGTGGTAATTAATTGCTGATTCAATCAATATCACATGAGATTAACAAGCTTAGCCAAATACTCCTATGATATTTGTGGTGCTTGCCAAGCAATTTTTACTCTTTAGGGTTGGCTAATACTTGCTTAGGAAGTCTACAACCTAGAAATTGCAATTAAACGAAAGCTGCAGCTTGCCAAAATCCAAGCCGCTTTCTCCTTTTGATTAATTTTATCTCTTAGTTTACACACAAGGGAAGATGCCCATTCCATATTTGTTCCTGTAATAATTTGGCAGGGAACTCCTATAAGCGAACCAGGCTTTTACATTGGTGGATCCTTTGACTTACATGAAGCGACGAGTTACTATACATGATTTTCACCTATCTAAAGGAACACAATTGCTGCGAGCGCAGATACCCCAGATACAAAAAAATTGGAGAACCATTGATTTAACCCATTGAGGTAATTATGAATACAAAGGAGGAGGCCCTAAAAATCTATATTAACAGTATGGGTTAAACTCTATTGTCAAGCTAACAAATTCTTCCGGAAACCAGCAGCATCCTTTTTCCAAAATGTGAATCCCTCAAGAAATCTACTGATGACTTGGTCTTCTCTTTGCGGTATCTGACCTTAATCGCTTCGCCGGTCTTGCCCAGCCATCTGACCCACCAGATCCATTTGGATGCTGAGATGGCTGGCCAATCGCCAGTCTAGCATCCCTAGGGACTGAACCAAGCCCTGGACTTCTTGCAGAAGGGACCACATTGGGCGGTGAGACTGGGCCAGCTGACCCAGCCCTAGACTTTGCCAAGGATTTGTCCCTGTCATTTCTTCTCTTCTTGCATACAACCAGTTCACCTGGATGAGTAAGCAGTGGAGAATCATCCTGCAGAAGTTCTCGGCTGTTGCCACCTCCATTTCCAGATTTTGATTCCTTCTGTGGAATATGAACTCTGATCCTGGTGTTTTCCCCACTTGAAGCAGATCCCCGTTGCAGGTGCTTCTGTGAAGGGCTTGCATCAGTTCCAACCTCATTTGTTGTCCTGTGCCTCTTGGTTTGGCTTCCAGCCATTTGTCTGGGAGATGTTACAGCACTGGCTGAAATTTGACCCGAGAAGGGAAGTGCGTTTCTTGCTTCTCGAAAATCCGTATCAGGAAAAGCAATTTTCAAGATATCAAAAAAGCGATCATGAACCTTTCTAGCTTCAGATCTTACCTGTAAATAATGATATATCCATGAGAACTCAACCCTTCAAGAGTTAGCTATAGAGATAATATGTTGTTCAGCCGGCAAAGGGATCAGTAGGCCATATAAAAATCTGACTCACTAATATACTTACATGTTACTAGCCCCGTGCAGCCAAATACAGCTGCACAAGATTCAAAAAACAAAGCTAGAATGCTTGTGAACTCAGCTGACATTAACGCTAATCTTTCTCAGAATACATTTAGTTTATTGTATACGTCGTACATATAAATGCATCTTCAATTATGCGAGAAAAGTTAAATGATGATGATGATACAAGTACTCTGTACCAACATCTAAGCAAGAACTGGGTGCATCAATGAGTTTCTGTGTCTATATGCAATCTCTGACAAATGAAACCGAAATTGATACCACCTGGGACAATACATATCAAGGAAGGAGAAGGATGGAACGCAAGATTAGTCACAAGAGTAGTTTACATTCACAACCACAGTTTTTAAGCAAACACTTAGCCTGCTCTGCTCTCAAATTTCAATTTATAATAGAACCTATATTCAGTTATAAAACCAACAGTCAGCTCCCCTAGTTTTCCCGAGCATACGCATTAACTAAGTTTTTCTTGATTTGCACAGGATTTAATCAGGCTATTAACAGTTTTCTAGAAGGAAAAATGCATAGGTTTGTATGCTCTGTTAACAAATATGTTAAAATGAGAATAGAGGTGTATTTAGGTGTAAAAAACCACGAGAGAAGCCAATGTATTATTCCCATTCTAATTAAAGTACATTCCAGTACAAGGTGTGATTGCTGTCCTTCCTTCCAACCAAGGGGCTTTTGCATAATGAGCTTATGGAAGATATAAATAAAATCATTAATGATATTTTGCCTAACAGTAACTTAGGTTTTATCATTTATGGATGAAGTGATCCTTGAAACATGTTGGAAAACCAGAACATGTAGTCACTTGTATACAGACATCTAATAATTCTTTGGGTTAATTTTGCGTCTATAAACAATCAGTGATTTAAGTGCATCCCTAGAGTCAATGAATAATTACAACTGCAGTTTATTTGAAATTAGTAAGAAATAAAGCCTCAGAGATGAATGTGCTTTTAAGTGTCCTCTGAATTTCCATTTAAAGGACCCAAACATATATTTGCCAGAAATATCCAAGACACAAATTCAACAACTTCGTGCATTTTTATCTAATATCCACATCACAACGACAATGAATGGCACGAGAAATTCTCACCTCTTGTGAAAACCCATAAAAATGCATTGCACTCTTCAGCATGAACTGCACATCGAAAACAAGTTCCATCACTCCACTATACTCCAATCTATCAATTCGCTGTTCGATCTTCTGCAAATCCAACAGACTATTCCCAGATCCACCTGTGTACCCTGAATTTTCAATCCGCTTCCATAAATCTTTAAGCAAAGGTACAATTTGATGACCTTCTTTGTCTATTCTCCTTTGGAGCTTGCTAATTACACTCTTGCACTGCAAGTAAAAAAAGTGTTGAGTAATCAGGCTGACAATAAAGTAAAAGGAAACATCTTGTCAGCAGGTAGAGAGAGGAGAAAAAGAAGGGAACATAAATTTATGGTTCATGATAATGGAGATAACTTCCCAAAATAGTTATCAGCTGACATGATGCTTAGGTCAGGAAAACTAGAGTCTGAAGCTGAAAGAGAATTCACACAAAAAAGGACTGATAAAGGAATTTCTGGGAAACGATATTAAAGGTTAGCAGCATAGTATTGTTGGTAAAAAAAATTTGAAAAGAGAATTATTTGAAGTTGCTTTAGCTTTGGTCACCTAAAAAGTAAGCTTCCTTTCTTATATAAAGTATTCCATGGAAAAGTCCAACAATGTTCAACCATGTTGGGGAAATTCGCCAAACCAACAAATGGCAAATGTAGATACACAATCACCTTCCATGATAGCTGGCCTAGTCCTTTGGGCATCTTATTTATGTACCAGGATCATTGAATTGGACAATTAATGTTAACTGTGGCATCATTTCACTACTCAAGACATTGATGCCGCCACACAGTAAGGCATGACAATGTGAGATCAATGGAACATGACATGCTCACCACATCACTACCACTGCCCTGAAGCCCTTCCCCTACACCACCCATGATAATAGAAAAGGGAATCAAGTATCAATTCCAGCATGACCTGCAGCCTTAAAGTGCTCCCCTCATTCAGCCAATGGCTGACCAACATACTTGAATTAATTCAGCAATGCAGTTCACCACTTGCACAGCTCCATGTCCAAGTTTAACAGGAAAAGGAAGTGAGGATAGTTTCATATAGACAACAGAATGTTTTGGTTATAGTTGCAAACGGACAGCAGCCATATTAGCATGATTGCAGCAGGGAAGAAGTCTAATGTACATCATTGGATACCAAATAGGCTCCTCCTGTCTCATAATATTATTGTATATCAAGTTTGGATAAATCAACAATGGTTTCTAATTAACATTCCATTTCACCCGCACTCAGACCTATGCATTTTAGGAAAACACAAGACCGGCAAAAATAGAAAAAATGAAGATCACCACAAGAGCATACCCTTCTTTGGATGATTTCAGGCATTTTAGAGGATAAGGCCAAAGACCCACTGGAGTTGATAGGCTTCCCCTCCCAATTTTCTCTTGAGTATCCCCCATCCTCAGAAGTAGAAAGGCAGTTCAATCGACTAGACTTGGGTGAGCCCTGAAATTTGGAGGTAGTAGCTACTCTCCTCGAAGGTAAATTTCTCTTTACTTTCAAGGATGACTCGTTCTGATCATGCCTTCTGGCATTGGATCCTCCAGACTTTTCTTCAGGATCAGTCCTTGCTTGCACTTGATATCTATGGTCCATATGAACAGACAAAAGAGATGATTCTACTTGGTGAAGAGATCGCACCTCACCACCAGACTTTTCCTCAGGCCTCTCCAGGGCATGACGAGGTCGAACACGAAGACTACGTTTGCGCCTAATCTTAGGCTGCAAAACTTGTTCGTCTTCACCTTCATCATGATCATGAATCCAACTTTCAGATTGTTGATTATCCATGTGATAATCACCAGATACAGCAATTTCTCCCTCCTCTAATTCATCAGTCTAGGAAAATGGCCATAACATAATTAGATCTAAGAATGTTCAATTTTGAACCAAACAAACCAATTGAACTTATCAAAACAAACAAATTAATAAATAAAGACAACTGGTTTCAAGAATGTCAAAACTTATTTAATTGATTCAGCAGTAAATTTGGCTTGGATGGGTTCAAAAAACAAAAAGAACCAGTGATAAAGGTTTTTTTTTTTTTTGTGACAGCTGAAGAATGAGTTAGGCCAACTACAAATGAGATTATATTCCCAATATATTGTTGAGATAGATCCAAATAAAAGAGAAAACAATTGCATAAAAGTTCAACTAAGCTGGTTGAAAACAGAAAACCCGTGTCTGAAAAAAATTTAAAATACAAAAATCAATTCAAAAAATTTTAAGCAAACCAGACCAAAACTGAACAAAATCAACCTAAACCAAATACGGATCAAGTCATCCATTTAGCAAAACAAACAAGGTCAGCTAAGTTCATTAATGTTCCAGAACCACAAACCAAGCCTCTCAAGAACCCCAATCAGAACAAGATAAAAGCAGCCAAATACACAACAAAAAATTAAGAAACTCATAATATGTAAACACATACAATCCTTTTTGAAAGGGAACTTGGCCTGGAATCCAATGCAGAGAGGGAACCAAATTTCTGGGAGGAAATTGAAGGGGAGACAATCTGTGTCATCCTTTGACTGTCTGAGGATGTTCCTGGAGATCCAGATCCTTCAGCTGTAAGATTATTTCTAGCATTTTCTGTAGACTGAGGGAATCCATATCCAGCATCACAAATTGGACCATCTTCCTCCAATTGATCCTTATCATTGGGCTGAGCTCCATCTGCCATGCTCAGCCCATCTTCTTCAAATTCTCCTATTTCCCCTTCATCTTCATGAGCTGAATATTCATTTCTTTCATCAGAACTTGCTTCTGAGAATTCTTCATTTTCATCATCTAACTCTTTATAATTAAGATTCTTCTTTCCCTTTGGTCGTCCCCTTCGCCTTTCAGATCCCATTTCACTGGATTCCACGCCAACATCACCACCCAATAGAGTGTTCTTCGACGGTTTTCTTGATAAAGCGGCAATGGTGGCATTTACTTCTCTAGTACTTACTCGAAGCCACTCAGGCACCTGATCATACTTTGTCATCTCTTCAATCCAATCCAATTCCTCGTCCATCTGATCAAACAATTCAAGTTCCTCCTTACTCCTAGCAATCATGCGATTTACCTCCTGTAGTGAGGGAACATCATGAACAGTTTCCTGATACCTTTCGTCATCATGCAATAATGTCTCCAAAGTCAAGCGTCTCTCTTCATGTGTTGTTCTTTGGTCAAAACGTCCAGCATTAATGACCTCATCAGCCATATCAATCTTGTATTGTTGAATATTGTTCCTTATTAGGCTTTCAATGGATCCAATATAACGATCCTTACCTACAAGTTCTTCCTCCATATCAACAGTGCCTCCACTTCTCAGTTCATCCTCTTTTTGATAGCAGGAGATTTTGTCAACAACAGCTTCCATATAGATAACTTTCACTTCTCTTTTCTGCCCAATGCGATGAGCTCTAGCAACTGCCTGCTCCTCATTTTTAGGATTTGGGTCAGGATCATATATGACAACTGTGTCAGCAGACTGAAGGTTAAGGCCTCGCCCAGCAGCTCTAATACTAAGCAAGAAGATGAAACTGTCCGAATCAGCACTATTGAAATCCACTATAGCTGATTCACGGTCTTCTAAACTTGTGGTCCCATCAATTCTTCTGTACACAAGCCGTCGCCATTGTAGGTATTCTTCCAAAATGTCCAAGAGTTTTGTCATAGTACTAAAGAGCAGAACTCGATGTCCAGTCCTCTGAAGTTTTATAAGGATTCGATCCAAGATCCAGAGTTTCCCACAAGATTTTACAAGGAACTCTTTGGATAAGTCGCTGAAGAATGGGTAGCTAAGCAATGGGTGATTGCAAGTTTTACGCAGCTCCATGCATCTGTTATTTAACGTTTTATATTGCTTGGCCTGGTAGACTGGATTCTTTTGAACCTTATGTTTCTCATCCTCAGGATCAAGACGAAGGGTGCCAGTGGACTTGACCCAGTCATAAATAGCACTCTGGATAGCTGACATTCTACATCGCAAAACTATAGAGACCTGCCAAGAAGCACTAGTATTAGAAATGAACCACCATAAAAAAAAGCAAAAGATCAAAAAGCCACAGTCTAACCTTTGGTGGCAGCATGCCTTCTACATCTTCAACACGGCGCCTGAGCATGAATGGCTCAAGAATCTGATGAAGTCGGTGGATAATTATAACTTTCTTTTCGGTCTCAAGCCAATCATCCTCTGCATTTTGACTAAGGCCTTCCTTTTGAAAAGGTTTTGAGAACCAATCATGAAATGCTTTCCGATTGTCAAAAACTTCAGGAAGGAGTAGGTTTAAAAGTGACCAAAGTTCCTTCAAATCATTCTGTTAAGGAAATCGCAGTTTTTCAGTTCACAAGTCATATACATAATATTGTACATGAGTCTATAAACAAAATCTGCATGGCATTGACATACGGAATATATGCCTTGCATAAAATGTTGGCTCAACCAAGTTAACCAGGGATCATTGGGTGTACAATTAACATCAATAACTGCAAACACATGCATTTCTTTAGAACAATCCATGCGTCAAAGGGTGTGTTTTGGATGGCTTTTAGAGCCCCAAAAGCAGGATTGAGGAGTAAAAGTCAGATTGAGTGCATTTGGTGTTTTTCATATTTTTGAGATGACTTTTTTTCAATTGGGCTTTTGGAATAGCAGCTTAAGCCATAAGCCAAAATTTCTTGCTTTTGGCTTTTCCATCATGAAGAGAGAAAAGCAGCCCATGAAAGAAAAATGTTGGGTCCCACCTTTTTAATTGAAATACTATTATGGTCCTTATTATAAATTCTCATAGATGCTTTTTTTTTGTCCTAAATATAAATTCACTTAAAAGTTAATAATCATTGTTTTCCATTTTTTTCCTTACTTAATTCTCTATTGGAAATAGAAAAGGATGAAACTGATGTAAGAGAATTACTTAAGATAAACTTCTAATGAGGATCAGAGTGGTAAATTTTAATGATAGTACTCTAATTCAAGTCCATGAGAAATGTAATTAGTGAGAACTACGTGATGAATTTTCAAATTATACTCTAGTGGTCAATTTGGTCTCTATTGGTGGTAGAAAGTTGCGTTCATTCTTCAATAGTCTCTGTACATGAAACTCTCTTTCAGTTCACCGTCAATTAGGTATGTAAGATTATTTGATAAAAAACTTTATATTTGTATAATTTTTAATATAGATGCATTTTTTTTATTAACTATGTTTAATTATGTATTTTAGCATTGCCAAATTTTTCACGTTTTTACAATTTTAATTTTTCTCTTATAATTATCACAACACAGACACTATATATTTTAATAAGATTCATGTCATTTTCAATCATTTTCTATCTAAACTTGCTTTTCAAAATAATCATGCAAACAAGTTTCAATTTCAGAAAAGTCACTCATGTTATCGTCAATCTATACATAAATCACATTACACAATCCGACTTTTACCCAATCTTAAGTTTGCAAAAGTCAGATTGCAAAAAATGCCACTTTTATAACTGCTATTTCAAACACACAAAGTAAACCAGACCTGTAAGGGGGTTCCAGTCAAAAGTAGGCGCCTCTGACAGCGATATCGATCAAGATCACGTGCTAGAACTGAATCCCTATCTTTCATCCTCTGTGCTTCGTCAATTATGATATACTTCCAATCAATTTTTGAAAGCTTTGACCGGTCATACATGATGAACTCATAAGTTGTCACAAGGACATTAAATTTCAACGCACAAACCTCCTGTAAGTATAGCAAAAAAAAGACAATTCCTCAATGAACATTAAAATACTCTTGACAGATTATCAAAATAAGCTGATGTGCACTCACTTGAGAAAACAATTTAGATCGTTGATCCTTCCCTCCAACATAAAAAATGCACGACACAGATGGTAGCCAGTTATAAAACTCACTCTGCACAATGAACACTTCCAAGTTAAAGCACGCAGCAAAAAAGGAAAGGAACACCATAGAACGAGGAGTGCATCTTACCTTCCAATTAACCAAAACAGCATTCGGCACTATTATGAGATGTGGGCCATAATTTCCTTTGAATTCCATCAAATAAGCAATCAAT
Organism: Acacia concinna; assembly: GCA_037177275.1. NCBI lineage: Eukaryota > Viridiplantae > Streptophyta > Magnoliopsida > Fabales > Fabaceae > Acacia > Acacia concinna. The sequence goes on from JBAGKO010000012.1 coordinate 20,764,236, forward strand.
GCCATAACCTAAAGAGAGAAGGTACTATTATGAGATGTGGACCATAATTTACTTCAAAAGAATGTCTTGCATGAATATAGCACAACAAGCTTAATTGTGAGGTGTGAGCTCTGCAAGGCTCCAGCAATTAAAACACTAACCTGCACAGTTTTGCCAAGACCCATCTCATCCGCCAAAATTCCATTTAACTTGTTGTTATACAAAGAAAGCATCCATTGCAACCCAACCTTAAACATAAAGAAACATGTCAAAACCTTAAATTACTCAAGAAGACACATGATGCCAATGTCATCGAATACAGCAACCTACAAGCTGATAATCTCTTAATGTTCCAGCCCGCAGCATTGATGGTTGCCTTACGACCTTTTCATTCACAGCATGAGCAAGGTTGTAATATCTGAGAAGTGACCAAAAAAAGTAACAATCAAACGCATCATTCAACATAATCATTAAAAGAATAAGAAAAAATAAAGCAAATGAAAGTTCATTAAACATAAATACATGTAGTATCAGATCATTTGAATTAACATATTTCCTTGGACACATTTCAAGTTTACTGACAGTAATAATACTACATCTTCCCTTAGCGATGCTTTTATTCTCAGGCTAAACACACATTATTTATAAAGGAAATCACACTCACTTGCTGACAGATGAACCATGTTTAGGAGCATTCATTTCCATAAAACGATTTCTAATCATCACTTCTTCTCCAGCACAAGCTGCCGCTGCTCTGACTTCTTCTTCAGAAAGGCCCTTCAGTTAACCAAATAGCCATGTAGAGGTAAGCAAGTGATTCAAAGCGTCAAGCTTAGGGAGGAAGAAGTTCATTTTGTATGCATGAAAAAGAAACCAAAATCATCAAATAAATTAGATTGTAAAGAAAAATTGTGATATGAAAATTTTCTTAGGCCATTGGGATCTACAATATTTTTTTTTTCTAATTTTTACGACTAAGAGTGGAGACAGAAGAAGGGATTGGTATAGCATGCCTGCAACCGTGCAGCAGCTGCAGCAGCTCTTCCAGCCTCCTCTACTTCTTGTTGATTCTTGGCAGTTGTTATCTTACTTCCCAGCTTTTGAAGATACTCTTCTGTCTGCGTTAAGAAAGTTGAAACAACAGAGTATCTCTCAGCAGCATCACCAGGCATGCTAGTCTGCTGCTCCAGCAACATTTCCCTATATCTGTCCACGTCATTATTTTTCAAGGCTTCCATCCGTTTGTTCCTGTCATCATCTTTACGTTTAGAAAACTCCCGCAACATTTTCTCATGATATTTGGCCACCCCCCTATTCCGAGCAGTTCGAGCATCACGAATGGCCCAGTGTGCCTCAAGAAGCTTCTTACGCCACTGAAATATAGATTTGAGTTGCTTCTCCCTTATAGCTCTCTGCGATGCCTGCACTTGCCTAGCCAGTTCTATACGCTGACGCTCACACAATCTAACAAACTTACGATATTGCCTGTCTGGCATTGCCATTATCTCCTGTTGCTGTTGATCAATCTCGTCTCTTAAACTCGCCTGAAGACCTCTAAGACAAAGTTTTTTCTCTTCAATTTGTAACCTCAACACGAGATCAGGCCTAATTAGTTTCCTCTCTGAGTTATTTGCTAGCAGACCTTCAATTTTCTTTAAATTCTCTGTCCTTTTCTTGTTAAGTACTTCAGTGCCTTCTTCAGCAAGAAGATCTTTGACATCATATGCCAGTAACAAATTATTGTTGTTGCTTACCATCATTGATGACCCAAAGGAATCATGTTTCCTAGTAAAGAAGGGAAAATCAAATAGGGGTCCATAATATTTTCTTGTAGATCTGACATCTTTTGGCTGCCCAACCATGCTTGTTTGTGTCGGGTTCTTATGTTGCATTGACTCAGATGCAGAAGGCTGTGGTGCAATAGCCTTCCCCCTGTCTAACGGCAACTCATTCCTAACAGGATTTCTGTTAATTTCACGTTCACTTTCCTGATCTAACTTAACAGGGCAACCAAATGGTTGTTGCTCTTCCTTTTGAGAAGATTGTATCGGAGCAGGAGGTTGATCCTTTATTGCAACAGGTTTGGCCTGCATATGAACTGCTGACACAGTGGATTTCTCATCTCTGGAAAAAGTTTCCTGCTTCGAAGAACCCTGTCCATCAACCGCAGGGAGATGTTGCAAGTCCTTTACTTCAGATTCGATGTGCCTTGAGTGTTCTGGCATGATGTTTCCAGCAGACTTATCTAGATTTTGGCCTCCTGAAGAATGCATTGGCTGCTGCGATTGCAACTCAAGAGGTGGTGGAACAATAGAACGAAGAAGTTCTTGGGGAAGGGTACCCTCTCCTTTCTATCAACAAAGGAGAAAACAATGTCAGTACTACAATATCCATTAAGATTCCACCTATAACATTTTGACTACTACTACCATAACGCATTCACACATAAAGCAGACAAACTGACATATATACAAACAAAGGCAGGCAATGAAAAAGGTAGCAGAGCCGCACCTTGAGCCGCCTCAATGCCAGTATCTGTGCTTTAAGAACATGCAGCTGTTGTTTGGTAAAGCCATGTCGTTGTTGATGCATCTGAGATGGTGCCCCTTGGGATTTCAAATTATTTCCTAAGCTCCCTTCATTTGTAGTGCCTGATGCCTGAGGAGGCGATTGGTTGAACTTCCTTAAATGCTGCATTTGTGAAGGTTCTGGACCAGATAAAGCACTTTTTGCATTCAAATGATGACCTGAACCCAAATTCATGTTGGTAGACGATTGTTGGGGTTGCGCAGAAGGCATTGCATTTCCAACTAAAACAGGTTGCCTCATGGATACCTGAGACTCTCTGCCATGATTATTAAATTGCTGCACTGCCCTGTCACTGGAGTGACTAGCTGTAACAGCATTTGATGGTGGACCAAAATGGTTGGCAGGAATTTGCCTGGCTTTTGCAGGACCAGACAGCCCAGATGCATCACTTGATGAGTTAGCATGTGCTGAGCTATCACTTGCACCCATTGGAGATGTAACCTGCTGCTTTGAAACAGGTACTAGTGATGACTGAGCACCAATGCTGCTCTCATTTGCTTTTTGCTGAGAAACCATCCTTGACTGCATCATAGGAAAGAGTTGAGCGACTAAGTTAGCATTTGCAGGATGTGATAGATCAATATTATGCTCATGTGCCCATGCCTGCACAGCCTGTAATTGAGCAGACACTGCAATCTGATTGCTCATGACATTTTGGATGCCTTGCCGAGCAATGGGTGCTTGCACAGGTCTTATCATATTTCCAGGCATTACTTGTGTCATGGCTGGTCCCTGGGTTGAAGGCTTTCCCTCACTTTTTAGATCAGGGGCTAACTGCTGCACAGGTTCTATCTTCTTTTCCCCACGAGAAAATTGTTCAGGTACATTCCTGGAGGTAGATCCTTGAGCTTGATTTAATGCCTGCATAGACACAAGGTCCTGCATTTTCAAATTTCCCATACGCATTTCTTGATCCTTAGCAGATTGAGACCCTAACATGCCTATTTTATTTTGCTGCTGAGACGGGATTGCCAAAGCAGACTTTTGTTGGGCAGCTGAGAGTGCATATTGAAGGTATGCTTGATGAACAGGATTTAGCATTTGCTGCTCAAAGTTTTGAGCCTTGAGCTGAGCCTCTTGGTTGGGACCATGTTGGGTTTGTTCATTGAATTTCCGAGATTGTTGAGGCAACTGCATGGCACTGGGAGATGAAAAGTTGTTACCCCCAAATGCCCCCTGAAGGGCTGCTTGATATGCTGAAAAAGCTTCATTCCCTTCAGGTTTTCGAAGTAATTGCTGTTGCAGTGACTGCATAGACCAGAAACATCAACGATTGGTGAAAGGTTTCACGAAAAGCTAAACAAGTATGATTAGTCACCATAGCATTTATAAGGAAAGTAAAATTTAACGCAATTTTCAATGTATAATTAAGTAAGATCTATATATATATGTATGAGCATACTTCTAAGAATATGAATGAGCCTAAATTGATTACTCAAGCAATTTCTGCCTTATTCATGTCTTGAGATCTAAAGATAAAATGGTGACAAACTAGTGAATCACAGAAAAATAATAAAAATTGTGAGGGCAGATTCTTACCCATTATTATCATACGACATGCATTAAATTAGTTATATATGTATGATTACAACATTTTGAAAAAGAAAAGGTAATACTGATGATGATTTCCTCAACTAGATTTTGCACTAGAAAGAAACTACAAATCAGGTAAGAAAGAACGTGATAGTTAAACATAAATTTAACAATTGGCTAAACTAGACACGAAACACCTATAGCAAACTGCATTTTGGGTTTGTCTTGTTGAAGTTCATCTATGTGTCTAAATATTGACAAGGACACCATGGAGGGGGGGAAACAGAAGCAGAGAGCGCATACGGGGAAGGGGGAATCATAGACTGAAACGAGAACCAAAATATGCATCCACGCTGTTGTTCTGAAATCATCATTAATGCATGAAAGAAAATTCCAAAAGAGGCTGCGGAGAAGTATGAAGAATAGGAATGATCATTTAAAAGTTTACATCATCAAGTTTATCGATCTGCCCAAACATTAACAAGGACGCCTGAAGAACAAGGTCAAGGAAAATAGTTGTAACCAAAACAACAACGTCAAAAGTTATGTGATTGTTGTTTTAGTCCTCATCAATCAATATTAAAAGAAAAATTCCAGGAGGGAATGCCGAAGAATTAATAGCACAAGAAGGTTATAGTTGCCATAATTAAAATCACAGAGGAACAAAGGCAAACGAAAGACAGACAAGAAAATGAAGACTATGGCAGATTTTTATATTATTATGATATAATGTAACTGATATCATTTATCACTGTATTGCAGCCAAGCAGCCGCAGGTTAAGTGCTCCCGTCGCTTTCTATATTCTAGTAAATTGACAGCTTTGTTTAATTTGACCAACTAGTTCAAAATATTCGTAGACCCTACCAACTAACTAACTAAACGTTCTATGGTAACTACACCCAAGTACATGCATTTAATGCAAATTTTTCACCAAAAACCAATTTCAAAACCCACCAGGTGATACAATCAAACCCCATTAGAAGCACAACAAGGCTCCACCTTCCAAACACTTCTCAGACTACATGTTCTACCAAACTATCATAGACATTCAGCTGAACCCATAAATCCACACCTGCCTAGAACCTATCTGCTGCTGTTGCTGCAACGAGTCCAGCCCCAAATGTGATGTTGACACTGCCGACGATGAAGAAGATGGTGATGCGGCTGACGATGTAGATGTCGCCCGCCCAGCCGGCCCCACCCCTGGGTTCCGGGCGGGCCCACCCCCAGCCGATTGCATGCACTTAGGCCAAAATTCAATAGAATACGTATCCAAATCCCAAAATACTAATCCGTCACACCAACTTCTATTTAAAAAAAAAATTAAAAAAGGGGGAAAATCTCAAATCCCTCCAAATATCCAAGAAAACTCCACTTTTTCCCTCCGATCCCAACGTTCAAAAAATCATCGTCCCATATTCTCTCTCTCCCCCTACAGTCTCCCTCTGCAGTAGCAGCTGCCACCAATTCTCTCTCTAAAAGCCGCAACTTTCGGAACAATGAACGAAAGATCTCCCGGAGCAAGGGCCCAAGAAAAGCGAACTTAACGGAATTGGTGCCGCCACTATGCAGGTAGCAGGTAGCAGTAGCACGCGATTTTGCAATTTCCATACAAGCCCTAAGATATTTTCTTTATAAATTTTGTTCCCCATTAAAATTGTAGTTAAATTTCTTCTCCGGTTTGGCATAATGCTTTTACGACTACAACAACCGGGTGGGGTCAACGCATGCACTCCGGTTCGAATTTTTAATTTTTGCCAGAACTCCGGCTCGAGGAAACAATTTTGTTTTTTCGATGCATAGTAAACAAATTTTTTTTAAAAAAATTGTTAGTTAATAAATTAACTTTATTTTATATTATATCTACTTATTAAAATAATTCTTAAAAAATAAAAAAATTTAAATTTAAATCGTCCAAACCATAAACAAGGTAGCTGATGCCTTTAGCTTTGAACAGCATAATTACTGAAAAACAGCCCCTCCAGGACCCTTACTCATGCTTCCTTTTTTTACCCAAAAAAATAAAAGTGTATTGCAAACATCATAAAAATTGTAATTGTAAATGGGGGTTGAAAACCCATAATAGATTAATTAAAGAAATGGTAGAAATAATATATGCAAGTCGTAAATAAAAACTAATATGAGATATTAGAGGAATTATAATTTTTATTATCATTAATTTGCAAAATTTTATCTCTTGTAAATCTCTTAGGGTAATTTTACTTTTATTTTTTATTTTTAGTTGTTTGCAATTTTCCTATGATGTCCAGTGACGATTTTTCTCTCTCTTTTTCACAAATTAAAATTGGTTGGATGTTTTTTTTTTTAAAAAAAAGGTCAACATCTATTCCACAAACACAAATTGCAAGTGACCCTACCCCGCAAAGAACAAGAAGTCAAGATCCTTAAGCTGACCTGCCCATATCGAACGAGGTTCTGAATAAGGATCACAATTTTAATTTGAGCAATTACAATTAATATATGACTAATTATTATGGAAATTTCTAAATTATTTGACCTTAAAACATAATCTTAAAACTTGTTCTTTTTGGGAGGAAATATTTGTAAATAACTAACTTGTGAAATGGGAGAATTATATTTCTCTTATGGGAATTGATAAACTCGTCAATATGCTGGTGTTTCCTTTTAAATAGATGATTGCAGGACTTCAATTTGAGAATTCGATATTACTGTCCAGAAAAAAAATGAAGCTCAGAATTAGGTCCTTTTTTTTAATTTGATGTCACACTTGGTTGACACGACACGGACGGAAAAATGAAGAAAATCTATATATGACTTGAGTCAACCTTACAAGTCTGGCAAATTCAACGCCGTGAAAGGTTGAAAGCTACAGCCCCAGCATGTGATCAGGCCGAATATTAATTAAACTAAAAATATTACAAATTACAATGATATGGTTGTTGGCTATTGCCTTATTGGGTCAGACAATCATTCCATAAGAATGGGTTTCCAGTTGAGATTTTGAAACTGCAGCTTATGGAATTACCATTACCACATATGTATTGGTCTTTGGAGCAGCTAAAATTAAATAAGTAGAGTTCCGATCACAATAATAATAATAATAAGTAGAGGCATTCTTCAGGTTTGGTTGGAAGTTTTTTTTACGTTAGATTAGGTGATATGGGAGTTAGAGACTTAGACTGTTTGAATTGGGGATAAAAAAATAATTTTATAAGTTAAGTGACTTATTAAAAGTTGTTGGAGGGGCTGAATCTTTGAGAAGTATAAGAAAAAAGAATAAAAAATAAAATAGTGCACAATGTCTTTAAAACATGGGCAACACTTTCCTTTAATCTTAATTCATCTCTCTTATATCTATTTTATAGGGAGCAATTGAATTAACGAGTGAATTTCTTGCCAAATATAATGAAGATCCTTATTGTGGCAAATAATTAAAAAGTAACTTATTATGACAAATGATTAAAGGGACATGAATATTAGAGAATACATTGTAAAATTTAAAAAGTTAATTTTTTTTAACAATAACAACTTATTGTAGTTGAGGAATAGGGGCAAGTTGGAAAAAAAAAGGTTAAGAATAATGTTTACATTAAATTATATATATATATATATATATAGAAAGAATTGGAGGTAGTGATGCTGTGTAAAAAAAAGTGTTTGAAAATATAGATAGAAGGTAGCATATGGGGCTCGGCGAAGTGAATAATAATGGAGAATATAGGAAAGGCACTGCACATTTTGAGAGTAGAGATACATGAGGAAGGACAGGAGGTGGGATAGGGAGAGAGATAGCTTTTAATTGAATGGGTGGAATGGATAAATCCAAATAAGCAACATTTTGCTGCTTATTTCTATAAGATCATTGGGGGCAATAAGATCAATCAATTTTTTTTTTCCAAACACTCTCATATAAGAAGTTCAATTTAACAAGTCCTTTTCTACTCTAATCGTCCTATATAGGCCTAAAAAAGCAATCCCAAACACACACTTATATAAGTTTTTTCACTAGTTAAATCTATTTGTCTGGTTCTAGGT
>JBAGKO010000012.1:20794788-20817324 GCA_037177275.1 Acacia concinna
TTTGGGTTTTCCCTTCTCTCATCCACCATCTCTGTATGTATGTAGAGTGTTTATCGACCTTCAATTCTCTCTCTCTCTGTCTGTCTGTCTGTCTGTCTGTCTGTGTGTGTGTCTGTGTGTGTGTGGCTCTCCCCTCCCCTCCCATGTTCCTCAACCAATCTCATTTATTTCCCTTCATTCATTACTAGATCATCAGTTGTTGCATCTCTCCCTCTGTATGTGTGTAAAGCATGTGTTTAGAGAGAGCGAGAACCCAACCCTATCTCTCTTTCATCGTCTCTCTAGGGTTTCTCTTCTTTACTCTTAAAAGTTTCAACAACCCAGAACAGCCTTCCTTAATGCTGCATTTGAAGGTTTTAGTATGAGAGAGAATTTGTGGGGCATCGCCGTGCACCAGTCTGTCCTTATTAATGCCTTCTTCACCTACAAAAGTCTCTCCTCCATTACACTCTCCAGCTGTACTCTTACTCTTCTTCTTCTTCTTCCTCCTCTTGTTCATTCTTTCTTCTCATATATCATCCTCACATGTTCTCACTCTTACTCACTTATCTTTCCTCTTTCTCCCACCCACCCTCCACCACCTTTTTCTCGGGAAAATCTCAGCTTTCTCAGTTTGCTTCTGCACTATTACATAGTTTTAATTTGCACCGGAATAATGACTACTTTCTCCCCAGAAGATATCAGTATTCACTGTAAAGGTACGGTTTTGTTCTCCTCCTCCTTCTGACCATTGATTGCTGGTTAGCTCTCCGGGAAAGAGAAAAAATTTTCCGACAAGTAGCAGGTAATTTTCCCGGAAGGTTGATTGTCAGCTTGGTTCACGTACTCCTCCAATAGAAATGGATACTTGTACGGCCATTCTTTTTTTGACGGCTATTACGGTTTACCTCCTCTGGTTCACATTCATCTCACGGTCACTACGAGGTCCACGTGTGTGGCCCCTATTGGGCAGCTTGCCGGGCTTGATTGAGAACATCGACAGAATGCATGAGTGGATCTGCGACAACCTTCGCGCGTGTAACGGCACGTACCAGACCTGCATCTGTGCAATTCCTTTTCTTGCCCGGAAGCAGGGTCTCGTGACCGTCACGTGCGACCCGAGGAATCTGGAGCACATCTTGAAGGTGAGGTTCGACAATTACCCCAAGGGTCCGACATGGCACGCCGTCTTTCACGATCTGCTGGGCGATGGCATTTTTAACTCTGACGGTGACACGTGGTTGCTCCAGCGTAAGACCGCCGCCCTGGAATTCACCACCCGGACGCTGCGCCAGGCCATGGCTCGATGGGTGACTCGAGCCATCAAGGATCGGCTCTGTGTGATTCTCGACTCGGCTCAGAAAGAATCCAGGTCCGTTGATCTGCAAGATTTGATGCTTCGGCTCACTTTTGATAATATCTGCGGCTTGGCCTTCGGGAAAGATCCTCAAACCTGTGCGCCAGGCTTACCTGAGAATGGCTTCGCTACGGCTTTTGACCGAGCCACGGAGGCGTCGCTTCAACGGTTTATATTACCGGAGATATTGTGGAAAATAAAAAAATGGCTTCGGCTTGGGATGGAGGTGAGCTTGAGCCGAAGCATAACCCACGTGGAGGAGTATTTATCCAGTGTGATCGACAAGCGTAAACTCGAGCTGCTTAGTAAGCAAATAGATGAGAATCCACATGATGATTTGCTATCCAGGTTCATGAGGAGAAAGGAATCCTACTCCGATAAATTCCTTCGCCACGTGGCTCTGAATTTCATCCTAGCTGGTCGCGACACGTCATCAGTTGCTATATGCTGGTTCTTCTGGCTGGTTATGCAAAATTCGAGGGTTGAAGAAAAGCTACTGCGTGAAATGTGCACGGTCCTGATGGAGACACGTGGCGTCGATGTGGAAAATTGGTTGGATGAGCCGCTGGGCTTTGAAGAAGTTGACCGTTTGGTGTACCTGAAAGCAGCCTTGTCTGAGACACTCCGTCTCTACCCTTCAGTGCCGGAGGACTCAAAGCACGTGGTGGCCGACGACGTGCTCCCAGACGGCACGTTTGTTCCATCGGGATCGTCGGTGACGTATTCCATATACTCGGCCGGAAGAATGAGAACCACCTGGGGAGAGGATTGCCTGGAGTTTCGCCCCGAGAGATGGTTGACAGAGGATGAAACGAAGTTCAAGATGCACGATTCTTTCAGGTTTGTTGCGTTCAATGCTGGTCCGAGAATATGCTTAGGGAAGGACTTGGCATACCTGCAGATGAAGTCCGTCGCAGCGGCGGTGCTCCTCCGCCACCGGCTCTCATTGGTGCCGGGCCATCGGGTGGAGCAGAAAATGTCACTCACATTGTTTATGAAAAATGGGCTCAAGGTCAATGTGCAGCGTAGGGATTTAAGTGGAGTTCTGGAGAGTATACGAAAGGAAAACAAGGTAGAGGGTCATGGAAAGATTCTCATGCTATGAGATGCGATATGACTTTGGGGGCGTGTGGTTCTAGTATATAGGAGCAAACAGAATAGATTGCTATATTTAAAACAAGGGTATATTCATGATACCTTATGAATTCTTAATTTATATATTATAATTGCGGGAGGATTTCTTTTTGTGGGAGGGTCCTGCTGGGATTTAATGAATGTTCTTCAATCTATATATATTTTCCTTGTAGAAGAAACCTTGAAAATATTAACATCATTATTTCTTTCCAGTTTATATGATTGTTTCAAGACAGTACTATAATATTTGTTGAGGGTTTGTTTAAGTGTTGACTTCAGAGGAAGTTTGTTAACATCGATGTGGAAATAAAATAATAATGTCTTACCTATGATCAAAGTTCAATGGTGAAAGTTGACTGTTTGTGTTTTCTGGATGAAATATCTTTCTGATGTTATGTTTTTCGTGTCTTTTAAATGGCCTGCGCGGTAAACTTGGGAAAAATTACAGGACTGATCTGCAAAAATCATCTCTGATTCTTCATACCTGAAAATGTTACCTTTCAGTGAATATGATTCATAGAATGCTCTATGGGATGGGAATATTTGGCTGCGCAAACCAAATGCCCTTTAAATTCTGAACTCGTTTGTTAATGAGTCTAGCACCTACTGCGCGCGCGCGTCCGCACACAAACAGAGCAAAGTCAGTCTCAATTTCTGAGGTCAACTCATGAGATTAGATGGGAAAAGTGTCTGCAAGAAAGTTCTGGGACTGACAAAGATGCATGGGAATGTGAGTCAGGTCCAGAGACAAGGCATTTTCTCAAGGTGCCTAGTTAATCCAGGAGTTCTGCAGAAACTATGATGGTCTTTTCACTATTTAGCTCTAGACCTAAACGGCGTCTCTTCGCTTTCCCACACAAGGTTTCAGTTTTCCTTGAGTGAAAAAACTACACTTTCTCTCTGACATAGCAATTTTGGTTAGTCCATAACTTTCTCTTCAGTTGACAGGAAATTGCAGATCAAAGTGCCAATTAGATGCAATGCCGGGCAACCTTAGAGGCATCTTCCCAATCTGCAGCAATGTCAAATGTCAGTCTTGCTGAGAAGTGTGTCTTACGATATGACATACATACATGTCTCCTCATGATTTTCAAAATCTTAGTTTTAAACCTCTGAAGGAATATACTTAATTTTGAGAAAAGATAAGTTATAGATTTGTAAAATACAGAAATCAATATCAGGAAACAGTTTAGAGCCGTAGCTGAGAGTGAAACGGATGGTCAATGAAAGAGACTTGCATGTTTAATTTCTAGGTAATTTTACACTTTTCTTGGTGGTAAAGATCAAATTAGAGTATCTACTAAAGACAACTCCGGCGACTGTCTGTATTTGTCTACAGCCTTACCGTGGTGAACTAGTTTCGTTTGCTGATATCTTATTTTCTCTTTTATCAGCTTCGAGCACTTTTAAGCCCCCCTCGGTTTTCACTATAAATTTGCAATCTTATGGATGTTTACATTTTCTGGGATTCATAACATGTACCTATGAATGAAAATGAAAAAGGAATTTGATACAGGGACAGGGCAACAAGTTATTTTTTATTTTTTTCTTTCTGTAATTTAAGATTTAATTATGAATAAGCAGTAAAAGCATTTGAGATTAAGGAGATCGTATCCTCTGTTAAGACTATAGTAGGATCAATATTCTAGAAAATCTTTTTCGCCAATAATTAGAATTTCCAAACTAAATAGCTGCTTCTTATTATCGATAAAATTGACTTGAGGTTGATTTGATCGTTTGAGAACTTTATTTTTCTTTTGTTCTTCAGGTCCTTCATCAGTATGATACTATCTGATACTGAAGCTACATATTTGACAGTTCATTCATCCTAAATCCCTATACATAATTAAAACAAAAGAACAGCAATACGTCACTGCATAGTGTGGTCCAATGATTTGGGGAATTAAACATACCTGATAGGAGAATGCATCAGATTCCTGTCAAGAAAACAATAGATCATGGTTTCAAGGAGGTGAATATATAAACGTGTTTTTACTTTTTATAGTAATGAAGTTTCATGATCAGTATGAGAATTATTCACCGTATGCAATTATTCAAAATATAAGAAATCATAACTCAGGAAAATATACATATTAACACAGTAGATACCTGACATCATGCCATGCATAGTTCTCAGCTAAAGCAGGTGTTCTGTTGCGGTTCAGAAAAGTAAGAAAGGAAGCGGGTCCCAGGAATACAATTGATTGCATGATATGCCGAAGAAGGCAAAATGGGAAGCAGAATTATAACAGAGATAAGATATCTTTAGGTAAAGATTCAATCGGTGAAAGATAAGTAGATCAAGCCAATCATGAAAAGGAACAAGTGAACATGTCAGGCACACTTATTGATGATAGATACCTTTAACATGCTTCCATGTGTCATAATTAGATTTAGATGGTTTACCTGTCATTTGTAGATGCCACTGTATGTCAAATGTTCTATTTGAGAAGAATATTCCTTCATCATGGGAAAAATGCAGAAAGAATTTGGCCTTGGAAGAATATACATGGTTCTACAGAACACAAGTGTGATTCATTTTGTTTATTCAAGATGAGTTCCTCATAAAGTGTTGGGATTTGATTTTGTTGCTAATTCAATTGAAAGGGGAGTATACTTTAGAGGATCTTTTTTTTTGTGTTTCTTGCCTCGAATATTGATCCTTTTATATCACGTTCTCTGATCTATTTTCTGGTGCTTGATAAGTGAAATCAGTATAACTAGGGAATTGGTTTTGCATGACAAAAAGAAAGCTGGGTGAGTGATTATATGAACTCAAATATTTGTGAGGCTAATATTTTTGGCGCACATCAGTGACACAACTAAGAAAATATCCCGATCAAAATAGAAGCTTGCATATAACAAGTCGTTTAACATTCCAGCCATTTAGATTTTGTTTACTGTCTAAGTCTGCATAAAAAAGGAAACAAATTGGGTCATTCAGGTTCCACGAGTTTTTCATTTTCATGGAAGCCAGCTAAGACAAATTGACATAGCTTGGCAATGCAGAAGATATACTATTTTTCATTTTAAATATAAAATCTAGTTGACATTTTTTTCAAAAAGATTAAAGAAGTTAAATAAGTTACTTTATTATATTATATGTTGTGTATTATTAAAATATATATAAGTTTATAAATAAGATAAATTAATCTGAAGTAAAAGCGATAAATATAAGCATTTTAAAGTAACGTAATTAGTTTCTTTAATTTTTTGTTTTTAAATCTACTATATCTTGTGTTTAGGACAAAGTGTAGCATTAAACGGTAGAGTAGCTGCATTGGGAGAGTTTTTCAATCAATGTGCTACGCTCCCTTGGTGTTTATTTGGACATTTTGGATCCCAAGAGAATTTCTTGTCATGTGTGTATCATACGACAACATCGTCAGAGGATTATGAATCTCAAACTTGCTTCTGTAAATGTTTTCAAGTGTCTGCATTTTCTTGTTTGGGGAACCAGGGCTTTTGCTGTTTAATTAAATAAGAGAACCATAAACATTAGAAAACATTCGATTCGATATGAAAATAAATTAATTTTTTAAAGATATTTTGTAGTTCCAACTTCCGACATCAATCTATATCCCCTGAATTTAAAAGATATGCCCACCTTTTAACAAGACAGTGATAAACTATTGAGTGGAGAGCCAACTTTTTTCCTCTTTTTTTTTTTTTAACTAAATTAATAACTCAGTTATTTCAAATGAGAAAAAAATAATAATAAAGCTTTATCTATCTGTGCATGCAGACACGCAGTCCCCTCTGATGGCCAGATTACCCTGCCTTGTTTGTCGTAGACTTGGGATGTGCACGTACTGTGAAAGACTCTTGAATGAATGTGTTTCCTTGAAACGTGGCTGAATTCTTGCGGTAAACTCCAACATATAACCTTAACAGCAGATTAATTCTCAAATAATAGGTTATATCCTATTTTACGCTCATAAAATATGTTGCCTGGAACTAGCTGTTATACAAGACAGTGTTGAAGTGACACTATTACTCAATATTAAGATGCAAGCGTTACATTAGTTCAGCGAGCAATGATTCTTCCTTTCATTCATAATAAGCATACTCGCACAACAAATGCTACTTGGCTTATGTAAGCAACTGTCTCTTGAGTCTGACGTGGGAGTAGCCTATTTCCAAACTTCCTCCATTTTGATAAATACACATCTCTGTGATTGAAGCTGACCATTTCTGTCACTACTTGCCGTGATATTGGTCTGCATCTTGAAGAAATGCTTTCAGACAGAGACTTGTTTGTTGACAGCAGCATTACTTTGGCCTCATCAGCATTGAAGCAACTTTAAAAGATGAGCAGTAACGACACTTTGATCCCAGACCTAGTTATCAAATGATCGCTCCAACTCTTCGGCATTATTATCTCATAGTTAATATGATACATAGGGGTGACCACAATCCTACTATAAGGTACAATTATTCTCTAAAGAGCTGTCAACTATAAAATAATACCTACGATAGAGTCCTAGTGGGGGATTAATGGTTCATTTGTTGAGGGTCCTCTTGGATGTGCGGGCACCGCCTTCGTGGTTCCCCTTTTGTCCATAAAATCTTGAGTTCACCTCTCTTCTTTCCCAGTGACAAGAAGGTTCCTGCATTTATTATTACAGGATAAGTATTACATTACATGCATTCAACAGGCACCACAACAAACTCAACTGTATTTCCCATAATTTGAGAGCCACAAATAAACCCCCATTGTTTTCCCTACAGAGATATAACAGAAGTTGTGTGCCAAATTATACAAAGAACCTTATGGTAAGTACCTGAAAACCGCACATGGTCTTTTTATTAGTTGCAGACGTTCTGCTACTAATATGGAAAAAATTACATACTAACTTGACACACTGATAATACTAACCAAGTGTGAACGGAACTATATAGAGCAAAGCTGGTTGTCCATGCCCATCCATCAAGTTTAAAGCCACGTATGTGATGAGGAGACCTGATGAACCGCATTCAAACAATAATATCAAAGACCAAGCCAATGGTCACCTCTTGCATGCATAAAGATTGTATACAGAAAGAAGCACCAAATTTATTGTGATTATTATGTTAGATTTTAGCATCATAAAAGTGCTTCTTCTTTCATGCTAAACATTTATTCTTTCATTGCCATGTAATGATTTTGTTTATGGAAAGAGACAGCTTCCTAGAAACTAACATAGTCAAATTACAATGTTCTGATGAATCATTTTATAGACGAAAATTTCCTGACACTAATCATACCATACCTAATCCATAAGCACTCATTGCCCACAAGAAGTATCCAGCCCGAAGGTTCTTCTTTGCCAGCCAATCATACCTGAAAAGTTATGAATAGAATAAATAGTTAACAAAACCAAGTAGATTTTTACGTTTTATTATCAGAATATTCTGAAAATTAAAAGACCAGGGAAGACAGGTCAGAGAATGGTGAATTGTAAAATTTGGATATGGCTTCCAATACAACCTTAATGAAAATGCTACTAGAAGCCCAGGTAAGATTATGTCCCCAAAACCGATGATGCTGTAACCACCCCAAGGATCAAACAAACGTGGTATCTTGAGAAGCATGGGGATACCATCTTCCCCACTCTTATCACCCCGAGCTACCTGCACAGATTTAAAGCATTAAATTTTTATCAATGCGCTATGTTTATGAGGCCAGATTCAAGCTTTGTAAAGGCTCATAGAGAAGTGCGAGCTTTATTTAACATACCACTATCATCACACTTTCATGGAACCACCATTTAGAAACAAACACCCATAAGATGTCATATAGAAAGGCACAACTGAGAAGAACAGTTCCAACCTATATATAGAGCAAAAAGTTTATATTAGATGCCATTGACAAAAATTAAAAAAATCGTCAAAATAGAATAGCCAGTTTCACAGTTTTACTATGCATAATATGCCTGCATGTTCCTCTGTTCTTAATTCAAGAACATCACAAACAAACTGAAATAGGAAATTAATCCATAGACAACTTAACACTAAGAGAGGGTGAAAAACAAAAGATACAAATAATTACCTTGAGATTTGGTATGCGGACAATCTGAAGAACAGTTATTATCAATGCAATACCCTGAAAGGAGATGGCAAAAAAGAGGAAATTATGTTATTGATTCACCTTAATATTCTAGAATCTGTAAGCATAAAAAGTTGACACTCAGCAATGTTGCAGAAAAATGTCAAGTAAACCAGAAAAGCTTAGCCTTCAGCCTAATTTCTAATGTAAAATGAAAACCAATCCATACTGCAGGATAGTGAGCAGAACCTCCAACTAAGTTGCGCTAAAACTTCACATGAATAAGAACAGCTCGACCTTTGGTAACAAGCTTGTTTACCTATAAGATTTGGGTTTGAAACATCTTCACAACAAATATTCAGTTGGTCCCTGGTCCTCTCCAAATCTTTATTTTGACACTCCACATCAGAGATTATACTTGTGAGGGGGAAAACGCACACCAGGATTTCAATTACTTACTTTACCAAACACTATGAAATATAAAAAAACATGCATTTGCAAGACAAAGAGTAAGTATCATCATATCATTGCTTTGGTTATTAATGATAGAAGGATATCAAATTCTGTTTTAGTTTATGAACATTCCAAGTTGTACAACACAAATGATCTTGTACGCAATCTTTTACATGAAGCAAGGGAAGTGGAAGTAACAGTTCTTACAAGAATGTCTTGGCCAATCCAAGCAAGAGAGCTGCGGCGATAAACTGCCCAAATCACAGCAAATACTATGCAGAAGGGAGTAACAGCAAGTGTCAAATATGAGACAGCACCCAGGAAGGGCACTTTAACAAATGTTTGCCCAGCAGGTTGAAACCATCTGAAACTACAACAATTTGATGTCAATTACATATCATAAGAAGAACCTAATGGAATAGACATTTATTTTTCAAAGATTAATAAATAAACTCATCTCAAATATTCACAATGAACGTAAAATCATCTTTGTCAAGGAAAACAATAGTTTAGACCTTTCAAGAAAGATATGCATAGAAAAAACTTGACAACTAGACCAAGTCATTTCCCTCCCAATTTGCTAGCATTTATACCCACAATAATGACAATAAAAAGTCCAACATTAATCTGAATTTTTTAGGAGGGAAGAAAACTGAAGGTAGTCAACTTAATTTTTGGCCTTCAGAAATTACTCTATTCTCCCTTTCAGAATCCTCAAGTATGATTACTATTGACAGCATGATAAGATGTATAACTTCACAGCTCAACCACAGTTCTACTGCAAGAGTAAGATCTTCGGCTAATGAAACCCTCTTATTTGACATGCATGGATTTATCTCAGCACAATCATACAAACAAAAACTGCATCGGAAGAAAGCATAAAGGATTTGTACCATGATAACAGAGCCACCAAACAAGTTTGCAATCCCTGAAAGACCATGAAGAATACAAAGGTTTAGCCGTTTTGGCAACAACAAAATCATATGCAATCCTCTGACTTTAGTTTTAACTACTAATTTCATGCAAAAGTTATCATAGAACAATTTGTGAGTCAATGAATGAATGCTGGTATGCACAAACAAGACTTGAAACATCAAACAACGAATGGGAATCCCTGACTTGGTGAACTAGGAATTAAAAACGCAAGCACATGACTTCAAGCCAGAAGAAATAGTGTCAGCAAAGTTGAATAAGGGATTATCCCCAAGTTCAGTATTTTCCCTTCTGAAACATGTTAAGGCTCAGAAAATCTCCCGCCAGAAGAAAATGACTGCAGATATTATAATCAAATTTATAGAATAAGAATATAATATTACTTAGATTTAGTAATGGTGACTGTCATTTAAAATTTTTAGATGATCCATACCCAACCAATATACTTAGACACCAAGGGAAATGACCTTTGATTTTGCAGCTGCCACAAAGAATATGAAAAGTATTGTACACTAGATCGAGCTTACCTATAATGGAAGTTAGGATAAAAGCTAAACAACTCACCTCTATCCCACCAATGCAAAATAAAACCACCAGAACTTCAACAAACCAGAATGACATCAGCTTGTAAAGCATAACCAAGAAACATGAAGCAAAGACAACAAATAAAATTGCTGCGGCAGTACTGATTTCAACATAGCCAGTGGAACCAGCATTCTCCACAATCTCATATTCTTCTGAACCATCCTGCATGCATAAAAATGAACCATCTATTAGTGACTGGGTAAGTAAAGTTTCATATATTAAGAATTCAATTTATAAACAACAAAATTTGCTCATTTCAAATAAGAATAAAATTTTCTCGGAGGAAGCCTCCCCAACATACATTCAAAGAAACATAGGAGCTTTATTCTTTGATGAGTTTATTTTTGTTCAATGTTTCTTCTTTACTAGAAAAACATCATATCCTCATTTTTCATTTTGATGAAAGAAGAAAAATCATTGGAGGGGAGTGGAATGAATAACAATAGCAGGAGATAAGAGCATCATATTTATTCTTAAAAGATACCGGGAAAAGTTTTAAGAAGCAAAAGGAAAAACAAGAGGTCGTGTCAGCAGTGGTCACCAATTTCTCTGCATGTACCCTAAAGAAAGACCTCTAAAAATCTTAACTGCCTCCACTTTTTTGTATGCTTCCCTTCTAATATCGCTTATTATTTCTTTTATAAATGAGTAAGGTAGGCATTGGAAAAAAACTAGGAACCTTTAATAGCCTCCTCCTGCTCAATTGCTGATTCTCTGGCTGTCCATGCAGACCAAAAAAGAAGCACAAAGAATGGAATCGACAGCCATAAGCCATAAAAACACTTCAGCAACATCAACCAGAGGACGCAGTGGAGAATACAACTGCACAGACACTTGGGAGTAGGAATTGAACATGCAGCAGCACAAAGGATACGAAGAAATACAAAAGTCTAAATCAGTAATAGGAAAATATTTCTAAATTAAATTCTTGAGTGTCGACAAAAAGGCATAACAAATTGCACAACAATATGCATACATACATAAATTTATAAGTAAATCATACCTACGGAGTTGGTTTTTATATGCTCTTCCATGTTCAGACCAGCATCTTGAGGAAGCATAACAGCAGGTATGTTAATATCAACATCAGCTTCATTTTTTTCACAAACCATCTTGAAAAGTTTTGCCCAACAAAGAAATAGCATAATCTCTAAAATCAAACATAATATAAACAAGTAACACCGATTGCACAAATATATTTTAAATGAAATATTTAAAATTCTCAGCAAAGTTGACCTCATAATCAGTTTCCATGAAGACAATCAAAGAGTCCAGGATCATAAAGCACAAAACATGCCATTTTATGGCTGCCAAATAAAACTAGAAATGGAAGTTCAGTACCAGAACAAAGTTGTTCTCACAACCAGGCCTCCTGGGAGCAACCAAATCAGGATGGACGATATCCCCAGCAGTTCCCAAGCTCACAGAGAGCAGAAAGACAGAGCATACAGTATATAGTATAGATGGAAAAAACTTCAGAGTGATTGCTTGGCAATATTCAAGAACAGAAAGGTAGCTCAAAAAAAAGAAAGAAAGAAAGAAAGAACATAAACAAAATAAACCAGAGATTTCCAGCTGAAATTTGCCTAGCCGGGGTCAAACCATATCAGATTTAGTAAAGAGAAAGAAAAAAAGCACAAACCTGAAATGTTTCCTGCAATGGCACACTAACTAGCAATATTCAAAATTGAGTCTGAAGCAAAACAAGAAGATTTGGGTTTTTGATTTTGTTTCCAGAATCAGAATCAAAAATCAAACCACGATTTGCAAGTTCATCAATACAATATTCAGAACCACGATTTTTGCAACCAGTTGAGGCAGAGTTTAACAATGGAGATGTATAGAGACTTCGGTGGTACCTGAAGATGACACCAACGGACGGTGAGAGTGTTGAAGTGGAAAACGGCGATGGAGCTTGGCGCGCCTGAGAAGGACAGGTGCTCACGTTCAACGGACGGCGTGACAACTCGACAAGGAGCAACGATGGAGCTTCTTTTCGTGCCTCTTTCCCGCGAGCTCTCAACGAGGAGCAACAATGGAGCTTCTTCGCCCACCTCTTTCCTGCGAGCTCTCAATGAGGGCAACGATGGAAATGGCTGCTTTTCAGGTCAGTCTCTCCATATGTGGAGAGACATTCAAGGGGAAAATAGGGCGTGGGTCCCACCTGACCCTCCTATTTTTCTTTCCTCCCAAGTTTTCCCTCCCAACCAAGCAAAGGTTTTGATTTTCCCTCCCCCATGTTCTTTCCTTCCCCATTTTCCTCCCATCCAAGCAGGGGGTTAATAAAAAAAAAAGTTTAAGTGAGTTTGGCCAGGGTCAGGGCATGTCTCTAGGCTCAGAGCACTAATAGAGGTATTTATCGATTGCCCACCACAAGGATCTCACATGAGCAGTAAGATTTGAACTTACAACTTTATGGGTGATGAGTCAATTCCTTACCAAGTGGACTAAACTTTGTTGGCACCCTCATTCTTTCTTTTGCTAAGTACCTTCAATAGCCTTTTAGCTTCAGACCTTTTTCCCGGCATTGAAAAGTGATAACCCATGTATGAAAGGGTGCTCTCAGATGGCACGAATCCTTTTTCATGCATTTCTCTCAGCAATCTTTTTGCCTCGGACTGATATGACAGTTTAAGTGCCCTATCCAGTTCTGGCTGATTGGATAGTTTGAACCACCCAGAAATCAAAATATCATAAGTTGAAGAATTAGCAGTTCTTCCTCTTGCCAGCATCTCATTCAAAAATTCCCTAGCTTGGCGCATCTTTCCTGCTTTAGCGTAAGCATAAATAAGCACATTATAGGTTCCAGTGTTGGGAACAAAACCTTTATTTATCATCTCACAATAAAGTTTTATGGAGTCCAATTTATTTCCAACCCTGCCATGGCCCGAAACCAATGCATTATAAGTAGCAGCATTTGGGGCAAGTCCTCTTTCCTTCATCTCACTAACCAATTCATCAGCTTCTTTCATCTGACCAGCAGTTGAAAGACCCCCTAAAAGATCATTGTAAGTAGTAACATTTGGAGAGGTTCCTTCAGCCAACATCTGTGAATAAGTAGCTAAGGCCTTATCCACATTATTGCTTATGCAGTACCCACGGATAAAGGCGTTGTGCGTTACAGTATCAGCTAAAATTCCACTTCCCACCATGTCATTAAGAACTGAAGTTGCTTTATTAGTCATCCCTAATCTGCATAGAACAGCAATAAGGTTGTTATACACTGTTCTATCAAGTTTTAGTCCCATATTCACAAGTCTCTCGTGAATTTGCAAAACTGTATCTGCTTTCATACCCATTGAAGATGTTTCAAGCAGAGACTTATGAGTATTAGAGACTGGAGGAAACCCCATAGCCAACATTTCATTCAAAACATCAAATGCCTTTTCAATTGCCCCAGTTTTACAAAGCCCATATATCAGGATGTTGTAAGTGGTTGCATTTGGCATTACCCCATGGCTCTTCATCTCATTCAAGAAATTCAAAGCATTTTCTGCGTTACCTTTTCTGCAGTATGCACTAATTACAGTGTTATATGTAGCACAATTTGGAGCCAAACCCAACTCTAACGTAGTTGAGAACACAGACTGAGGTTCATATTTCCCAAGCCTCAGAAGGCCATTGATTAAAGCATTGTATGCAACAACATCAAGCTTTATATTTTTGTCTTCCATTTCCTGGACTAAAGATAGCGCTGCTGACTCATTTCCTTCCTTGAAGTAACCATCCATTAAATTAGTGTAGTTAAACAAATCTGGTGAAAGATCCCTAGAGCACATATCTTTCACTAATGACTTAGCATCTTCCATCCTGCCTTGTTTCTTCAAGTTGCTCAAGAAAACATCATATATAATGTTGTTCTCCTCCAATCCCTGTGATTGCATTTCCTTATAGAAATCAAATGCAACTTCTTGATTGCCTTCTTTAAAATAGCCATCTAATAAAATTGCATAAGCAAAAACATTTGGGAAAACGTTTTGCTTGACCATCTTCCTTAACACATCAACAGCTTCACTAAGCATACCCTTTTTAACATATCCATTTATAATGGAAGAATAAGTAACAACATTTGGAAGTATATGTTCTACCTCCATTTTTTGCAACAACATATCTGCATAATCCAGGTTTCCCAATTTGCAGTACCCATCAAGGAGTGCAGAATAGGTCACACAGTTTGGAATAAGATTGAGTTTTAAAATAGTTTGGAACATGTCTTCAGCCTCTTTGAGCTTTCCAACCTTAAAAAGACCATCCATTATAGTTGTATACAGAACAAGATCAAAAGAAATGCCCCGAACAACCACCTGGCTTAGAAGATTCAAAGCTTCCACTGACCTTCCTGACTTGAACAAGAAGTTCATAATGATAGAGTATGAGAAATGATTAGGATTCAAACCCATTTTACCCATCTCCTTCAATAACAGTGCTGCGTCATTTATTCTCCCATGTCTACAAAGCCCGTGAAGAAGAGAACTATAAGTTACCACATCAGGAATGATCCCATTCTTGATCATTTGCTTATACAAAGAAAGGGCTTCTTCAATTCCTTGTTGCTTACAATAAGCAGTAATTAACGTGGTATATGTAGTGACTGTGGGCTGTAAATCTCTGTTCTTATCTGGATTTTGCAGATCATAATTTTCGAAATGTTTGTGTTCTCTGTTCACTTGATGGCCAAAAATCTCATCAGTAAGAGACCTGGCCCTTACAACATTGTCCATTTCGCAAAAAGAATTAAGAAAAGTATTATAAGAAACGATATCAGGCAGATGACCATCGCTCCATCCATTCTCCATCAAAGCTAGTGCATGATTCGTTAATCCAGCTTTACAATATCCATCAATTAAGGTGTCAAGACCAACAATGTCCTTTGGAATCCCCCCATCTACCAAATTATGCATCACCCACTCCGCATACTTCACCAATCCAGTTCTGCAATACCCTTTAACTAGTATATTGCAAGTAAAAGGATCAATAAAAATGCCCTTTTTAACCATTTCAGATAACAACCCAAAACCTTGATCAGCTAATCCTTGGGCACAGAAACCCCAAATGATAGTATTATAGGTAACAGTGTCAACTTCATTTCTCCTAAGATATCCTAAAGCCAAATCCAAATTCCCTACTTTGCACAGTGAGTGAACCAATATATTAACACTGTAAACACCTGGCACAATCCCGCACGAGAACATATCAGAATACAAAACTCTTACCTGAGAAACCAAGCCCACAACATTGAATTCGCATAAAAGCCGGTTCCACATAGGCAATGTAGGAACAAGACCAAGATGTCGCATAAAAAAGAAGGCATCAGAAGCTCTGACGAACTTTCCACATGCCAAGTAGAGGTGAATGAGAGTACAAAATAATGAAGCATAGAGATTCCTCTTTGTTGGTGCGATAAAACTCACATCTTTATGGGTATGGAAAGTGCGGTGTCTATGTGAATACACGTTTTGATGGAAGCAGCTTATCAAAGGATATTTATCAGAGTAGAACGGAGATCGGAAACTTCTTGTGTACCAGAAAAGGAAAGGAATAGTCTTCATTTGCACCTTGAGATGCCTCATCTTGAGGGCCATGGAGGCTCAGAACTTGAAAGGCTGAGAAGAATTGCAGATTAAGAGGCTAGAATTGAGAAGGGTGCAAGGATACAAGCGTACTGTCAATTGCTTCAGCAAGCATCCATGGCTAGTATCGTTTATTTTCTTACCCTTTTTCCTCAGGGGGGAGTGCTGATATAACAATGGTTGAAGAGTTAAAAATACTCCCCTCCATTTTGTGTTAATTATGCAAACATCTGCAATATTTTAAAACGGGTTAAGGGTTATTCGATAGGCGCGCTCAACAGCAAATGCTTTCTTTGGAGGC
Source organism: Acacia concinna (assembly GCA_037177275.1). Classification (NCBI taxonomy): domain Eukaryota; kingdom Viridiplantae; phylum Streptophyta; class Magnoliopsida; order Fabales; family Fabaceae; genus Acacia; species Acacia concinna. The sequence goes on from JBAGKO010000012.1 coordinate 20,811,129, forward strand.
AAAAGGAGCCAAGAGATTTATAAATTGGTGCAAAAGTGACATTTGCTGTTAAAAACTAACCTTTGACTATTAAGTAAAAGATTGTTGACTAAAATTGATTACATGTAAGCTGACTTGGAAGAATTCTTTTTTGTTAGACAAAAAAATGAACACTTCTGTTCGAGCAAATTAAAAAAGGGGCTTTGAAAGACGATGCAAAATGCACTTGGAGGCTAAAAGGCCGAACGCAACATCAAATTTGACATTAGAATCACAAGAGCAACACCCAAAAACTCCCAGAAGAGTTGAAGCATTTGTAAATAATAAAAGCAAGCATAAGGTCCTAACTCACAGTACCAGACAGTTCATTTTTCTAACTTGAAATATGCTAGTAACTACAAGACACAGGCGGAGGAACGTTTAGCTCCAATTAGTGACAACTATGAATGCGGAAAAATTGAAAATTTGAAATTCCTTAGTCTGTTACTCTTTCACGGAAATCAAAACCAAAACGAAACATCAACTCCCAATTTAAGCAATCAAACCCGAGTGCTTAGAGAAATTAACTTTGCTATATTACAGAAGAATTGTCACTAATAAGAAACAACCCAAAAACGTGTGTGCAGAGGTTAAACCCTAACCTTTTCATTTTTGAAGCGGTTTTGGATGTTTCCCAGCTCCTTGTCGACCCGGAGCCTTTCCTGCTCTTTGTTCTGACAATTGTGGATGTCACTGATACAGACGGAAAGACCTCTCATCCCCGACAACACCATCTCCATTTAGATCCAGCTGAAGAGAGAAAGCCTCTGTGGCTGTGAAACCTCGGATCGCAAACTCGCGATCATTCTTGCTTTTCTAGCCTTTCCTTTGCAACCGATATACGTCCACTTTGCTCCAGTTCAAGCTCGTAATTGTTCTCGGTTTTAATCCTTTGGTTCGCTTCGCTTAGATCCGGACACGCGATTGTTGGTGTTCATAGGTGTGCATGTGTTAAGTAGCCCCAAAATAGCGCCATTTGGGAAAGAGGAAGTTTAATGGGTGAGATATTGGGTTTGTAAATAAGCGAGTAGTGGCTTCGCGCACACAACGATTAATCTCTAGTAAGTAAATGCAGTTAAAATCTGTCGATTTCCCCCACGCGCAAGTAAATAAAGACGGTGCATTTTTTAATTAAATTTATTTTCTAAAAATTTGACTTCCTAAAAAATGTTTAAATTTCTTTTTCAGATTTTCACTTCCCAGAAAATGTTTAAATTTCCTCAATGTTTCCCTCAAGGAACAGAAATTGAACAATTTAAAATTGCTCGTTGTTTTGTTCCCTCAATGTGCAAAAACTGACGACTTTATTTCAGAAAATAAAAGCAACGTTTGTAACAGAAGATTTATTCATGGTTTAAACGTTGCCCACATGTGCCTTGGTTCACTACCTATAAAAGGCAAAGTATGCAGAAGACCAATGCACTGAGCTCTGAACCATCAAGCATCTCTCCTCTCCTCCTCTGAAGCTTTCTCTCTTCGCTTTGTTGTTCTGTTGGTTTCTGTTTTGCATTTCTGCTGTTCTGTTCGCTTCTTTTTCAGAGTTTGACTTCCCAGAACACATCTAAATTAAAGTCTTCAACTTCCTCAACGTTTCCCTCAATGGATAGAAACTGAACAATTTAAAATTGGTCGTTGTTTTGTTCCCTCAACATGCAAAACTGACGACTTTATTTCAGAAAAACGGAAGCAACGTCTATAACAGAAGATTTATTCATGGTTTAAACGTAGCCCACATGTGCCTTGGTTCATCGCCTATAAAAAGCAAAGTATGTAGAAGACCAATGCACTAAGCTCTAAACCATCGAGCACATCTCCTCTTTTCCTTTGAAGTTCTCCCTCTTCGCTTTGTTGTTATGATGGTTTTTGTTTTGCATTTCTACTGTTCTGTGTACCTTGTTCATTGCAGGAAGAGTCTATTTTATCCTGGGGAGTGCCGCTTCCTCTCCGACGGTAGTTGCGGAATATCTCTTAAGGGCAACGTCCGTGGACATGACTCAGATTGTGCACATCGACAATAGCGATCGTTCTAGCTTTTAATCCTTCCCTTCGCCTTGGTCCGATTCAGTCGCTATCGTTCTCTTCTTCTTTTTTCCCTCTAGTAGCGATCGTTCTAAGATTCTGAGAAGTTTCATCTGGGTTTCTATTCTTTCTTTCAAAGCCCCTTTTTTCATTTGTTTGTGTTCATCTTTTTTTGTTTTATTTAAATTATTATCATATTATCCCTCAGCAAGATTCCAGGTGGTGAAAAATTCATCCAAGTCAGCATACATGCCATCAATTTTGGTCAACCATCTTCTACTTAACAGTCAAAAGTTAACTTATACTAGCAAATGTGATTTTTGCACCAATTTATAAATCTCTTATCTACTTTTGCCCTTAAAAAAAGTATTTGTTGTTGGGTGCCCCTACCGAATAATCACATTTATATTTTTGCTCCTTAACCTAAAATAATTTAGTACAGCTTGACCACTAAATATAGAAAATTTTTAACCCACTCAAGACATTGAAAAACGATACTTGAAGATATTGTAAATATATTGAGGATAGTAAATAACATATTTAAAAGATTTTTAGGGTCATACATAATATGAAAAAGATATATCAAATCTTTCTAATAATTTAGAAAATACTATAGGACTCTTTTAAATAATAGAATTTCATAGAAAATAAAAAAAGAATAATTTAACATAGGAAATTAGAGACAATATAGAAAATATTATTTTGTTAAACAAATGGTAGATATATACACTATCCTGCCAACTTGCAATAAACAGCTCAGAAAGTCAAAAGGATATCTTCATAATGATACATGAAATGGATATGCTAATTAACAATGCTACGCACATGATTCATTTTAAAATGCGTGTCACTAGATAGTAGATACCTTTTTTTTTTTTTTATGTGGGAATTTCACTAAAGGACTAAATTAATTTCAGTCTGTGATCAAAATATTTTGAAATTTTACATTAGAACCAATGATCAAAATAAAAATAATTTTTGAGGAAAAAAGCCAATAGTGCCCCCTTACTTTATGAACAAATTGAATCCTAATATTAGTAACTCTGTAACTTTTCATGAACAATTGAAATATTCCTATGAACAAATGTACAGTTTTGACTATCAGAAATTAATATATTGTTCATAGGATAATTTCACTTATTCATAAAGAAATGGATATTATTATCATTTTACCTAGAAAACTTATGTATATTTTTCATCCTTGGTCCTGTAGTGAAATTTCAGAATATTTTGGTAATTGACTGAAATTAATTTAGTGCTATGATTCTTTACTAAAATTTTCCCTTCTTGTAAATTGTGTGGTGGTTAGCCGCCTCTATGAATATTTGCAATAATTTTAAAAAAGACAAAATAATGCTGAGCCTTTATGAATTATTAGAAATTTTATATACAGATCCATCTAGAAACATTTTCATAAAATTCCTCAGTCATGAATCAAGATTTTCAAAATGCATAAATGTCATAAGGATTGTTCTATTGATATTAAACTAATTACTAATTATTAGCATACTAGCATGACATAAATAATTCGTCACATTATTATACTCTTTAAAGTTGAAGAATTGATTATGATAAAAATGTGTCGGTTCGGTTAGTCAACAATTTCTTTTTTGTTTTTTGTGGGTATGAGGTAAACATAATCTTTAAGTTGCACCAACTTTCATTATCTTCCGTCACCTTATAATTTGTGTTAAATAACTAACCTGTTAGACAATATTAGTGATTAGTGTATGTTTAGCATGTATTATACAAAAAGGATAGGATAAGTGAACGTGGTCCCCCTCATAATACATGGAATAATGTACAATTCTTTAGCTGTATAAAGAAAAGAATGGAAATCCGTCACACTATTGTTTTTTTTTTCCTCTTTGGACCCGAAGTCACACTATTGACTATTGTATATCGCTCATTCCCTTTTATTATATTTGGTGCATTTCAATTAATCTACTGCCTTCCGATAAAAAAAAAAACTAATATATATTACCTTAACATTAATTGTTGCCAAAATGGCAAGCTTGATCCGAGAAATCTCTACGAATAATATACAATTAGCTAGTGGCTCAAAACCAGGATTCAACTTGGACGATGGAGTTATGTCAATGGGATCCGACTAATCTATTGCCTTAACATTAATTTTTGCCATTGTCGAAGCTTTATTATTTTCTTGAGTAAGTGGTTAGGGCTAGGGTTATCTTCGTACCTCGGGTTTAATTATCTTGTATAATTAAGTCAAAACTTTCTCTCTTTTGTTTTTTTGCCAAAAGTCAAAACTTTCTCAATAATATGAATAAGCGTCCATCTGCATATTTATATTCCTATGGCCAAAGACGAACTTGGGCTGATGTACGTAGTATTGTTTATTACTATCTCAATTCCATTTTTCTATAAAATATGATTAACTGAGTTTGGTGTAATTAATATGTGAAAAATGATTAACTTTGTTTTCAAAAAATGCCTTCATTCATGTGGAAGAGAGAATATATGTTATATGACGTGCTTAAGTCAAACATGAGAGAATTAAACACAACAGTTATATGAGTAACTTTAGTAATTAAGTGAGGGTAAAATAGAGAGTTTACCAAAAAAGCTTGGGATAATTTCATTTGAGGACCAAGTAAGGAAATTAATGCCAGCTAAATCTCAAAACATCATCAAATTTCAGTCAAAACCTAAAGACCAAAATAAAAATAAGTTTTTTTTAAGTAAAAAGACAACAATGCCCTTTATCTCATGAACAAGTGAAATCCTTCTATGAACAAGTGTATAACTTTTCGTGAACAAGTATAATCCTTGTATGAACAACACATTAATTTATTTTGAGTTATTAAAATTGCACACTTGTTTATAGAAGAATTTCACTTGTTCACGAAGAGTTACACACTTATTCATAGGAGGATTTCATTTGTTTATGAGATAAATGACATTATTATCTTTTTACCTGAAAAAATTATTTTCATTTTGGCCTCTGGGCTTTGACTGAAATTTCAGAATATTTTAGGGTTTGCCTGACATTAATTCCCTTACTTAGTTCTCAAGTAAAATTCTCCCACAAAACTTTCATACACCCCCTAACCCTAGTAATGAAGCACTACCAAAAATTTGATTTTCAGCCGTGACAAAATGTCTTTGCCATAGCGACTGTGGCTGTAAGTTTTGTTGGCGACAAAACAATCACCTCTGGAAAGTTTACTTTCAATAGTGACAAATGTTATCGCCAAAGGAGTGCTTTCAGCAGCAATATTAAATGTCCCCCATAAATGTTCATTTTTTTGATAAAGATAAATGTTCATTTTTAGTAGCTACTAAAGTTGACAGTAATTTTAGCAGCAACTTTAAATATCGACATGACGCTTATCACTTGCCATGTATGTCAGGCCATGTCAATCCCACCTTCCATCTATTACATACCACATTGTACCACATTATCGCCACATGCCACATCGCCCCACATCATCACCCAACATTTTCACCTCCAAAATGTGCCTCCACGAGATTTGATTTCCAACCTCATGGATTTTATCTTGAGCCTCGACCATGTGAGCTATGATGAAATCTCATCATATAACAACATAATTATATATATAATGATCCATAATAGATATATATATATATAATGATAAATAAATGTATATTTATTATAAATACATAAATAGTATGATATAAAGATTTTTTTCCAAGAATAATACACACACACACATATTAACATATATGTGTGTGTTAACATTATGTATTTTTGGGGAAAACTATACGGGGCGTACCTGTTGTAAATCTTGTATTTTGCTAGCGCCCACACTCTTCCAGAGTCATTAGGAGTCTAGAATTTGTTGAACAGCAAATTCACTAAGAGAGAGATCTTTTTGAGAGAAAGGGAGGGAGAATTCTTTCGTGATCTATTTTTGTGTTGTTACGATAACCTATTTATCTGTAAATCACACTTTTCTCTTTCACGTATAACACGATCTATCATGTTATCTCCCCTTTATTTAATTTTTGAATTTTGAATAGAATCAAAATAACCGTTTCCTCCTATTAATAATATATGTAAATAATATATATATATATATATAATAAAATGGGAAAAACATATTTTTCATCCCATTATTTTATATATCTCCATATTGGCCCCAAAAGCCAATTTATTTTCTTTAATCCTCCAAGG
>JBAGKO010000012.1:20817424-20831015 GCA_037177275.1 Acacia concinna
AATTAAAATGGAGAAATTCATAAAACATCACTATGTTCTAAGTACAATGATTGGCCACTAGAGCACAATATCCAACAGCATCAACCAAGGAATCTATATGAATGAGAGGGAAAGAGTCTTTCAGGTATGCTTTGTTAAGGTCCTTGAAATCTATGCATACCCAATGTTTACCATTTTTCTTGGGAATGACTACGACATTAGCTAACCAATTTAGATATTGTACTTCCCTTACTGATCCGATGTCGACCAACTTCTGGATTTCTTCATTTATGATCCGGTTTCTTTCAGGTGAGAATTTTTGACACTTCTGTTTTATAGGCTTAAAGATGGGGTCAGTATTGAGATGGTGTGTTATCACGCTCAGATCAATCCCTATCATATCTACATACAACCAGGTAAAGCAATCTTTGTTATTAGTAAGAAGGGTTAGAATAGTTCCTTACATCAAAGGGGATAGATCTGCTCCTAGGTAAACTTTTTGCTTCGGTTGATTGGTGTCAAGGAGAACTTCTTCCAATTCTTCCTCAACAGCAGTCTCTATCCCTCAGACCTGTCGAGGTTGCTGTAATTGCAATGTCGTCGCTTCTTTCACAGGCTTCATGGGTGCTTGATAACATTCTCATAATACTTTCTGATCACCCTCTATTTGTCTAATCCCTATGGTGTGTAGAACATAATAACTTGATGAAGAGTAGATATAATTGCTTTCATCTGGTGGATCCAAGGCCTCCCTAGTAGGGCGTTGTAAGACGAAGGGCAGTCTATCACTTGATATTTAACAAGCACATTCATCCTTTCAGTGAAAGTTAGGAGCATGATCTCACCTACGATATGATCGAGTGCGCCATTTCTGAAAACCAAGATAGAGGGGGCTCGAACTATCTGTGACTCTGCTCCCATCTCTCAGATTGCCCCCATGTATATAATATTCACGGAACTTCCTAAATCAATTAATACTCACTTAATATTAAAATTTCCTAGAAAAATAGAAATCACCAGAGCATCATCATGGGGGTGATCTAACAGAGATATCTCTTCTTCGATAAATATGATTTGCTTGCAATTTGGGGGCGACTCGGGCAATTTCTTTACGGCAAAATCTTTTGGCAATGCGCGAGACTAATGCTTTGCTGCTGAGTAAGTGTAGCCACTAATCTCGGATCCTCCTGTGATGCAGTTAACGATCCTTGGGTTTTAGGGAGGATCTTCAGGTGCAAGAACAATAGCTTTGGTCCTTTCCTCCTTTCTCTCCATTCACCCTTTGTTCCAAAAGTGAGTCAAATGTCCTCTTTTCATAAGGCGATGCAGTCCATAGTGCGATGACTATGATCGTTATGGAAGTCACACCATTTGGTTATATGCCTTTGGTTTACTGGCTTTTTTATCCTTGAGGGCCATCTTCATCCTCAGCTAAGGCAGTGACAATCTCCCCCACACTTACGGAGAAATTGTATTATTCTAACTTAGGTGGAAGCGACTTGTTCGTCGCGGAGGCTATGACATGTGTTTCTCTTTGTTCATGGCCAGTAGTTGGGTATGATTAGACCCTCTATCCTCTGTCAGGGCGTCGAGGATTCCTAACGCGCTTTTCAGGTCCTCTATTTTGCTCTTGGTGTTGTTTTTCGTTGACTTTGTTGCCTTCCCATTTAATCTGAGCCTTAGTTCTCGACAGGACATCTTCCATTGTACTATACATGTACTTAGTTAACTCTTCATAAAGGTCAGATTTAGGCAACAAACCTTTTCAAAAAGCTAATACAACCGTGGCCATATCACAATTTGGTATGTTGACTTTCTCTCGATTGAAGCACCCCAAGAAGTCACGAAAGACTCCCCCTCCTTTGTGTCACTTTATACAAATCATTCAGCTGCTTTCATAATTTTCTATTGCTAGAGAACTGTTGAACGAACGCATCATTTAAATATGCAAAAGAACTTATGGACTAGGATGGTAGAGACATAAACCACTCCATAACCGGCCCAGTCAGGCTAGATCTGAATCCCATACACATGCATGCTTCTCAGACTTCTCTAGGGATAGACACTGTATGCATTCGATGTCTGTAGTGTGCCATGTGTTCGTCGAGGTCAATCATATCGTATAGTATGATGTGAGAGAGTGTGAACTTTTTAGGCATGTCTATCAAGGCGACCTTGTCAGAAAATGGAGAGTCTACGAAAATACTTGGGTGCCTCTTCTTTATAGGAGCGGGCATCCCAGGGATCCTACTCACAACAGCTTCAAGTTCTTGTATCTTCCGTTGCCACTCAGGTAGATGTGCAAGGATCTTTTCAAGCTGGTAGGCATCATGGCCATTCATGACACACCCCGCTGGGTGGATGGTGGAATTAGGTTCTTTCTATTGGTCCCTTGTATTCTCTCCAGGTGTCATCCTACCTACGATCACTTTTGGTTTAAGATTGGGATTAGTTAAGGTAAAGGGATGAGGATGATTACCTTATGGTTGAGTTGTCACTGGGACAAAATCTACAGGCATCCCCCAAGGCCAGTCAGCGACACAGAGTATGGGAGTTTGTGGCATCGTCTGTCGCAAATCCAAATTGTTTCCAGTTGCGAATGCAGTAATCTTCTCTTTTAAAGTCAAGTTCTCTGCTTTCAAGCGTTACAGTTGTTCTTACTGCTGGGCATGGCGTTCATCTTGTTGTGATACCTTCTTAGCTTGCTCCGCTAGTTGAGTCGTTTGCTTTTTGACTAGGTCGGCTAGTTCAGGCACATTCACTTCAGGAGTTGTAGATCGTTGATCAGCAAAACTGATGCTCTTTCCTGTCATAGCAAAAAGTAGAAAGGAGTCTCGATATATACTTGAGTTCTCCTAATTATATTTTCGCATGAGATGCTATGAAAATTTAACTCGTTGTTGGGTCCCCACGGACGGCGCCAAACTGTTTGAGCAAAATTTGGTTATACTATAATGAAACAAAAGTTTTTGGGTCATCAACAACAAAAGAGATTTTAGATTACAGAAGAATGAATCAAACCGATAGATTAGAGCGATATATTGAACATATGAGTGTGAGTACAGTGAATTCTCAAAGTACTAAGTACAAGAGAGATTGCAAGTGTTACTATATGTAATTAACGTCTAAAGCTACCTATTTATATAGCCAATCTAACCCTATAACGGATCTATCCCATATTCCCTAAATACCTGTTAGGTGCTCAATAGACGGATGTAACCAATTTTTCTCGAGATTCCAGGCACGTAAGGTAAGACCATTGCATGAGTCTCTACGTGTCCATATAGCCATCTTGACTGGGTCTCTCTAAAAGGAATTTCCTGTTGGGCCTCCAAAGTGTGTGATGCATTTTTGGGCCTCACTACATGTATGCCCATTGCTATTTTTTGAGCATACAAGCAACTACATAGGTTTTGGCAAAAAACAATTATTAAAGGAATAATTACAACCATGTACTAGGTAACAATTTTTCTTTTTTTTTTGAGAATATAACACAAACGACTAATGAAAGCATTCTACATCCAACAAAATAAAATCAGACATGATACAGGGAGGAGAATCAAAGAAAATAGGTTTCAAGTAACCGAATTAATTACAATAAGGTCTCTTAAAATCAATTGATTTTTTGACACGTTTTTAAATTAAAAGTGGCAAAATTGTATTTTTTTTTCACATCCATAATTAATTTCCCCCAAGTCCCTTAAAACTTCACTCCGATTTGAGGGCTTTAAGAGATATGATTGTGATTAATTTTGTTACTTGGGACTCGTTACATTTTTTTTCTTAAAAAAAGCAACCATGTAGATTGCACTTAGTAAAACTTATTGGTTTAAATTAAAAATAATATGTTGGAATATATAAATAGTTGGTTTTCAAACTAATTGTAGCCATTTTATATTGGTAAAAGGAATAAAACATTATCAAACTAATATGAAATTTAAGTAATTTTTTTGCTAAGTACAAATATCTTTTTATTAGAGGTAGTCCTATTTAAGACATTATCGAACACTAAATATGAATACTTCTCCTTATAAAAACTTAAACTTTAATTCACTATATTGCAGGGAATTAGTCCCTTGTGCTAAATCCAAATTCGTGATTGAATATGAAGAATTTGTGTCTCTAATTTCATATCAAGCTAAGCTAATGGAGCCTAAACAGTATTCGTATTTTTTTTGGGCTTGTTTGTTTTTTCTTTCAGACTTGGGCCTTCCTTTCATTTTCTCTATAAGGTTTAAAACAGGAAGGTTTGGCCGAAATTGTATATTAAAAAAGTCATGTAACTCCTGGCCCCCAAAAAAAAAAAATCACAGAAGTTGGCCGTTGAACATTTGAAAAATACGGCACAAACGTTTAAGAACAGGAATGGCTCCGAACCGACGTGTCAACATTTTCATCGTCCATATTCTAATTCGTTCCCATTCTACCTTTAATATTGGTTTTTGAAACTAAGAGTCCGCCTCCTTATGTTTGAATAGAGAGAGCTTCGGATCCTTCAATTCACCCACTCATCCTCGCTTTTTCTCTCCCCCAACGTTGCTCATCACTGTTCATTTGCAGATCCTGCTTGCAATTGTTCGGATCTTCGAATGCTTACGTATAACTTCGATCGTTTCATCGTTTCTCAGTTATTCGGGCTTTCGCATTCTGAAGCTCAATTCGGTGAGTGTTCTTCATTCTTCGCGAATTTAATTTGTTTTTTTGCTCGTTGAATAATTGGAATGTCAATTGGGCTCTTAGTTCTGCACTTTTACTTAATACTCTCGTTAGTCAAGTGCGTGCTGGAAATCCTTGGTTCCATCTTCAAATTCTTAGGAATGGAGAACCCCAGCTTTTTTGTCTTTGGATACCAAATACTTATATTTCATTATTTTGGGGTTTTTTATTCGTTCTTTGATGGGGCAAGGTGGGGAGCGCACAAGTTGGCGCACGCCATTTTCAGGTCTTGCGTTTCTTTGAAGCCGCTAAATCTTAAGATTAAATTGTTGGTGTATCTTATTGACAGTAATAGTTTTAAGAGTTCTGCACGCCTTGATTTGAATGATCATACAACAAACAGTTTGATAGGAATTGGGATGGGCTTGTTCCCTATTCTCTACCAAATGAATGAAACTCTTGGAGTTCGATGACAACTAGTGTGATTCTAGTACCTCACTTGATGGTCGTGTGGACAAGTAATATAATAGATGTTGGTTTGTGCCTTTGTGGTTTGGTCCGAGTATTGGGATCAATCTTTTGCCCATTTCAACGTTATTTTGTTTGAAGAAAATGTTCTCACTCTACCCTCTTTTTAACAATGCCTTGTTTCAGAACTTTGTGCCCAGTGACTTCTTTAAATAATAATGATTTGGAGAGTCAATTGTGGACAGAATTGCATTCAAATCGGAATTGGGGTATACTGTATTGCTTGTCTAACAACAAACTATGGAAGGTGACAGGACAACTCCTGCTTCATCCGACGGGCTCGGTGATTGTGCCCAGAAAATAAGAGCACTGCATGGGTAATTCGTAGAAAATTAGCCTATCTATTTCTTGCTTGCTCTATCTGGGTATTCCCTATATGTTGAATCGGTAACATTTACATGTGTTTCCCCCCGGATTACTGCCTGACTGGAAGATTTCTATCTGTAGGCGGACTACTGGCCCTACAAGGCGTTCTACCAAAGGACAGTGGACGCATGAAGAGGTGAAATTTATTTTATGAATGCGCTTACATATTTCATATGTCATATTTTCTTTTGCTCGCACTCACGCTACGTACTTGTTTTTAATTTTCAGTTACTCCAACTTATTCTCTTGATATCAATTTATTAACACAGTAATTTAGAATTTTTCCATGTAGTTCTTTGTTTTGTTTTTCTTTCTTGTTTTTTTTATCATAAATATAGCTGAATGTAGAGAATATACCAAAAAAATTATGACGAAATTATTTTGTTTCTGTAGGATGAGATTTTGCGATTGGCAGTTCAGCGTTTTAAAGGGAAGAACTGGAAAAAAATAGGTATCATTTCAGCATGAATGTGCATATCTTAATTGTCTAGTTGCCCATGGCCTTTTTCCACTAGCATCCAGTACGTTCTTTAGTGTGTATCTTGCTCGACCCTTTCCTAACAAAAATAGTTTCATTGGCGTGAATGTAAATACAATAAACTTATGTGTTGTTGGGGCAATCTTGTTTCCCTTATGAATTTCTAGTTGCACAAGTAATTCTTTTGTCAAGTTTACTAAACCAATTAAGTAGTTTTCTTTACTGTGCAATTACTTCAGCCCGCTTGTGCTGCCTTCTAGGACGTGAATTTGTGGCCTGTTTGACCATCTCAAGTATTTTTTTTTAGATGTACTTAAGTAGCTTCATTTTACATTATTTTGGCTTTGTTAGTACTTCTAATTGTCAAAGTTTTATCTGTTTATAGCGTAGTGCTTTAAGGATAGAACAGATGTACAATTATCTGGAAGGTACACATTTTTTTTAAAGGGAGTGAAAAGGGGGGCAAGTAGCCATGCTCTTCAATTAGCGATAATGCATTCTCCTTACATTTGAAGTTTTTTCATTTTATGTTTTATGTTTGATGATATAAAAAATATTTATAGTTTTTCCTTTCCCTTTTGGTTTATTTTGTTTCTGCTGATCGCTCATAAGCATATGAAATTGTGGCTTACTTGTCTTGTGAGGCAACAGGACGGGCAATGCTATAAAAAATCACCAGAACAGTTCAGTAAAAAAGACAATGTATTCTTTTCAATGTTGATCCTATGGTTGTGCAGGGCAATTTGATTCATATTTTCACTACCATTAAGCTTATGTATTGATCCTATGGTTGTGGTTGTTAATTTCTTTTTTCATATATATATATATATAGGATTTTGGTCTATGATTGCTTTGTGAAAGTAAGTTTCGGATTTGCCTTGTTAGGATAAGCTAGCGAAATATATAGGATGAACAGCCATATAGTTAGGATGAGTTCGAGTTTGAAGTTAGAGAGTTGATAAGAGTGACAAATGAAAGACTTAACTGTTGGGAAAGACGTAAGCGTATGTGTATTGTTCAACTTGTATATTTCATTTTGTGCATACACTTTACTTACAAATGTCAAGGCTAGCTAATAAGCCTATAGGAGGTAGAAATATTGAAAGAGATGGCATGAGAAGACAATTGATGAAGTTGTTACAAGAGACAAATAAATGTTGTGATATTATTCTCATGGGCCCCGAAGCATTTCAATTATTATGTGAGAAACTCCGATACACCGGAAGAGTTAAAGATTCTTGTCCTGCTACAGTTGAGGAGCAAGTGGCGAAATTCCTCCATATATTAGCACATAATTGTAAAAATAGATTCATGGCCTTTTATTTTCAGCGATCAGGGGAGACTATTAGTTGTCATTTTCATAATGTACTACGAGCCATTGTTTCACTTGAGGCTGAGTTTCTTGGACAACCTTCTGGGTTAGGAATTCCTTCTCAAATCCATAACAATAATAGATTCTACCCATATTTTAAGGTAAGAATATCAAATCATATGATAACGTCCAAGTTTGCTCAATAACTCTACTTATAATCAATTTTATATTGTAATTTATAGGATTGTGTTGGAGCAATAGATGGAACTCATGTTAGGGCAAAAGTGCCAAAAAATGAAGTTGCTCGATTTCGAGGACAGAAGGATTACCCGACCCAAAATGTGTTTGCTGTATGTTCTTTTGATATGAAGTTCACCTTTGTCTTGGCTGGTTGGGAAGGAATGACCTCAGATTCTAGAGTTTTGAAAAATGCACTCGCAAGAGAAAATAATCTTATAATTCCCCAAGGTAAGTGTATAATATGTTTACTTTTAGTTTTGAATTTGTTGCTGGTTTTTAAATTTGTATTTCTCATCATTTTTTTACTCCATTAATATATATTGTCTAGGAAAATTCTATCTTGGAGATGCGGGCTTCCCCCCTAAGGGTGCTATATTGACACCTTACAGAGGAGTTCATTATCACTTAAAAGAATATTCGACAAGATCACCACATAATGCAAAAGAAATATTCAATCATCGACATGCCTTATTGCGAAATGTGATCGAAAGAACATTTTGCGTAAAAGAAGATTTCCAGTAATAGCTAGTGGAACAGAAGCCCAATATTCATTACAAACTATGTATGATATTGTGATAGCTTGTTGCATATTACATAACTTTTTAATGGGTGTAGATCCTGATGAGAGTCTAATTGCTCAAGTTGATCGTGAACTTTTGCTTGAGGACATTGACGATCCAAATGATCATTTTTCACAAGAAGAAGATGATAGACAAAGATTAGCTTTAAGAGATAATATAGCAGCATATATGTAGAATGACCATGTGCACACAGATTGAATTTTGTTCGATATCTTTGATCTAGCTGTATTACGATTAGTTTCCAATAAATGTAATTTGTTATAAAGGAAGATCTTTTCTCCTATATTTTTGGCCTCTGCAATTGATATATTCGTATTTGTGTGTATAATTTTCTTCTTTATGCAAACTTATATTTATGTTGATTGATATTTTAATTTGTATTCATTATAACTTATATCATATAATTTTTTAAAGTAATAAAATGTTGGGAGAATTCCAAAAAAAGACATTGGAAATAGGGAAAAGACAATTCAGTACAGCGAAATCGGAAAATCCCAAATTAGTTTGTTTTGTACTTTTTGGGTAATTACGAAAATGCTACTGAATTTTTCACAACACCAGTTTTATAATTTACAACACGGGTATCCAAATTAACAATACCAGGTACTATGTATTTACAATTCACAGTGTAAATACGTAGTACCTGATATTGTTAATTTGAATACCCGTATTGTGAATTACGAAATTGGTGTTGTGAAAAATTTTAGTGGCATTTTCGTAATTACCAAAAAAGTACAAAACAGATTAATTTAGAATTTTCAGATTTCGCTGTATTGAATTATCTTTTCCCTATTTCACTTGTCTTTTTTTGAAGTTTTCCCTAAAATGTTTTATAATAATGATAATAAATGAAATTAAAAAGTTTGTGTTTTTTAAAAGAAATTTTAATTTTAATAAATAAGTATATTAATATATTATTAACATTATGAAATGTCTATTTTTATTTTAACTTTAGTTTTTTAATCCTTAATTTGATGGTGTTATTTTTTATTTAAATTTATTTTTTATGGCATTGTTTGTAAAAATGAACTAAAATCTAGAGAATGGTATTATTGTCATTATAAATGTCATACATTTTCTCTTCCCCCTCTTTTCTCCCTTCTATCCAAATATAAGGAGAGATTATATTCTCCTTTCACTTTTCTCCCCCCCAATTTCCTCTCCC
This sequence comes from Acacia concinna, assembly GCA_037177275.1. Taxonomy (NCBI): domain Eukaryota; kingdom Viridiplantae; phylum Streptophyta; class Magnoliopsida; order Fabales; family Fabaceae; genus Acacia; species Acacia concinna. The sequence goes on from JBAGKO010000012.1 coordinate 20,826,730, forward strand.
CTCTATTTTCTTCTCCCAAACTTTTCTCTCTATCCAAACATGGGGTTAAGAATGGCGACTGTCATTTAAAATTTTTAGATGATCGATACCCAACCAATATACTTAGACACTAAGGGAAATGGCCTTTGATTTTGCAGCTGTCACGAAGAATATGAAAAGTATTGCGCACTTGATCGAGGTTACCTATAATGGAAGTTAGGATAAAAGCTAAACAACTCACCCCCTATCCCACCAATGGAAAATAAAACCACCAGAACTTCAACAAACCAGAATGATATCAGCTTGTAAAGCATAACCAAGAAACAAGAAGCAAAGACAACAAATAAAATTGCTGCGGCAGTACTGATTTCGACATAGCCAGTGGAACCAGCATTCTCCACAATCTCATATTCTTCTGAGCCATCCTGCATGCATAAAAATTAACCATCTATTAGTGACTATGTAAGTAAAGTTTCATACATTAAGAAATACATTTATAAACAACAAAATTTGCTCATGTCAAATAAGAATAAAACTTTCTCGGAGGAAGCCTCCCCAACAAACATTCAAAGAAACGTAGCAGCTTTATTCTTTGATGAGTTTATTTTTGTTCAATGTTTCTCCTTTACTAGAAAAACATCATATCCTCATTTTTCATTTTGATGAAAGAAGAAAAATCATTGGAGGGGAGTGGAATGAATAACAATAGCAGGAGGTAAGAGCATCATATTTATTCTTAAAAGATACCGGGAAAAAACAAAAGGTCGTGTCAGCAGTGGTCACCAATTTCTCTGCATGTACCCTAAAGAAACCCCTCTAAATATCTTAACTGCCTCCACTTTTTTGTATGCTTCCCTTCTAATATCGCTTCTTATTTCTTTTATAAATGAGTAAGGTAGGCATTGGAAAAAACTGGGAACCTTTAATAGTCTCTCCTGCTCAATTGCTGACTCTCTGGCTGTCCATGCAGACCAAAAAAGAAGCACAAAGAATGGTACCGACAGCCATAAGCCATAAAAACACTTCAGCAACATCAACCAGAGGACGCAGTGGAGAATACAACTACACAGACACTTGGGAGTAGGAAGTGAACATGCAGCAGCACAAAGGATACCAAGAAATACAAAAGTCTAAATAGTAATAGGCAAATATTTCTAATTTTTTTTTTCCCAAACAAATATTTCTAAATTAAATTCTTGAGTGTCGACAAAAAGGCATAACAAATTGCATAACAATATGCATATATACAAAAATATATAAGAAAATCATACCTACGGAGTTGTTTTTTATATGCTCTTCCATGTTCACACCAGCATCTTGAGGAAGCATAACAGCAGGTATGTTAATATCAACATCAGTTTCATTTTTCTCACAAACCATCTTGAAAAGTTCTGCCCAACAAAAAAATAGCATAATCTCTTCAATCAAACAGAACATAAACAAGTAACACCGATTGCACAAATATATTTTAAATGAAAATATTTAAAATTCTCAGCAAAGTTGCCCACCCCTGAAAATAAAACCAGTCATGGAAAAATGAAAATAAAGTGAACTAGAGGTCTGAAAATGTCTTTAACAAGCAAAATAGGAAAACACCTGTTCGGTAATTTATAATGAGAATGGCTGAAGCTCCAGCATCGTCAGCTATATTTGCCTTGTCTGTGAAACTACATTGTCCCCGGCGCACCAAAATGACCTCACCAGTGAGCTACCAAAAGCCAGAGGCAGTCCAAATTACAAATTAAAAATTAATAAATATCAGAAAAACTTCACTGCTTTTAATTTGGACATCAATGCTTCATGTGTAGGTGAAGCTGTATTTGGTAAGTTCAGAAGATTAAAATTATCATACCTTATTCTTAAGCTTGGTACAACAATCAGGAGGATCAGCAATGGCAACTCTAGTATGGCTGGCACGTTTTTCTTTTGATTCCAGTGTCGGGCCAAATCGTGCACCCACACCAACATATTCTTTATTTTCCACACCATCAATATAAGTAGGAACTTTGACCTAGAGAGAGAATTTGGTCAAGCCAATGAAAGATAACTCCTTCATACATTTTTTTGGTAATGAGATTGACGCAACAGACATCATAATGGTTTTCTAAACGTCTGGGAGGGGAAAAAAGGTCAGGTTATTAATTTAATATACTACTTCTAGTCTAGCCTTATATACAAGTCACAATAAACTACCTCACAAGTATTAAGAAAAGCTGTTAAAGGTCCTTAATCTGTTTCGCATTGCAATTATTTTCCAGAATTGTCACTAATAAATGGTTTACCCTCTAATATACCTTACATTTTGGACCACGAGAACTCTCCATTAGGTGACTTATATTGGAAACCAAAGGGAGTAAGGTTTTTCAGAGTTCAACCATGCATTTCCACGCACCCCACGGAAAAAAATTTGCAAACAATTTTGCTTGAGTTCTAAAATTCAATATTACCCCTGATTTCCACAGCTAAGTAGAACATGAAAGAGAGGCAGTGAACCAAAAAGCGAACGGTAATTCAAAACAAGACAGGAGAGACACATGACAATGTCTAAATAGTATCCATAAAACAAGTTCACCTGGATCAATATCAATTGCAAAATTAATGATCGTTTACTATATTTAGAAGGAAAAAAAAATGATAACGAAATCAATGTTATCATGCAAATGGTGTTTGCTAAAGAAGATTGTTCCTGAATCACAATCTAGATCTCCAGAAATACACTACAACTAGGCACACAAAAAAAGAGCAATTCTAATAAAAAATCTTCCTCTTTCTCTCGGTTTTATTAGCAGAGTGAAAACTTCTTCCAGAAATTTATACCGTACAGAGTCTGATGGAACAAGTTGTTGAAAATTACCAGAGCATTTCATATCCAAAACTAATAAAGAGCATCTTAATTTAGAATTCACAAGTAAACCATCAAGGAACACAAGAGGATAGCGTTTCAGAAACAGAAAGTTGGAATCCAATACAGCACAAATCTCTTTTCAAAAAATTCAATTCGCCCCAACTCCCCAATTTTCCCACAAAAGGAAAAAAAGTAAGAAGAGATTGGATTTTCCCATTCTTTATTCAAATCCTCTATATGAGCCTTCAGTTTCCATGAAGACAAGAAAAGAGTCCAGGATCATAAAGCACAAAGGATGCCAATTTATGGATGCCAAATAAAACTAGAAATGGAAGTTCAGTACCAGAACAAAGCTGTTCTCACAACCAGGCCTCCTGGGAGCAACCCGATCCGGATGGACGATATCCCCAGCAGTTGCCAAGGTCACAGAGAGCAGAAAGACAGAGCATACAGTATATAATATAGGTGGAAAAGAAGCCATTCGGATTTTCGTTTTGGGAGGAAATTGAAGAGAAACAAAAGGGGCTGTTGAGGAGGGTAAAAAAGAGAGAAGGGGAATCTGTGTTTTGAGCGGGGGAGAGAAGCAGTGAGGAAGAGGAGAAGGGAATAGAAGCAGTGGAGGCTGGAGAGAGAAAGCAAAGATTTCGTTTTCCTTTTTGCAAGTATTGATGTAATTTGTCGTTAGTAGAAAGGAAAGGCAGGGAGACACCGCACGTTGGCATGATCAACTAGGGTGGTTCGTTTCGAATAATTTATTTAGAGTAATAAAATTTTATTTACACAATATAAAATAACTATATGAGAATAGTATTTTTCATATTTTATATATAAAATTTTATTACTTTAAATAAATTATAACAAACTAAGTTCAGAATTCCTTCACCTTTTTACATGGCACCCACAAGGCAGGTTATTTATACAACGCACGGACTCCGCACGCCATGTGAGAGATGATTGAATGAAGAAATTTTTTATTTTTTAAAAAAAAATGGAGCTTATAGGTTCGGGCAGGTACTAACGGCCTGAAGTTACAACAACGGGATCGAACCCGTGACCTCCTCCCACTTGAGAGATACCATTACAACTAGGTTACTGATATTTTTTTTTTTTTAAACTCCTTGCTTTTCTTAAAGTGAAATTAAACTCTTTACTTTCTTATATCACCCGTGCCGTTTCATAGTCAATAAATAAAAGTCAAGTCGTCGCTTTTTGTGACTTCCATAGATTGCCACGTTGCTTCAATGCATTTATGCTTTTATGCTTTTGAGACAAGTTTTTTTTTTTTAAATGGCAAGAGCTATTTTACTCGTCGCCAAGTTCCTTAAGGTGAAGCACCCATCAAATGGCGAGAAGGTCTGGCGGCAACATGTTAGAAGGCCTAGATTAATTTTCTTTGATTTCGTTCGTGTTCCCCAATGTTCATCGTCCCGCGTTTGCCACCCTTGTGAATAGCCGAAAAAGA
>JBAGKO010000012.1:20860944-20874955 GCA_037177275.1 Acacia concinna
ACTAAGATTGTTTATTTTGTGATTGGATTTAGATTATTGCAATTGGATGATTTTTAATTATTTATTTCCTATTAATTTATTGAGACTATACTTGCTATGTCATTACTAGTTTGTGTGGTTAATTTGGGTTAATTTAAGTGTCGTGATTGTGCACTCATATTAGAGGAAGCAGTTGCATTAATTTAATCTATTACACACATTAAGTGATTCTTTAATGATATTCCTAAGTAATAACTGCGAATGCGATTGTAGGAGTAGCTATTGATTAGGAGTGTTAGACCTAATGTGATTACATGAGGTTTTTAATTAAGACTTCATGAATTTTAACTCCCATATTATTAGTTAATTATGAAAGTCATTGAACCAATTTCTCAACAGATTCATTTAGTTCATATTCCTTTCCATTATTATTTAAAAAATACCAAAAATATTAGCTTCAGGATTTTAACTAAATTACATTCTTCTTTTAATTATTATTTTGAAAACCCCAAAACCAATTTTCTCTTATTTTCATTACATTTGCATGACATTTAGATTACTTAGGAATCAATAAAAGGCTCATAAAAAAAAAGAACGATCATAGGTTTGCCTATACGCAATCTTTAGTCAATTTTTGATTGTGTGGACCCTAAGACTAATGATAAAAAGTCCTCATGAGAACTTTATTCCCTTAAATGTAGTTATCATGAAAAACGTATTGTTTACTAGCTAGTTGATATTTTGATGAATCTATTGTGATTTTTGTGTTGTACGTACTTTTGTTGAATATAGAAGTTGATGCGATATATTTGTGATGCTAGCTTCTCGATCTAATATAAGTTTTGTATGTATGTATGTATGTATGTATGTATGTATGTATGTATGTATGTATGTATGTATGTATGTATTCGTTAGTCAATAAAAGTGTGAAATTTAATATGTATTGTTTGTTATTTTGTTTTGCAATAATCGATCATTATGATTTTGTTTTGCAACATATTTTTTGAGCTCTCTAGATGAATTTTTTGTCCTTTCAATATCAATACACTATTTCATATTATTTAATCTATGGCAAAAAATTAAATAAAATCATAAACAAATGAACATTGATTCTTAGAGCGAATAAGATTCTCCGGGGGTCAATATAAATGGATTGAAATATGAAATGATGATGATCGATCATGTAAAATAGAAAATGACATACTAGGTGGTTGTTCAATTAAAAAACTGTCATATATACATATATATGATGATTGTTACTTAAAAACTGTCATTATAAGTGACTTATATATGACATTTTTCACTAAAAAATCGTTATATGTAGCGGATCATATATGATGATTTTTAAACAGTCATATATATATAGCAGTTAAAAACCATCATATGTGGACAAAAACAACTATCAAATATAGAAAATTTTGTAGTAGTGTCGGATATGACTCGATCCATCTCCCATTTCTTTAATATGTCCATATGCTAAGGTGTCACCTACATATTATATGAGTATACATTATGAATCTCTCTTTCTTTGTTGTTATCAAAGGCATAAATATGTGAGTGAGAGAGGGCAAGGCAGAGCATGTGAGGGAGCTAGGTGGGAATTGAATTTTATATAGGTTGGTAACACATAATTGCCAAAATATATAGGATTCTCTGTTGATATATGGCTAAAATTAGTCCCACATCGATGGGTTATTGTAGAGAAGATTGAACATTTGGGTATAAATATACCTCTCCTCTGTTGATTCAATTCATCCTTTCAATAATCAATTGTCTCTTAATCATATAAGACAATTTGATTCTCTCTCTCCTTCTTTTTATTATTTCTTTGTGTAAATTATTTGAATAGCAATAATTTATAGATATTTGAGTGTTTCATTTTATTGTTGTTCTGCCTATTATTTTAGCTGTTATTAAGTATAGTAGTTGTAGCTTATTATATTATTAAATTACATCTAGAATATTTTCTAGTGTTGTGATTATTAGTATAATTGGTTACGCTCTATAAATTAGGCTTTCGCAACAAGGGTCCTGCTGAATCAGTGCCCTCAAAGTTGGAACACACCCATCACGCGATGCTTCATAAGAACTCTGATCATTTTCTCTGGTTCATGGGGATTCTGCATTTCCAGCAGCTCTGTTTCTTGTTCCAATGGATAGCTCATTTGCTTCATGACTACACACCATATCACGAATGTTATTGCGTTATAAATACAACAAAACCCAAGTGCAGAGTGGCCGACAACAGTGACAGTTAATCATCGGACAAGGCATCAAGTTAGGATATATAAGTGGACGTACGGTTGATGTGGAAAAGTTTGGTTCCTATATATAATTGTATCTATCTCCTGAGAGTGTGTATTTGGAGGAGATGACTGATTCTATGAGAACTCTGTTGGCTCATCATGCATGGGAAGAAGCCACCTCGTTATGCACTGGAAATTATGTTCTCAACATGTCAGAGAATTATCACATAGAGCTTCATTTTCCACTATAAGGTGGGAACTACTTCTCTACTCATCTCTCCAGATATGATTTGGATAGTCCAGATTTTTTTTTAAGAAAATTTATTTTATTAAATAGATAATCTAAAATAAAGATAATCTCTTAACTAATATTTTTTTCAAAAAATGATTTTTTTTCATATAAAAATCACTCCCTATAAAATATTAAACCTGATATGGACAGTCTAAATGTGCTAGCTCTCCCTACTCATCAGATGAGTAGGGAGAGTGGTTCCCTATAAGGTGGCTTGCATTGGAATTATATTCTCATGTTGCTTTCAAATGCGCTTCAAAAAGGACAGCTGCAAGCTAGCCATGGCATTTTCAGATTAAAAGAAGCCCCTTTTTTGGCGGAGTGTGTAGTGTTGGATTGAACAGAGCAGGGTGAAGATCCACTTAATTGGATAAGCTTGATTGGAATCAAATACTTAAGTCCAAAATCCTTTAATTGAGTCCTAAATTGACTCCATATTAGACAGCAAGTGATTCATAGCAAAAGCAAAGAGAATAAGATATCATTTCCATTCCTCCGCCAGCGCAACACATTGACATGCAACATGCTTAATTATGTTGACGTAATTCTTGAGCACTCTGGGTGAATTCCCAAAGTTTTTAGGGCATATCGTGTGGAAGGCACTATGGTGGGCCTGCGCCAACCCTATGTCCCGCCTAGGACCTCATCCAAATATGACAGGTTACCATAGTGTTAATGTTGGAACAACTAATTGTTAACATAACAGTCTTCATATTTCACATAGCATGACGGTATTTACCTTTTCGTCCTCTTGATAATCTTTTTCCCCTTTTTTTACATTCGCTTTTGTAATACAACTCAAAAATTAAGCCGTTGCTTAGAGGACACAATCCTATATGCTGTGTGTGTTTTGTGTGCGCGCGCGCGCGCCTCCGGCATGTGTTTGGTTACAGGAAGGAGAAGTCCAATGAAATATCATGTGGAGGTGCTGATCTAACAAAAGAAATAACTTGAACTATAGGGGATATCAATCTGTATGAGCAGCATGAAAATTTAAAGTATAATGTATGAGGGTGAAGAATGATCAGCGATTTTGAAGCCAATCCTGGATTGCAGAGCGAAGGGCGAGGTTAGGGACAAGACTAGAATGTGCAAGCCTATCGTTTGTCATTGGAGAGGCCTCATGACCACTGTCCAGCCATCCTCGTATAGCCTCTGCTTCGTATGTAAATCCATCCGCAGCAACATGCGGATCTTGCATTACTTCCTGCCACGTTCCAACATAGAGATACCAATGCACATTACAAACTCAGACATAGTAACTTGGCTAAAGAACTAGCAATTTATTTTTTGCCATGGACCTTCCCACCTTTTTTTTTTTTAACTCATCCATCATGTCAGATACGATTAAATTGAAATGGAATCTATATTTTTGAAATTTTTTTATTTCAATCTAAATCTTGTACATTTTTAAGATTGAAGAGAATGATGCCAAAAGAAGAAGAAAAATGTTCAGTGAAACCTATTAGGTAAGTCAAAAGTCTAGATAATAATTTTACTTCTCTTCTCCATTTTCCTCAATTGAAACATGCCAAGATCCCAATGACAGAACAATGAAAATGGATGGAAGAGAGTATACCTGAAAGATTGGACAAATGAAATACGAAGGAGTTCGGTAAAGGCTTCCAGAAGAAGCGCTCATTGGTTCCAGAATCCTCCAGACGTCTAGGTAGAGGTCTGGCCGGCTCTTTCGGTTCATCTCACAGCATCTCAATGCCAAGCGACACAACTGTTCAGCCTGTACAAACGGCCAGTCTCCAGCCAAAGGATCCAACAGGGATTTCAACTTTCCATCATCCAATGCACTTTTCACTTCCTGCTTTATTCCCAAGGCTGGTCTCCCGGTCAACAATCTTAATAATATGACTCCCAGTGAATATATATCTGACTTTGGAGTAAGTTCCCCTGAAGCAAGGAATTCAGGGTCCATGTAGACAGAAGTGCCCTTTGGGTCAGTTCTCCAGCACTCTGTAGTATTGTTACTTGAACTCCCGTGACAAGATAATAGACGACTGATTCCAAAGTCAGTAAGCTTGCTAACAAGGTTGGCATCAAGGAGAACATTGGAGGGTTTCAAGTCGCCTTGCACAATGCTGTGAGGTTTGCTAGAATGAAGAAAGATGAGAGCGGAGCAGAGCTCTGCAGCAATACGAATTCGAGTTTGCCATGACAGTGGGGGTGTGTTATCCTTGCAGCTGAGCCGATCTTCAAGGCTTCCATTGGGTAAATACTCATAGACAAGAGCCAAGGATTCCGGACAGGCTCCAATCAATGTAATAACATTGGGATGCCTTAACTTGCTCAATATGTCAACCTGATACAAAACCAACAGAGAGGTCAGACAGTTTTCTCTCATTGCAACTCTGGACAGCCTTTGTCTATGTTCATGGAGTTTAATGCTATCTTTGGATGGGAAGCAAGGTGGAGAAAAAGGAGGGGGGAAGGAATGCTAAGTTTGAAAACTTCCATAATTAATAAATAAATTTACTATTTTTAGGTATTTTCTCCTCTAGTTTTCTGTCCCCCCAATTTTCTGTCCATCCAAACATAGGGTAAGAGATGGGGCCCATTATAAATTATGACAAGATACAATACAAAAACAACAAGCCTTGTCTCACTACAGCTGTATAAATTGCACAATTCCATTGTGCAATACATGAGAAATTAAAGAAACAAATAAGGAATGAAACTTGTCTTTAAGAAGATATTGACATCATATAATGTACTGCCCATTCTTGTCACAACTTTCTCCATATGCTTATCTACATCTTCATACCATTTTTATTCTTCAATAGCCACCTAACTTTCCTGCTAGAAAAGTCGAGGAAATTCAGTTTGCCGTTGCATCAGCAAATTGGAAATTGCCATCAACTTAATGATATTTCATATGTTGCCAACTTTAATGAAATAGTAAAGATTATGATGCTCAAGCCAAAAGGCCTTGGGTCAACTGACATCTCCTCTAGACTTAAATGAAGTTCCTGAGGGTCCCCCAACCCCTGTAACCCTCCATCTCCAACTCCCTTTTCTTTCCCTTCCCCACCCCTTATGCCTTCTTTATAACCCGAGAAAAAAAAAAGGAAATGGTGGTCTGGAAAATGCAACTAAAAAATTAAACCATTGTACCTCCTTTTGAAACTCTGAAGGCCCTTGCAAACTGTTAGGGTTCAACATTTTGATAGCCACCTCAGTGTGACGTAGCATACCTTTAAATATACTTACATACCCACCTTCTCCAATCTTTAGGGATGGATTAAAACTATTCGTTACTTCATCAATCTCTGTAAAAGAGAATTCCAAGAAAAATTGAGGCACAGGCACGCCCGGGGCCTCAGTTGATCTTTTCCTCAACTCTTCAGCCTCCCCCAATGCATTCTCAAGCTGCATCTCCAATTCATCACGTTCTTTCTTGTAACTTTGCAACAGACCCACAGCAGAGATAATCTTCTCCTCCAATTCCTTTACCATTAGTTCTGATGATGAAATTTGACTCTCTAGTGATGATTTCTGATCTAAGGCAAGTCGGAGTTCATCATTTACTTTATCTCTCTGGATCTTCATCCGTACAAGTTCTTCCTTTGTTTTTGCCAGTGCTTCCTCTACCTCTTTCCTCAGTTTTAACTCCTCCGTATATGAGATTTCAGAGGCTTTAGCCTGACAAATGGGGTCATTTATAAGATTAGAGGGTATATAAAATTTCGATTACATAAAACAAATAAAAATCACAATATGATGGCTGTATGTTCAAATCATCGTCATCCCATTTTAAGTTGGATCACATATTTGTTCAACAAGTGTCCTACCCCTACCAATTAGAAAAATGTAAAAACTAATGCATTGGATACAAAGAATGAACAGTTAATTATTCTCAAGATCATCTACACATTTAAGAAGTAATAAGCAGCACCAAACTATAGAACAATTACCCTGTGTATAGCATCAATGGCATCTTTTTCCGCTTTCCCACGCCTAACAGTTTCTTGGTATGCATCCTGCCTAGCATTTTCAGCCTCACCCATGACCGGTTTAATTTGATTATAGAGTGTACAGTCCATTCCTCCATCCTACAAGTTTATAATAGATTTTTAAAACAAGGCATCGGTAAGTAAGCCCTATTCATCAACTCAGAAGGAAAAAAACATGCATTGATGGCAAAAAAATCAACTCGCAACAGTATCCACATGCCCCATATTAGGCACAACAGTTATATAAAAAATTAAAATAAAATCATCGTAATCATGAGTACCAGTACACTGGGAGGAGATGAACGTGAAAGATCTCCCTTGATTGAAGAATGTCCACTCAAGTGTAACACATTCTCAATCCGCTCAGTGATCAAATCTGGGGTCGATGCTACTTCAACTGCACTGATATCAGAGAATGATGAGAAAACTGAGGGACTCCTTCTAGAGAGTCCTTCTGACTCATCAGAACTCACTTCTGTGCCCAACCTGATATGTGTAGTTGACAATCCCTCAGTATCATCTGGAGAAGAAACAGTTTCTATACTCCCTTCATGTCTGGCATTGCCAGACTTCACTCTTCGGAGTACATCTTGAGCCGGATTTGTGAGGTTCCATCCAAGTTCAAAAGATTGAGATCTCGAGTGGGGTGCTCGTCCAGCATTAGGAAGTGACCTTTGCTGTGGGACAGGAGATGCAGCCTCTCCTTTACTTTTGTCCAAACTACTGTACCTGTATAAATATGCTAATTAATATAGATGCTTAAATTTGTAAAAACTTTTTGGGCTGCTTTTTGCTCCTCAATTCACTCAAAAAAAAATAATTAAATTGAAGTGCAATGAAATATCTATCCACAGACTTAGCCAAGGAACGACAACGACCTCGAACATGAGAAAGACTGACGCCTAGATCAACAAGAAGCAAGCTTTTTAGTAATTACAATTGAGCTTTGTCATTTTTGGCAACTAAAGCTTCCTTTTTCACTTCATGTAAATATTTAGTTGATGCTATACACCACGTATATCAGATGGCATCGGTAATTAAAATGCAACAAACCTTGTGTATATAAGGTGCCCTTTGCAGATAAATTGTATGTGACAAGAAGCTGAAGCTTTCTCTCTTACATAGATGGCTTTCTTAGATCTCAAGTCCATCATTTTCCTGCAAAGTCAGGTAATTGTAAAAGAGCTCACTGAAATGATGCAACTGAGTAGATAAGCAGAGCAACTTGCATGGTACATAGTGTATTAGATAAGCCATTTGTTTCTACTGTTGCATTTGTAATAATATTATACTACTATCATCTTCAACACTCGTGTTTTTGTCATTGACTGTCCTAGTTAAAATTAAAAATATATTAACATTGTATATTTGGAAGTTCTTTCTACCTAGAATAGGACTTATCAGATGCTGCTCCCATAACAAGATTCTGGATGTCATACTCTGACACAAGTTCCACGATTCCTTTCTCAATGCTATCCCGGTCAACATGCAGTTTCTCTGCTCGCGCCTGCATCAAAAGTTATTTGTCTTAAATAAGCAAGTTGAATATAAACCATGCTACTACTTGGACTTATGAGTGATGACCATTACCCCCATCCGCTGACAAATTAGAAGATACTCATTCATAATTTTATGCATAGTTTGCCTTTCTGTTTCCCTATATGCTTCAACTTCCTGGTCTTTCAGTGCACTGGCTGGAAACTTTCCACCCACTAACAAAACAAAAGAAAATAATCAACAAATAAATAGCGAAGACTAGCGTACATGGTGTGATTGTATCGATGAGAATGATAGCACAATAAAATAAGTAATCTCGAGAGTAACTATATTTTATAGCAAAAATCGGTGATTCAATTTAACAAAGATCATTAAGCAGTCCAGTAATTCCTGCAGTACAGAACTTCAATTCAACCAAAAAGAAAAACAAACAAACGGAAATTTTCCCTCTAGGTAGTCTGAAATTGGACACTTGGGGATTATCCATATCAAATTCAAATAATCAAAAGCACATTGATGGTTCAATAACAGCAGAAATAAAGCAGCTTATTCCAAGAATTGACTTTTAGAATGATTTGGCTACTGCAATTATATCGCAAACTTACTCAAGGGGATCGTTGTTGTAGGCTCATGAACGTGAAGGATGCAAATCTTCTTTCCCCCAGAATTTTGTATAGCCCATATCAGATTTAATTTGCAACCTTTCACATCTTTAGACACAGCAACGTAGATTTTCTCTTCAACCACCCCTGGATTAGGCTCCCCTACAAATTCCCCCATTCAACCACAGCGATTTTAAGATATGAAAGATTATCCAATCGCTAAAAACCTGACACTCTTACGGCAAGAAACTTAACCTTGAAGCAATATTCCACTCAAATCAAGAACTATTGTAATCAGAAACTCACACTGAGTTACATCAACTGTCTCTCAGCCTACATTTAATACAGAACTGATAATTCTCTCTATAAACTAAATCATCAAAACAGCTCAGGCTCAACAAAGAATTCAAAAAATCTCTCGCTGCAAAAATAAACTTTTTCCTCTCAAAAGGCACAGCAAGCAAAAGAAAAATAAATCCGGCTTTCTCTCTGCATCATTGACAGATATCTTCTTAGAGGGGAATTCGCGAACACGATGAGCCGGAAAGTCATTGAGCAGGCGGTGCGACACGGCGTTTTTAGGAGCGTCTCGTCTACTATACAGCCACAGGTAAGAGTGTATAACTCGGGAACAGGAGAGTGTGTTTGGGCCTTGAGCTCCAATCGTCAGAGCGAAAGATCAGAACAGGCTCGTAACTGTTAATAGATTATTTGAAAAGGAAAGATAAAAATCAGGAAACGCATTAACAGTCCCATGGTGGGGTCTCTATTTTCGCTACATCCATGTTCTCCCCTCCCTGGCTCCCTCCCGAAGCTTGTGCAAAAGTTTAGTGGGATCCACTCTTTCATTGTTATTACTCGTTAGTTGCAGAAAGAAATGAAGGGAAATGCTGGCGGGTAGGACTTCTATCAGGATGGTCAATTGAGTCGGTTTGTATTTAAGTCTGTATTAATCATAAACTTAATTAAACTCAAGACTTTACCTAATGAGTTCACTGTTTTTACATTTTTATTTTATACAATTTTGTCAATTCATTTTTAAACCCATATTATTTTGTTAGTTTTGATTATATTTATCGTCGCTATATGTAAACTTCATTGATATATAATATAAATTATAAATGTTGATAGATTTAGTTTTAATCATTCACATTTTAAATATATATAAAAATTATCTTAACAAATATATATATATAAATTAAAATTATTGTCATTTCTATGATTTATGATTTTATTATATATTTTCAACAACAGTTTATTAATAAAAGAAAACTTTTATAAATGTTTTATCTAAGTTCATAATTTTGTCACAAATTTACTTAAATGTACGAGTTTGAATGACTTGTTATCTGCTCTTTTTATTATTATTTGGTTTAAGAAATATTCCCCAAAAAAATTATTATAGATAATATTATGAAATCATCCATAAATCTTTATAAGAATCATTACCAATCTATTTACCGGTCGGCTACTGGACCACCAAACAAGCACAAATCTTGCCGGTAGCAACTACCGCCAATATACAAGTGGTATAGTATAATTTGACGGAACAACTGTACAATTATATTTAATTAAGAAAATAGTATATTTATTATACAGATACTGAAAGAGTTAAATATAAACAAGTCCTCTTAAGTTTGAGCTAACTCCAGGTAACTTCGATGACATTTGAAAGATGATGATCAACCCCCTAAACTTGAATGTTTTACTCAAATAGTAATGGAATATAATATGTTTTCACTTTTACCGCTTCTCTTTTTACAACTTTCAAATATCATATTTCAATATTAACAAAAATAATTTTTTAAAACAATTCACTGTGAGGTCTGAATTGGGCCAAAGGATAAACTTGCAAGTTACAAAATTAATATATTAGCGTTTCATTTGAATTCGTGAGGTTACAGTTTTCCGTTGTAAGTGAATTTATGATGTCTTTTGTTTATTCATTGAAAAAAAAAAATTCCTGTTGTCATGCCAGTATTATCATGTAAAGTCCAGACATTTGTGTGTGATTATGATTAGTAAGTCTAAATTAAATTATTGCCTTCTGTACTATTGATTTGTAAATAGGATTGTCGCTGTTCATCTTTTTGCCAGCCATGAAATTAACATGGGTAAGCAATGACATGTAAATAAAGTAATTTGACCGCCATGAAGCTTCAAAGGATGAGCTTGACGTACTAGTACATGATTAGATTATGATGCAGAAAGTCACGTACACGCGCATATTTAATTTTGTTTATATTGCCCATAATGTATTAACTAAAGACAAAAGGATGTTTTGAAAAGCATTTTATTGATTGATAGTAGTATGTCACTATTGTAATATTCTGTACATTTTAATCGAATAATGAAATCTGAATTAAGTTGTAATAATATTCTTTCAAGCTACAACTATTTATTCTTTTACGGAATTGCCTGATACACTTACCGGGTTTTATATTAATATGAGATATATTTACTTGACCTGATTATATTAATAAAGTTAGTTGAGTTAGTTAATAATACCTATATTTTTTAAAATATCCCAAATATCTTCCTTAAATGCATTATTCCCCATCTTCCTTGATTATTGTTAAAAAAGCATCAAATGGGTAAATTAAGCAAAGATTGATGAATATGTAAGTCATGTGATGTATTTAAAACTAAGATTAACTTCTAAATATTATCCTATAATTAGGATTGGAGAAGTATTACATAGTAATATAATAATATGGAATCACATTTAATCATTATCAAACATAAGCTAATACTCCATCTGATCCTAATTATAAGGGGCCGTTAATTTTTTAAAATAAATCCTAAGAAAGTTAACTACATTACTTTATAACATTAAAATTTGTCATTTTTCTTTAAATTATGTTGTTTGATTTATAAACTAATATATAATATAATAAAATACAGTATATAATATGATTAAGTAATGTAATTAGTTTTCTTAAGATGTTCTTACAATTCTTAAAAATAGTCAACATGTTTTTATAATTAGGGCGGGAGGGAGTACAAAGGAGCTCTTTAATTAAAATAAACTTAATTTTTTTATCATTCACATCTTAACCCTTAACCATACTTAAGTGGAATTAAATTTATTTTAGCATCATAATTATATCGAATTCATTATATCCATTATGTCAAATTCCCCCATCACAAATGGTCATTTATCTTTTTTTCTAAATCCTAAATGATAATATTTCAAAAATAGGACACATGATTATATGTGAATTGAAGAATTTAATATAATGAATAATTAAATATAAAGAATTTAACTTAAGTATTTTTTTTATTTAACCTAATTATTATTAACACTAAATAGGCAAATACTGTCTCCTTTTGCCATAAAGTGAAAATTTTATTTTAAAAAATTGATGTATAAACAATATCTTAGTATATTGGTCAAAATATATATGTAACATTTTTCACTATAATGCATCCTAAATAATAGAGGTGTTCATGGGGTGGGATAGGACAAGCCTATTTTGTGTCCCATCCTGTAAAAGGATCAGTACAGTGAAGTTCTCTCGTGTCCCATTCCGTTCTCGTCTGATCGTGATGACATCATGATTGAAACAGGATCGGGACAGTAATGAGATGTCCCATTTATTTATTTTTTATTTTTTAGACCTTGACTTGTTGATGGGTTTTCTTCTTGATTTTTTTTTAGCTAAAAGCTAAAATGTGTGGATATGGATTGGTGAGTTATTGTAAATACATAATCCAAATAAGTAATCATCCTCTTTTTATTTTAAAATGAAGGCATAATCAAAGATAATTAATAATTGAATATTGAGCTTAATAAGTGTGATAATCATAAATATTTTGCGTTAATAATAAACCTGATATATGATAATATATACTTAAAAAGATTATATGATATCATTATTCTATATAAACAATGCCTATCAAAAAATATATTAGATATATATTTAATAAAAATATTAGATTTTCTGGTACAAAAATTAGATATTATATATATTAATTAAAAGAATAACAAGATGATTTCTAGAAGGGACAAAAAGTTAGTATGGGATAAAACCCGTCTCCCATCCTGTCCTGCCTCGGTAATGATTTTGTATCGTCCCGCTTTTATCACATCCCAAATTTTTCAGGATAGGACTATTTCCGTCTCAAAATGACCGGAATCAAAACGTGATAGAATTTAACACCCTTACTAAATAAGCACCTTGTAAGGTAGGAAATCATAAATTGAATGTATAAAAATGTATATATTTATGATTATTTCATTTATAATGTTAAATTTAATTTAAAACTCATTACTAGTAAATTTAGGGTTAAGGGTTATTTTTTGTCTCAAAAATTTCAAAATGGGAGCAAATTTCCCCTGATCTTTACTTTGTCAAGTTTGCTGGTTAGTTAGTTGAATATGTTGAGCTAACAATCCACATGTCATCCTGCTATTTTTTGTGAAGGTGCAAATTCATCACGAAAGTTTTAAATCTAAATTGAAAAAAAATTATATAGATGACATATAAACTTTTAGGACAAATTTATACTGTCAACTCAGTATATTTGATCAACTAACGGTTAAAATTAACATAGTTAACCGTCATAATAAAATTATTCTATTTGTTAAACTTCAAGTGACAAATCACAAAATAGCTCTTCCTGACAAATTTTCGGATAAAAAATGACTATTAACCCTTAAATTTATGTTCAGCATATTGATTCCAAAAGCCATCTTGTGCACAAACTTCATAGTCAACTATTAGGCGTGGGAGGGGGGGACTGTGCAGTTTGGACTTTTTAGTTCGTCCAGTTTGGTGCCACACGGATTCAGGCGGGCACAAACCATTGACGTGGCCACACTCCTAATACACTTGGGCCCACGTACTCCTTTGTTCGTCCAGTTTTCTTTTTCTTTTATTCTCTTTGATCATATTATCATCTCGTATCTGATGAGTTTGCAGCTGCTCTTGCTATTTTTTGTGCAATCTTTATCTTATTGAGGACATATTTTTAAAATTTATAAATAAACTTTATGTCAAAAAGAATTTATAATTTATTTACATGATCAATGTTATTTGCTACTTATATTATGTTGTAAAATAAAATAAATACAAATCACACGTTTCCACGCATTGAATTTGATAATGGGTGAGCACAAGGAATCCATAATTTTATTTTTTATTTTTCTTTTTTTGCAGCCTTATTACTGTACTCTTACTAATGTCCACTAAAAACTAAAAAGCCGTCTTATAATATATGTAATTGATATCATTTTCAAGCAATTTTTAGGCTTAGTAAAGGGAACAAAACGCTTTCGCGAGAGTGAGAGAGAATGGCGTTACGAGAGCGTGATAGGAGTCGCGAGAGAGTGCCGCCGGAGCAATCACCGGAGGAAAAGGATGCTTTGAGGAGGAGTCGGAAGAAGGTTCGTGATGGGGAGGGGATTTTCTCATCCCCAAGAAAGAT
>JBAGKO010000012.1:20875055-20894819 GCA_037177275.1 Acacia concinna
TTTACATCAGTATCATCGAATGTATCTGCTGCTCTTGCAGCTGATGTAGCTATGTAGTTTTTGTCGCTTTCACTTATCAAAAAAAAAAAAGTAAAGGGAACAAAACAAATATCAATTGCATCCAAATATTTAAGCTACGCGTGATTACGTGTTGGAAATGTGTTGATCTAGAACATCTTTTCTTTTTTTTTGAAAAAAAAAATGAAAGATGATGAAGTCCTTTGGTTTTAGCCAAAAGAACAAGATGGTATGAGTTGTCATCCATTCCCTTCATCCTTCAAATTCAATTCAGCCTCATATAAATGTATATTGGTATATATTACCTTTTTGATAATAAATA
Source organism: Acacia concinna (assembly GCA_037177275.1). Lineage (NCBI taxonomy): Eukaryota > Viridiplantae > Streptophyta > Magnoliopsida > Fabales > Fabaceae > Acacia > Acacia concinna. The sequence continues at coordinate 20,875,396 of JBAGKO010000012.1, forward strand.
TAAAACATAGTTAACTAATTTATCAAGATTAAGAAAATTAATTAGTTGATATTATTATGTAAAAATTGTATGTCACTTTCTTTAAAGTGCCCATATTTTAATTAATGAGGATATTAAATTAAACATACGAGAAAAGAGGAAAAGAGAAATGTGAAATTAAAGTGGATTGTAGGAATGGAACTAAAATTAAAAAATAATAATAATAAAGTAGATGAAGCTCTTATAATTTAGGATTGAGATAAGCGACATTTGAGCCTGTGATGTGAAGATGTTAAGAAAAGAAAGAAAAAAATTCTTCACCAACAAGTGTTGGGGTAAAGTGGTAGGGCGGCTGGCACTCCCCTATACAGACAAGAGTTCAAATTTAGGAGAGGCACTTGTTGAGAGGGGGTGTCCACTCTTGATGTAAAACATTTTATAGGAGTGTGCCTAATAAATATCTTTACTTTGGATTAATCGATTACCCTAGGTTACTTGTTCTAGTGTTAAAAGGCTAGGAACTCAAAAAAAAGGTGCCGGATGTTGAGGGAATCCAAGGGGATCAAAGACCTGGCTGCCTGTTAAAAAAAAAAGGAAGAAAAACATTCAAGCCCGTGATGTGAAGTTGCTACCAATTTAAAAGATGAAAGAGGCATTGAAAACTGACGGATTGATGTGATTGTGAGGTTTGGTATCATAGAAGACCAAGGAAGGGGAGGAATACAAGTCACATCCTGCTTTGCTAGCTTTGAAATGGGGGCCAATAAAAAGAGATTTGGAATATGTAAGGTAGAGATAGCCATTGACTTGAAACGCCCCGTCCTACTGGTAATTGGGTCAAAATTGGGTAGGATTGTGGCCGGCAAGGCCTCAAGGCTCAACCCGCCAATCCTATACATTTCTTTTTTTTTTTAAATGATTTTGAAACAGTTTTGTGATAATGAAACCAACAAACAAAAAGCAGTGACGTTGGAAAAGCGAACGCAACAATCACAGTACAATAGAGTTGTAATTCTTTAGTTATTCTAGATGCTTGGCAATTTTTTTCTTTTAAAAAACCAAAGGTTCTTTGTATTTCTCATACCCCCACCTACATCACTATTCAGTATTTCTTGGCCAAACCACTTGGACATTAGATCCGATGAGAGGAAGATTATTTGCCATGCTTCATAATTGGAAAAACCAGTATCATGGCGATACATGCAACTAAACCAAAGAAAGATGATGGAGAGTTGCCAAAATGAGTATTAAATACTTTTTGAGAAATCTCCTCTAAATCACTGGTATGGCTATCGAAATCATGAGCATTAATGTGTAGGTTTTAAATCTAATATGAGTTTTAGGTTCATGTCTCTTAGCTATTGTTTTCTTATAAATGATGGAGATTGGCTCATTCCTCAAAAGTCAGGGATGAAAAATCGGACTGGACTGGCCGGTTCGACCGGGAACTGGCTCCTAGTCCGATCCAATCCCTTAAAAAACTGTTGACCGGTTTGATCTAGTCAATGACCGGTCCGATCGGGAAAATCGGCCGGTCCGGTTTTATAAAAAGAAAGAAAAAAAGAATACTTCTAATTTATTTATGAAATTGAGCGAGAATTCACGGAAACAGAGCATTTTTTTTAAAGTGTTTCTCCTTTTTTCAAATGTACATTTTTTGCCTACTTCAATTCCCTCATTTTATTACCTTAGCTTCTTTTTTTTTTTACTACTCATAAATTTATGGTTAAAGTGCCTTTTTTTATTCATGACGCTATCTTTTCATTTTTCTCTCAATGCAAATGTTTTGTTTGGACATACTGAATGCTAACGTTACTTATGCATGCCACTCTCGTGTTATAGTTTCTAGTTAAAATAATTTCATAATTTATCCAATCTTATTTTTATCTAGTTATGTGAGTAGGTGAGATTTAAATATTGTCAGAATTAATTGAGTTAATTCTCATTCTTTATTATTGTCAATAGCTTTTTCTTCAGTGGTTTCATTTGGCACATTTTTTAAATTAAATTTACTCGTACTTACTTATTTAAAAAAATATAAAACCATAATTAAAAACTGGAAATTAATAATGATAGTCAATTCAGTTGGAGTTTTATTACAATTGAATTTCCTTTTTTAAAAGAAAAAAGTCCTTACTTGTGGTTGTGGGATTGAAGTACTTCTGAGTTTTGTAGGAAAATAAAAGGATGTATTTTTATTAATAATTCATAAATTTATGGCACAGAATTCAGAGGAGATGACAGAATTTTACGTCGAGCAGTTTAAATCGAATATTTGAGTATTTGACCCGTGATTCGACCCCTTCCCTTGACTCTAACCCGAAAGCGCAAAGGTTGTTAAATTCACGTTCCCGCCTCAGCTGTCAGCGCATTCAACTCATTACATGCTTGCTCACTCAACTGCTTCACTTTCCTTTAACCTCTCTCTACCTCTGCCCCTACACAAAACAAAACCTCTTTCTCTCGCAAGGAGTATTCGGCAATGATTACTTGAATTCACGAACCGATTTTCATGACTTATTAAACTCTTCTTTTCGAATCGGAAGATCATTCTTTATGATTTAGCCTCCACGTTCACCGACTTATTTAAATATACATGAAGATCAACAAGGTCTCCGATCTCAGCTCCATCTCCGTTCTTCCTCCTCACACAAGGTTTGCATTCTCATCTCCTTCCGTTTGAATCGCTAGAAAACGAATTGAAGTTCATAGGAATTATATATCTGTCGCACAAAATGCTAATAGAAAGAACAATTAAAAAAAGGACATGAGCAATCTATCTCGCTGTTCATCTCACCTCCATGTTCATCATTCGTACAGTTTTATTTGTTCCGTCTGGTTTGACTATTTTGGTTTAAGATTTAGTCCAATGGAATGGTTTGGACTGGATCAAACGCATTCCAATCTTGAGAATGCTTGGGCAGCCTTGGATTCAGAACTAAACTAGCATGAAGAACTGTGTTATGCTGAATCACTGCTTCGCTAAAGTTAGGCCGTTTATTTCGGTTTTCTTTATGATAATAAGAAGGTAAGAAGGACCGAAGGGGGGGGGGGAAATGGTTAGAAACTTGTAGAGTCGAAGTTTCGACATATTTGTATTTACGTTTGGGGATCTTTCTTTTTTCCGCTGAAAGTATGCCTCATTTGATTGTTATTTGTAATATTTCTGTCGAAATTCAGTTTAGGATCTGTGAAAACACAAGATGGAGGAACAATTTACTTATGGTGCAAACTCTTATAAGCTGTACTTGTGACATCATGTAATTTAGAAACTATTGCTCTTGGGTAAGAGCTTTCTGACAATTTGAAACTGTATCCAAATACGATAAAATGTTGAGCTCCTGGATAGAATGATGGTATTGATAATTTTGGCAACTTACGCTGTTTGATTGGAAATACAATCTAAAGGAAATCAAACACCGTTTCAAGTGGATTGCAAGGACCACAGCTTCGCTCACAACCATCTGGTCAATCTCAGCAATCATTTTCTCATGGACTTTCATCACAAAATGCATTCTTATCCCAGTTCTCCCAAAATTCCCTTGATGAAGCTGTGACAAATGATCAGGTTATATTTTGTTTTCTTAATTCAGCCTTTTCTGTTAATTTGATTTGTAATGTAATTTTCTTAAGTATATTTACTTGAGCTGCAAATCTTCTATTGAGCATGAATTTCACATATACTTGCACTTTATGAGTTACACTTGTGACCAAAAAAAACCTTACTGTTAAACAAGAAGAAGGGAGCACACATTGAGAGGAAAATTAATCATGTCGTTGCCACACTCAGTACAGCTCAATAGTTTCGTATGGGATCTGGTTTACTCTTGGATTTGTTTTATCTCTCTTCTCATACTAGGATTCCATGGTATACAACCCTGAGTAAGAATTATATCCACAAATTTGATGAGAAAAATTTCCTCTAAGCCACTTCTATTCTCTACTATTTAAAAAAATAAAACATAGGATTACCGGTTACAATTTTCCCAAATCCTGCCATAGCATCCCAAATAAAATGAACACAACATTTTGTTTAAGCTCTATATTCATTTAATAAGTATATGATCATAAATATATGCAAACCAACATTTTGCTTTCATGTTCATTGTGCTGTGTCCATCCTTCCAGAGATTTAGTTCTCAAGAACGTGAGAACTCTGTGAAAAGGCTTTCTTGCTTGCCCACACTTACATATGGACGGGAAGAAAGTCAGCCACCTAACTCCAGATCTTCAGCCAATCTCATGCGCAAATGGAATTCTATAGATCTTAAAAGTAAGGGGTAATCCATGAAAGTATAGATTACAAGTCTATTGCTAGAATCTTAAGTATCCATACTTGACATATTTGGAAGTTATGTGCCTTAATTGAAGCTTTGTAAGAGTAGGCAGGCCAATTAGTTCATGGTCATGTACATATGTATAAGCCTATACAAACGATACTTACTGTTATCTTCTCTGGCAGGTATGCCCAGTGAAGGACTTGAACACCGAATTGGAATAATGGAAACTTCATTGAGCAGGTTTGCGATGATCTTGGATTCCCTCCAAAATGATGTAATGCAAATAAACAAAGGAACAAAGGAGGTTACTTTGGAGAGTAAGTAGTTAATCCCTTAGATACGGAGAATCTTTTGAAAAGGATTTATGAATGTGGTACTTTGTGTTTGTAGTTCGAAGACGTGAATCTAGGGAAATTATTTAAATGTTAAATTTCGGCAGCTTCAACTTTTTGTCAGTACAACAAATTTTTCCAACATTCCGGATAAAATCTTCCATGCCCTTCGTCTTCTTTTTTTCTCCATTCTTTTGAAAAGTTTCCGGTCAATATTTATAGCACAGTTCAACCAAATTCTGGTCTCTTATTTCTAGTCCTGAACTCAGAGAGTTTTATGTCGGTCTAGATTTCCAGATCAGCATGTATTAAATGTCGTGTTACGAAAACTGGACTTCGTTTGGTCAGATTTCGTATATGATCCAGTTTGAAAACTATCATAACTTTTTTTTTTGCCGAAGAAAACTATCATAACTGAAGCATATTTTGTGGCATCATTAGTTAACGGCATCTATAATTATCATAACCTCTTGTACTTGTTCATTTTTCAATTTTAAATCCAGTGGAACACATGAGGCAGAAGCTGATTGCTCAAGATAGCACACTTCAGTCAATGGTGAGTACCTAAATTTTATGTTGAGGTCCAGAATAGCATGGATGCTTAAGCATCAGCCTTGGCAATCAACTAACCCAGAGATCTCGGTTTTCAAACAGACCAAAGGACAAGAAGAAATTAAAACAAGCATTGATGGCAGCTTGAAGTCTTTATCTGATCAAGTTAGCAAGGTCGCAAGCCAAGCCAAGTTACAAGAAACGTTGTTGGTTGTCTCAACATTGCCACAGTTAATTGAAGCATCTCTGCAGAATCTACAAAAGGAATTACATAACAACTTTTCCAAGGAAATGCAGGCACGTAAAATATGGCAATGAACCATGTCTATAACATGTTAAGATAATAGTTTTTGATTTTGTTAAGGGTTAATAACAGATCTTTATCCAATATGAAGAGTGCTCAAAAGCACTCTTCTCGACAGTTTTCACCCCCTGCCTCTGGTCCTTGTGTCTCTCTCCTTTCTTTTACACAGATTTCAATGGTCATTCTCCTTGATGGCCATCAACTAACTGGTGCTTTGTAAACGAGTACTTGTAGGTAGTTTCTTGCAGCTTAAAAAGCCTTAATAAAAAAGATTTGGCTCCAGCTACTATATCGACAAAGGTATTTTATTTTCATCACATATTGAACCAGTAAATTCTTCCACTCACTTTGTATGATGTGAAGGCAAGTAATAACAACTGATACATTATTGGATTGCAGAGTTTCGGCAACCCAGTTACTGTACCAAAAAAGTCTCAGGTTCCTGCTAGGTTGGTTTGCCACATAACTATCACGACTAGTGTTTCTGCTCAATTAAAAAAGATATATTCATTTCTCTACATTTGGAGTTGGCCAATCTCACTAAAAAGCACCTAATGCAACAATTTGAAGCCTCTCGCATAAAAACATTTTCATATGGTATTCACTTCTTACAACGAAGGAATATATGCTGCAGGATGATTTTAATGTTTTTTGATGTTTGATCTCGAAGAAATTGGGCAGTGACAGACGGGTGATCACGTGGTGTTTGCATCTAGATCACGTAGACATAATTCAGCATGCTAATCCTGTTACGGCAAAAAATTGATAATATTGACTGAATTTTTGGGTCCGAATAATGATTATCAGTTTTAAGTCATCTAACTCACAAATTGGCATCACATGTACATGTCTACCGAAGTGTAATGATACATTTTATTGCGTCCTTCTTTGATCTGCCCCAGTGCGCATTCATGCTTTTAAATGCTGCTATGGTTATTCTGGAATTGACATGGGAACAATGGAAGCTTATTGGTATTTTTCTTGACTTCAGTGATGTTAAAGTTAGTGTACAAGCTACTAAAGCTCCAGATGTAGGAAATGATGGCTGGAAATCGGTCAAAAGAGTTGCTTTTTCGGATAGATTGTCTGACAAAGAGCACGATAAAAAACGGCCTTACTCAGAAAAGGTATTTCTAAAATTAGTTTGTCATTCATAATTCCAAGTTTCTAATTCGAACAGATTGTTGTGTCCTGCCTTCCTGTAAATGATCAATATGACATAAAGACAGTTATAATAGATGCACTTGACGTTGCATTTTGTCTCTTCTTATTTTCTTGTTTGAAATTTTATGACAGCACATTAGGGGAGAAAGAGACGGCAGGATTATCATTGAATCGGATGAGGAAACTGACGGAAGTTTTTCGTGCCTGTCCGAAAAATGCACAGGTAGTTGGCAAAGCTGGATTGATTTTCCCCGCTTTGCCTATATTTACAGCCTAGATTTTTTCTCTTGAAGCATATTTTATAGGGGTTAACATCTCCTTTTCCACCTTTGTCATCTAAACAATCTTTTCAAGTTCAAGTATAGTTTGAAATCCGATCAACATAAATGTGTTAGCAACTCCATTTTCAGTGTGTAGGTTTTTGATTCAACTTCTAGATCTATGTTAGTTTCTAGAAAACAATAGCCAACAGATTAGTGGCCTTTTAAACTAGGTTGTAGCGACAATTCATCATCCATCAGATAAATACGAAGAAAATTTTTAGAATCTACCGTAAATTGTGCATCCTTATTAATTAAAACCTCAGTTTTGGTTGCTTTATATTCTGTGACCTTAGTAATTATAGGACTTCTCTTTATACTGTTTATTATTTTAATTGTTTATCAAGTAACTATAAACAGCCAGGTTTCATTAGGTTGGGAATTAACTCTGCTTGAAATTTGTTTCCATGGGAAGACCTATATGGAAAATGGACAAAGGAAGCGAAGGAAGAAAGTGAACGGATTTTGCGGGAAGCAAGAAGGCGCAAGAGAAAGCATTGTAATACCATAATTATCAACTAAAAGGTACATTTTTAGCTGTGAATTCAATTTATCATTTCTCTGGCTTACTTTGAATAATGATAATACAGCAAGAGCAGGCCCAGGCTCTGAACACATAATGGGAAAGGATGAACCGGCCCAACAAAGGAAGCCCAGAACCAAGAGCAAACCCAGCAAGTTTAATGATTACGTACTGATGTTACCAAAAGAGGAAAGCAGATTACACCCCAAAGGAGCCCTAGTTTGACGGGCACGAGTAAGTAAAACACGAGGGTCATTGTACCTGTTAAACCTCACTCTCGTCATTATTACTTAGTTCTGTTGGAGGAAATTATATCAGTCAGAATGTAAGTCAAGTAATTGTAATGCAATACTTCGTAAGGAGCTCTTCCGGGGCCTCTCATAAGAATACTTTTCACTCAAACTATACAGGCTTACTTTTCCTCGTATCATTTGCTGTCTGTCAGCCAACGGTAAATATACAGGTTTCATTATATCTAAGGTAGGTCTATCCCTGTCCTACCGAAGACGGCTCCACTCTAGTTTAGAGGCATTGCCTAATTTTAAGTTGGTTGGGTAAACTGACTTGACTAAGCAGGTTATTTTGTGGTATATATGCACGAAGTACGAACTGAGGAAAACAAATTCACTTGCGTTAAACTGACGTAAATTTAATTTTTCCATGACTCTTCATTGAAAGATGGGCTGCCAAGAGATGTCGATGCCCCTACACAACACTACAACATGCTCTATGATGTGTATGGTGGAAAGGAAAGTGTCTGATCATTAACATTTAACAATAATAAAAGGGTGCAAGCTCAACATCATGTCCTCCAAACCTGATGGCTAGCAGTACATCTATTAATTAACTCGTCTCCTTAGATCCTCAATTTCGTTTTTTAATTAAATAAAATTTTTGGTTTAGACATGTGAAGCGTGTAGGCAGAGTTAGATGAGGAGCCTCACCTAAGGCTGCTTTTTATTCATAGTTAGTTGTGTGGGGGGTGATTGCTTAGCTTTTTATAAGCAATAAATCAATATAACGGTGAGTTTAGTGGGGTTGAGCTCTCTTTTCTTCTGTGGTTAAGGTAGGGCACCCTTCTGGACAGACCATCTCATTTAACCTAAACATGGGGTGTTCCACAATGGAGGGAGACAGCTGCACTCCATAACTTCTTGCACGTTAGTTAGTCTGTAAGTGGAACCACTCTTTTGACTATTGCTATCGCTAACCCCTCTTTTTTCATTTGTTTCAATTTAGTGGCACTTTACCTTTATGTTTTGGAAATGCAAGTTTCTTTCATTCTTGGCTTCTATCTTCTGAAACTTGCTACTCTAGTTTGTAAAAAGTTCATTGCTTTTTGGTATAATTACGCGGAAATTCACGTTCAAATTCAATTTAACTGACCTGACACTTTCTAAATATAATGATTCATTCCTTATTAAAGTTTGAGGTCCAATTATAATATATTCCATAAATATGTTCGACGTTATTTCAAGCATATCATTCATCGGGAAACATATAGATATCCTGCTTTTATTTTTAAATGGAAATAGATATCATATTCATCGATCATGTCAAGAATATATATTTTTATTTGTAAAAGTATTTTTGATTCTTTGATCATTAAACTGTAATTGAAAATAAGAGAGAACGAGAAAAAAAAAACACACACACAGAACTAGGAAACGAACTTGGTGGGTTCCCATCACTGAATAAAGACGATGATGAGATTATAATGAAGACAATATGTCGGCGTTGAAATACTAGGATCGCTGTAGCCGATCCCTACGCTGTGTGTGTGTCTCTCTCTCTCTCTTCGTGGGAGATTATATTATTTCCGTTTCTTAATCATCGATGGTATCCTAAGAGGTTAAGAATCATAAATAATTTCAAGATAAATAAATAATCAGAAAACCAGGTTTATGTGCACTAGCTTCCAAGCCACGAGACCAAAAAAAACAAAAGCCTACAATGTTTTTAAATTTAGATAAGGTAAATATTATTATTACTTCTTTATTATCATAGGGTAGGTCACACGGCCAAAAAATACAGTCGGATAAAACCTTGGAGATTCTTCAAATTTTTATACTCTTACAATGAACCATGACCTACTTAATTGTTGTTTAGTGTCCAATGCCTTTGTTGATCCACATTTGGTGACCTCTAAATTGTCTTTTATATATATGCTAGGAATGCGACATATTTAACACTTGGCTCTCTCTCTCTATATATATGTACATGTATATTGTAGGGTATGGAGGAGATGTAAAGTTAATTGAATCACAAGTTTCGTTATTATTATAAATGTTTAATGATGGAGAAACAAAACTTGATGGATGCTTCTGAAGCTTGAAGAAATGTGGCTACTTATCCTTCTCATAAGAATTTCACAAATATCACGTGACCTCTGTTGCAAGTAGAATCCAAACCTCAGTCACATAAACAGGCATGATTGATTGATTTTGAACTTCCATCAATTAGTTGTTAAAACTAAACAAAGGGGCCGGGTCAAATCAAACCAAGTCATCTAAGTCATAACTTGAATTTGCTTTCATTATCATCATTACCGTTCTTCACGTTTAATTAGAACGAGTTTCAGTAACATATTCTGGGAAATATATATATATATATAGTGCATAAATTAAAGAGATGTGATGTTTCATATTTGACAGGGTAACCACCGGCTTAATATGATGTATGTAGTAGTATGGACCAACACCATCAAAAGGGGTTCCCCAAAGTACATTGATTGATTTGACAAATTAGCTAGAGACAAGACCTTTCTTTTCATCAGTTGTCACAATTTTGCCTCCTGCCATCTTCTCCCTGTTTTTTTTACGGATAAAAATAAAAAAGTTAAGTATGGGAGTATATTCCAAAACATTTATCAATTATCACTCCCAATATGACACTTACGATATATACTTATTTATGACATTTTTTTGAAAGAATTATCATATATAAATATATAAAAATTGAAACGTCATGCGTCCATTATATATACGGCAGTTGTTTAAAAACCGCCATATAAATGTCTTTAAAACTTAGCTTCATTTTATATTTATCAGCAAATTTCATTCGTCGAGTGCGCTAGCTCTTGTCCACTACAACCCACTTCCAACATACTCATATGGATTTGCTTGTCGTTCACGCTCTTTTGATGTATATATACTGTGTCTACCTCTCTGTGAACATGCAAACATGATAGATCTAATCTGTAGTAGATGTAAGACAGACTTTATTATGTTGCCGTTACGCGCGTTGTACGGATTCACTGTTCTTTCTTCATAACTTTGCTATTTTTGCGGTGAATAACATAAATGTGAAAACTTTCTACCCTTAAGTGTATTTATAATCATTTAAATGTTTTATGAAGATATAATCAATCTACACACTCTACAGATTTGGGTATGACGCGTACTCAGCTAGATATATATTGTGTGGGTCGTACGGGTTGTGTATGTGCAGAATCGCGCATAAAAGTGAGACTTTTGTTACGATAAACTCATATCCCTATTTTTTTTACTTGCTGCCCTTATATATTCTATTTTGCAAGATTGATCGTCATTATTTTAGGTTTGCAATCTATTTATTGAGCTCCCCGGATGAATCTTCTGTCTTTTCAGAATCAATGTATATTGTTTCATATTATAATTTAATCTAATAAAATCATAAACAGCTGCACATTGATCCTTAAAGGATATAAGATTCTCCAGGAGTTAAGTATAAATTGACTATAAGATAAAATGATGACAGTTTGTCTTATAAGATAGAAAAGGAAATACTTGACGGTTGTATAATAACAACCGTCATATATTAATATATATATAGCGGTTTTTATTTAAAAACTGTTATATATAAGTGGCGTATAGATGCTGTTTTTCGTTAGAAAACCGTCATATTTATGGAAATATACATGACAGTTTTTAAACTGTCACACACACGACGTTAAAATATATGACGGTCGAAAGCTATGACGGTTTTTAAACCATTATATATAGACAAAAACAACCTTCAAATATAAACAATTTTATAGTAATTAATATATTCCTCTCTAACAAAATTTTCACATTTTAACTTTGCAAGTTATGAGTTGTCTGCGGACTTGTATTACGTACAAACATAATTCATGTTATGCACCTCCGTGGTCCCACGCGTATTACATTAATGTGTCTGAAAGAAAATAAAAGGAAGAAAGTAAAGGGTTAGAAGATACACACACACACACAGCCATGGGAATGAAGCGGAGGGAGGTCAGTTTCAAAGGCAGTTAAAAAGAAGAAGAAGTAATATTACCACATAAAGCGTATGTGTTGCTTCAGAGGGAAGAGTGAGTGAAAAGGGATAAGAGTTGAGAGATGGAAATGCATGGCATGTGGTGGCTTCAAAAGTGAGTGAGCGATTCTAATTATGGCTTATGATGGACTACATCACTCTTTCACTTCCCTTTGAGTTGAAGCCTTCCAAAAGCAAATCACACTTTGTTCCTTCTTTTGTTTCCTTTCCTTTTTTTAGGTAGAATTACATTAATGACCTAAAAAAAATTAATTTTTTAACAAGTCTTAACTAACTCTTCATCTTGTCAATATAACTTTTCAACTTATCAATAATAACTCCTCATTTATTAATAGAAAACTTTCTGACATTAATTTTTCTTTACTTAAAACCTTAACGTAATTATGCCTTTCTTTTATTATCTCTCCACAACTCATCCATCACCACCCTTCCTCTACAAACCTTTTTCTATTCCATATAATTTAAATACTCCCTCGGCTTCAGGATTTATATACATAATTGTTTTTTATAAGAATGATTAAGTCTGCAATATAATTCACTTAAAAAATAATTAATAATTATTTTTCAACTTTATCTATATAATTAATACTCAATTGTGACTTTAATACTATATATGTTTTTTAAATTTAAAAGTCCTAACCATATATTAAATTTAAAAATGAATTAACATATATACATTTCGGACATGACTCGTCAAAACAATTCTTCTCATTTTAAAATATTACAATAATATTGAATCAACTTTTTCTTAAGAACGCCCACACATAATATTTATAACAAATTTAATTAGTACGTAATTAATAAGATATTCTTTTAGCGTGACAGTGCTTAATTGGCAAGTGAAGTTACACATTTCATCGCTTTTTTCATTAAAAAAAGGAAATTTAATTTTAATACCTAATTCCAAGAGTGTTTTGGGATTATATATTCATATAGAGTAGCACAACATGGGATAGAAATAGAATGGGATGCATATAAGTTGTGCAATGCGAAAAATACTCACACTATTTTTTCCCCCCAACTTTTGACGTGTGAGTAACTTTTTAATTAATAATAACAGAACCATATCTAATATTATATTCCATATATATGTGCGGTCCAAATAATTGGATCTTTTTTAAAACTAAAAAATAAATGAAAGAGTTATTGTATCGATGTGTTCAATAGATTCCATAACATTGATCATACAAGTAAACAACAACATATGCATGTTGGTCCAAAACAAACAACAAAAAATAAAGACACTGAATTTATTGCCTCTTGTTTTTATTAATCATTACATTATTTTCTTTGCATATGCCTTACGACGACTTCGTAACAAGTGACATAAAAGTATACATGGATGGTTAGCTAAATATATAATTTGTCACTGCACAAAGAAACAAAATATGCTAGTATATAATAAAGCTTCCAATAATATTTCTTTGAACGTACCACCTGCTAGCTAATAATTGAAATGTCATTTGGCATTGCAAGGTGAAGATTTGGTTTTGGTATTCATATAATAGTAGTATTATGTACTTACTCCTAGGCCAAAAAAACAAAGTTCTTATCTAATATTTAATACTCCCTCTTGTCTTAATTATAAGACCCGTTGACTTTTTTGGAGAATCCTACAAAATTCTAATAAAACTAATTACATTAGTTAATCATATTATATATTATATTTTATTACATTATATATTATTTCATAATAAGTCAAATAATATAATTTGAAGAAAAATGACAAATTTTGATGTTTTAAAATAATGTAATTAACTTTTTTAGGATTCTCCAAAAAAGTCAACGGATTATTATAATTAAGACCAGAGAGAGTATAAGATATAGTTGACTTTAATTTTTTAAAGAGATTAAAGAACCTAAATAAATTAGTTTAAAGTATTGAGATTAAGCTTTTATACAATAAATTAATTCTTTTGACTTATAAACTGATATATAATTAAATTATACATGGCATATACTATTACTCCTTTCAGTCCTAATTATAAGGGCCTTTTAGAGAATCATAAGAAAACTTTAAGAAAGCTAATTACATTACTTAATTATATCATATATTGTGTTTTATTACATTATATATTAGTTTATAAGTCAAACAACATAATTTGAAGAAAAACAATAAATTTTAATATCTTAAAGTAATATAATTGGCTTTCTTATGATTTACCTAAAATTCTTTAAAAAGTCAACTGGTTCTTATAAATAGGAACGGAAGATGTAGTAATTAAAACTTTACATTATGGTTTTGAATGGTCAAACTCATGGTTACCAAATAATAAAAGAAAAAGAATGGTCACAGTTTCACATAGATGTTTTAATAATAGTTATAATGTATTTGGCAAAAAAAAAATAGTTATGACGTAAAATGTTGGTAAAAATAATAATTACTGTCATATATTATTATGAATTATAGTACTAATAATTTTTCAAAACAGGAATCCTCGTCCACGAGTAGCTAAAATTTAACAATAAACCCGCGTAAGCAAAAATAACAATAATAACAACAATAATATAAGGGTGTTCTTAGGACGGAAAGTCTTATTCTCGATCACAAAAGGGTTTAGAATTGAAAATCAATCATGATCTCGATCTCAAAGATTTTCTGTCCTGACAGAATCGAGAATTCCTGAAATTTTTTTTGTCTGAATGAATTTTGGCTCAATTTTAGCCTAATTTCCAATCCCAATGTGTTTACTTTAATATAAGACACCCATACAGTTAATCCAGTATAAAATTAGTCTAATATAAGTGTATATAACTTTCAATATAAAAATTTAAAATGAGTTTAAGTTACAAAATCTGAAAATCAAATATATATATATATATATATTTTTGGGACTGCAATGAGAGATTAGAGAATACGAACTATGAGTATGAACTAAAATAGTGAGATAAGTAATAAATTTACATATTATTCAATAATAAATATTGAATATTAAAAAAAATTTAAAAAAACATTCAGGATAAAAAATCCATTCTCAATCTTAAACAATGCTTTTCCCAATCTCAAATTTTTCCATCCTAAAATCTTTCAAGATAGGGTTTGTTTATTTCTATTGCTCGAGATCGAACGGCAAAAAACTTGAACTGCCCTGCAATAATATACTTCTTTTCCTCTTAAAAGTCAGTAAATCACTTTATTGAATTCCATTCCCTTTTTTTGCCAGGTATGGAAGTGCTTTCACGGTGTAAAACATAAGCAACTTTTCTTAATTGTCTAGGTCAAATATATTTGGAAAAATTCTAAAAAAAATAAGAGAAATAGAAAAAAAGACAATTTAGAGTAATAAAATCGGAAAATTTTAAATAAGTCTTTTTATATTTTTGAGTAATTACGATAATGCCACTAGATTTTTAACAACACGAGTATCATAATTCACAACACGAATATCTAAATTAACAATATTAGGTACTACGTATTTACACTGTGAGTTGTTTGTACTGATGTTGTTAATTTAAATACCCGTGTTGTGAATTACGATATTAGTGTTGTAAAAAATCTAATGGCATTTTTATAATTACCTAAAAAAAGTATAAAAAATATTGATTTAGGATTTTCCGATTTCTCTGTACTGAATTGAGATTTTCTTATTTCACTTATCTTTTTTTTTAAAAAAAAATCTCCTATATACTTTTCCTCGACAGCCCGCCAATAACTTTTTGGGTTATAGCTGCAAGTGAGTGATTAGATATGTAAGACATAGGGTCAATTCAATTAACCGCTATGCTTCAACTCCTTTTAGACCCTATATTTTAGACCCTATATTTAAAGTACTTTTAATATTTTTTATACAGACTAAAAAAAATTTTAAATTTTATTAACCTTTTCATAAAATTCAAAACTTTATAATTTTACTCTTATTTAATATATATTATACCACATAAAAATAAAGTCAACACAGTAATAAATAAAGTTAAACTTGTATATTCATATATAAATTTTTTCTCTTTGCCTTATAACAAGACCAAGCTTTTTCTTCTCTCACTGCTCCATATATAAAATTAAAGGGGTATAAGGCACCAACTAATAATTATTTGCCTTCCTGCCAATTCAAACGAGTGATCATTTAAGTAGATGCATAATGCACAAACCAAATGGCCAAAAGTTATTTTGGCTCACCAACTAATAATTCTTACAAATTAATAAAAATGGTTAAAAGTATGAAATTTGCCCTAAAATGCAAGTTATTTCCATTGTTACCTTTACTAAAAACACTAAAATATAATACCATATTAATTATCACTCTCTCCCACCATCCTTATTAAGTATAGATAGACACGAAAAAAATAATTAATGCTCATTGAAAACTAACATGTACCTTATAAAAATGACAAAAAGCACTTGTTACTTAAATATCACTTACCAACAAATATAAGTCAAGCTGTTTAATTTGTCTTAAAATGATCTCATGTAACTAGTATTGAAACAATGTTATGCATTTTCTCTCATTTATTTATAAGGGTGAAGTTTAAAAACATTTATTAATGATTTTCAAATACAAACTCATGTCAATTATATGGAGGAATATATGAACTAAAGAAAAAGTATATAAAGGAATATGGTTAAAGATTATTTTTGCCCGAAAATTCACCTGGTAGTGTTTTTTTTACCCAAAGTTGCCCTAAAGTTGCAAAAACGCAACAATATAGTTTAACCCTAACCTATTCAAACAATCAACGTTTGTTGACTCAAATATAATGAGGGGTATCCATGTCATGTTTATTTTTTTATCCACCTGGAATTTACACACTGGCAATTTTTTTTTAGTGTAGGAATATATACTCCTACATAAGATGGAGACATATTATACTCCCTTCTATTTGTGATATAATATTAGAGAATGAACCTTGATCCTATATAAGATTTTTTGTATATTTGTTAATTATTTTTTAATTTATCACTATTGATACTCTTTCAATAGTAATTAAGAAGAGAGACCTAAAAAAGATAACTATTAATGTTTTAAAAAAGACTACCTATAATTTTAAATATAAGACATAGATGATTTTTTAATGAGATTAAATAACTAAAATAAATTATTTTAAGGTATTTATTTTTATGGACAGAAAAAAGAAAAAAGAGAGAATGAGACGTGGCTTATGGGAAAAACAAGAAAGAAAGAAAGAATGAGAAATGGCTGACCAAAAAGCAATAAAAAAACCCTTAAAAAAGAAAAATGAAGAGAAAGGGAAAGGGAAAGGGAAAGGGAATGAATATAAAATTTAAAATTTTTTATAAATAATAAAAAAAATTATTATTTTTTAAAATTTTCTTCTTTAATTTTTTCCTCAAATTTTCTTTCTATTTAAACATGAGTTTAGCGTTGGGGGACTACAGCCAGGCGTCACACATTTAGGTCCACAAGTTCGTGTCAGCCGGAAATATTGATTCGGATTCACACTGCTCAGGCTCACTGGGCCCCATCATCAATTAATAAGACTGTGCATTTGTCATTGTTTAACTCACCGACATTCTGCGACAATTGCCCTGCCAC
Source organism: Acacia concinna (assembly GCA_037177275.1). NCBI lineage: Eukaryota > Viridiplantae > Streptophyta > Magnoliopsida > Fabales > Fabaceae > Acacia > Acacia concinna. Next base: position 20,892,620 of record JBAGKO010000012.1, read on the forward strand.
AACTTTTTTCCCAGACCTTTCCAGAGTCTGGATTTATTTCCCATCAAACTAAAAGTCACTCTGAAACATTTATCTTTTTAATTTAATAAAAGGTTAAGGTGTGTAAATAAGGGAAAATTCTCGATAAATCCTGCTTCAATTTTTAACACCTTCAAAAGTACCATAAATTTTTAAAATGACACTATAGTTCATGGGGGAATATGGGATTTTCAATTTTTCTTAACATGACAGCGGCTGACAGCAAAACAGGAGAGAGGGGCTCAGCTGATGGAGGAGAAAGAGAGACTGACAGTTGGCAACATGTTTTATCATTATTGGTAATGTAAAATAGAGACAATGTAATTAAATAATCATCAATTTTTTTTTTAAAAGTGTAAAAATAACCATGAACTATTTTTTAAAGCAAAAGTAACTATGAAGTTTTAAAAAGGGTGCAAAACCGTTAAGTTACTGTAGCGTTGTTAATTTTTTCTAAGGATTTTCTACAGCAAATTAACGGTTTGCTATAGTAACTTAACAGTTTTACACTATTTTCAGAAGTTCATGGTTATTTTTACACATTTGAGATAAGTTGATGGCTATTTAAGCAACTTAACCCTAAAATAAATTTCAATGTAAATACTAAATAACAACTTCCACTTGGCAAGCCTCTCTATCTCTTTCTCCATCCGTTAGCTCGCCTCTCTCCTTTGTTTTGTTGTCACATCAGCAAAAATTGAAAATATCATATTCTCCTGTAGATTACAGTGACATTTCAAAAATTCATAAGACTTTGGAGGGTTTTAAAAATTGAAGTGGGATTCATCCAGAATTTTCCTTTTAAATAACTATTTATATAAACTATTTTTAAAAACACAATAATAACCCTAAACTATTTCTTTGAAGTAAAAATAATGATGAACATTTGTAAATAGTACAAAACTTTAAAGTTGTGTAACATTAGATAATTTTTTGGGTTACTTGTTCAAGATTATTGTAGTGAGGTAAATGGCTTTGCACCACATTCTATTACTTTTACTTTAAAAAATAATTTATGGTTATTTTTATACTTTTGAAAATAATTTATAATTATTTAAACACTTTGACCCTTTAATAAAATAATAAGACTATTTGAGACCAAAATGAATATAAATTTAAGGAATGAAACATTGTATCAACCCAAAAATTTAAACCAATTTTCTCAAATTTGAATTTCCATACTCAGGACCTAAAATCAGTCACATATCATGTGAAAAAAATAAGCCTCCCACCCAATTCGTACCTTCTAATTTATTTATAATCTATGTTCCTTCAAATCAATCACTTTTTATTTTTTTATACTCCGTAATTTATTGGAAAAATTTAAAAAAAAGACAAGGTAAATAGAAAAATTATAATTTAGAGCAGCGAAATCGAAAAATCTCAAATCAGTCTTTTTATACTTTTTTTATTATGTAATTATGAAAATGTCACTGAATTTTTAACAACACGAGTATTTTAATTCACAATAAGAGTATCTCAGTTAACAACAATAGAATCAATTATGTACTAAGTATTTACACTTTGAATTATTTGTGCTGTTGTTGTTAATTGAGATACTTTTGTTGTGGATTATTATACTTGTGTTGTTAAAAATCTAGTGACATTTTCATAATTACACAATAAAAAAGTACAAAGGACTAATTTGGAATTTCCCTATTTCACTGCTTTAAATTGAAATTACCCTATTTCACTTGTCTTTTTTTTGAGATTTTTCCTAATTTATTTTCAATTTAAAAAAATCTAAAATAACAGAATTTTTACAAAGTTTATTAAATTCATGAATATTAATTTATTCATAAGTTTCACAGAAGGCAGGAATTATTTTATTTTTTGATCGTAATGATTAATAATATTTACTTGGGCAAAGGGGCAAATTTGATAATAAAGTTTTGATAAAAGGGTATCTAGCACTATAATAATTTTTAAGGTGCAAAAATATACATTAAGTGTTAGAAAGAGGGGGGAAATATCACACATGTTAACACCCTAAAATATCCATCATTTTTATTTGTCTCCTTCGTCTCACTTGCCTTCGCAACCTAACTCTCTCTTTTCATCGTCATCTTCGGCCACCGTCTCTCATTCCTCATCCCTCACTATCAACGCCATCCCGCGCACCATTTTGTTGCCAAAGGGGACTTTTTAATAGAAGAAGAGAAGGGCTTTATTGAATGAATTA
>JBAGKO010000012.1:20894919-20905856 GCA_037177275.1 Acacia concinna
ATAGGGTGGTTTTGCATCAATCCCACTTTCGTGGGATTACCAATCCCTAGGTATTCCCTATCCCTCATACCAAACAATGTAATTTGCCTAATCCTTGACCCAATCCCAATCTCTACCCCCCAATGCTTCGTACCAAATAGGGCCAAAGGGAGTCACAAGATGCTTTAGGCAATGCACGATAGGTTTCTTAATTTTTGACCATGTAGAAAACATCTTTGAGTAAGGGAAGCGGCTTTAGGTTCATGATTTGAGCCAGGATTGGCTCAAAAATATCCTGAAGACCAAGTAGGAAGTCAAAACAGCAATCCCTTTCAGTGATAGCTCGAAATTTGGCAGCAAACATGTGACATGGCCACTCATGGACCTCATATAAATCAGTTTGTTGCCAAAACTTCATGAGAGCTCTATAATAGAGAGAGCGCTTGACTTGAATAATAGCAGCAATGTTGTCTTTTTCAGAGTAAAGACGGCGAGTAGCATCCCAAATGGCCTTGGTAGTTGGCGCCGAGAGATAATTCTCACTAATATCAATTGTCATGGAATTGGTAAGTCAAGTCATAACCATGTTATTCTCAGCTGACATGCTTCAAAGTGTGGATCATCATTTGTTGGAGGAGTTCTTGTGAGATATTTTTCCTTGTTCTTCCCACATATGAACATTAAATGTTCATAGACCATTGAAGATAATTGTAACTATTGAAGTGATGCGTAACCATGACTTGAGAGAGGGATTCAATTGCTGGAATGCTCATCCCTGAATTCAGAGATGAGCTAGAACCATGAGAACCCCTAGTAGGTTGAGTGGTCGGCCTTGGTGGGTTATTGCCAGCCGTTGTGGATTGAAGATCTCCATCATTGGCAGCAAATACCCTTGACTGACCGTGAAGTGCCACAAGGTAATGCATGGCTCTGGAACCATGAGGATCTATGCAGCAAAACTATATATTTTATTGATGAATGCCGAGAGGTATTTATAGGAAATACAAATTAGGGTTTTTGTTGTAACAACCCATAGAATACTCTCTATACCCTGGGAATATAAAAACAGACTGATCATAATCATATAATAAATGACAATAATAATAATCCTAGACAATAATAAACTAAATTGGATTAGGGCTAGTTGAACTAGTTAGCTGACTAAGCCCTAGCTAGGGTTTCGGCGATCTCCAACAGTTTGATGTTGGGAGTTGATTCTCAACGACACTTATTATTGCAAAATGCTATTTGCTTTTTCTTCTTTTTCTATTTGTTTTAATTTTTGGTAAGTTCAATACACTTTTCCTCTTCCTCTTTAAATGAATTGGATCCCCTAAACTCATTCTCAGTTCTAAAACAAACTTGAAGACATATTTATACATGGATGAAGGAGCAAAAATAGCAATTACATATGAACAATCGTGTTGGGTGCTCAAAGTGCAAAACATAATTGCTATTTTTGCACCTTTAACCTTTATATATTACCCACTAACAAAATCTTCACATCAAAGGAGGGAATTGGCTCATGCAGAATTTGAACATACACCCAATAGGCTATGGGTTCTTATCAGTTAAACCAGCCCTTATTAGCTTGTTTAATACTTTAATCTATTGGCTGCACCAACTTCAAGTTTTTGAACCATTTAAAATGGGCAGGCTAGACAGGCTAATGGGTCAGCCAATGTGGGCTTGTCTAGCTCACTTTGACAACTTTAACTGGTATAATCACCACGTAAAGCTAAAAAACTCCAATATGCGGACCTGAGCACTACAGTATACATCACAGAACGCCCTTGAACAAAAAAAGTTTTATATAAGCAGAATCTATTATTCAAGTTTTAGCAAGATGAAGGAAAGGTATATTTTGAGGGGAATATTTCATCCACAAAAAAAAAAAAAAAAAGAGCAAAGATGAATGGTATTAATTTTTTAGGCTTTTGGAAACTCTGCACGCTCCATGGAAAATTTTCAGGTTCAAAAAGCTAATGTCAAGATTAAAAAGCTACCATATAATATAGTCATACCTTAGAAGCAATGACCCATTTTCCGTTGATCCAGTCCTGATGTAGCCTTAGCTCGGAGTGCAGAAGCTCTAATTCTTCATTACTGTCCCTGAAGTATACTACATACCTTGAATTGCCAAGAACTTTGGAAATCACTCCAACCCACCATCCGTCATTGTGCAAAGCATCAACTTCTTGAAGAAAACTAAACTGATCACAAACGTGTTCAGGTGGATAAGGCCGAATATGTAAGATATCAATCTCCTCCCTCAAAAACTCTGAATCATCGTCAGTCCGCAGGTTCAGGTACTCAACAAGAAACTTATCCTTTCCCTTTGGTTCAACAACAGTAGCAGCAAACCAAGCTCCTTCAAAACCTTCCTCATCACTGCTAACCTCAACTAATGTCCCCTTGCTAAACATGTCCATCACTGTTTCTCCACTAGCCCTCACATCGTTTGTCAAAATTTTCTGCAATTTGATTAAGAGCTAATAATGTTATTATAATTCAATAAAGTGGTATAAAAGGGGAGACCGTTCAATCATTTTAAAACACATATTTCAATGTAAAGATACTAATGTCATCAACATAAGTGCATGTTCGAGCCCTGTTCGAGTCTTGTGCCACAAATAATTAGTCTTCGAAAAATGAAGTATTCCCCTGCTCAGAATCCTAAGACAGATTGATACAACATGCTACCAGCACTAAGCCAGTAGAAAGCGACGACGACAAAACATCAGATCACGAGTTTCTCATAAATCCATCCGCTACAAACCATAAATAAACCCAACCCAGAAGAAAAATTTAGTTGAGGAATGACCAAGAAAAATACATGCAAATCTCATTGTAAATAGACACTAGGCACAGCGCACCTCGATTCGCCAAAGGCGGAGCAATTTAAGATTAAATGAAAAGGCATTGATGCGATAACAAGCCCAAGGGGGTGATAAGATGAAAGGCAATTGCAGCGCAGACAGGCATACCTTTTCCTCCGACGGTTCTCCCAATGGAGGGACCCAATTCTCATTGACCCACTCGCGATGAAGCCTAAGGTCCTCCTTCCCGAACTCAATCTGCTCCTTTGAAGCCCTGAAATACACCGCAAACCTCCCGTTAGCCAATTCTTCGGTTATGGAGCCTTCCCACCAGCCATCGTTCTGGTAAGCATCGACCTCCTCGCCGAACTTGAATTGGCGGTCAGTCTCCCTCGGGGCGAGGGGTCGAAGCTGGTGAAGGTCAAGCATCTCTCTCAGGGGTTTGGAACCCTTCTCGTCGGCCATGATGGTTTCATACTCCACCAAGAATTTGTTCTGGTTTTTCTTGGAAGTGCAGCGGCGAATAATGGTGCCTACAAACCAAGATCCGCGAAATCCTTCATCGTCGGGGCTCACCTCGACGGCGGAGCCGGGTTTGAAGTAGGGGTTTGAGTTCGAAGCGGACGCAGGCTTCGACGACATGTATTCTCCAATGTTTCAGGGTTTAGTGCTGTTCCCGGAGATATTCAAAGCCGGAGTGGAAGACGGCGTTTAGAGGTCTGTGATTGGAATAAAAATGGTAAAATTGATTTTTTAAAAAAAGTAATACTCACTCCGATCTTATTTATAAGACTCAGTTGATTTTTTTGAGAATCCTATAAAAATCATAAGAAAGCTAATTACATTACTTAATAAAATCATATATAATATTTTATTATATTATATATTAGCTCATAAGTCAAACAACATAATTTGAAGAAAAACGACAAATTTTAATCTCTTAAAGTAATGTAATTAGCTTTCTTAGGATTTTCCTAAGATTCTCTAAAATGCCCTTATAATTAGGACCGGAGGGAGTATTAACTAACTTATTCATATTCCTTAATCTATCTAAAAAAAATCAACTAGTCTTGTATTAAAAATCAAATGAGTATTAAGTACTTAAAATATGGGACAATTCCATTTAAATACTTTTTGAAATTTAAAATTTTAAATTAATCCTGTTACCTATAAGAATAATGGTTTTCACAACTTAATTTTATGAAAAATCACTGATTTGACATTTTATTAATATGATTTTTTTTAAAAAAATTATCTTGGGTGGAGAAAAGACAAAAAGAAAGGGACAAAATACGTGTGAATGGCATATATAATGCATTCACTGAGGCTAAGGGTTCGTTTGGCACTTGACCAACCCCACAATTTTGTTACAAGAAAAAAATTTCTCAAATACTTACTTCATGCTGTATAAATTAAAATTACTTAAAATAATTTTTAAATGTTTTTTGAGGAAAGAAAAAAATGAAAAAGAAAAGAAAAGATGATAAGTGAGAGCACATAAAATGTTCATAATTGTGATGAGAAAAATTGTGTTCATAACCTATTTTTATTGTTAAATTGAATTTGGACGAGGTAGATTTCATTTAATTTAACTATTTTATTTAAAATAAATTTTTATTTTATTATATACATAATTAAAAATAAAAATAATATCATAATTATTATTTCTCATAAAAATAAATTTATCATTTAATAAATTATAAATTAAACCGTTTAGATTAAAAATCTAAACAATTGAGATCCCATCACAATAATAAAAAATAGTTATTTATTATTGTGGTGATGAGCACTAAATGTGAATCTTGATTAATTTGCTCGAAAGTGAAAGTACTATTGAAGAGGCCTTACTCGTTTTCGTGAGTCCTAATTCTAATTGCTTTTCACATGCTTCTTCACCCAAGAGCCAAGCATTTAGAATGATCAAATTTTCAGCAGGTGAAAAAAGATCAAATTTAAAAATACATATTTATGGGGCATGACATTTGAGGACTGGATTTAATTTATTTAGTATTAGAATTAAAATATTTGATAATACCAAGAAAAAGGATCAAAGATTTTTTTAATTGTTAATCTCAAACTATTTCAGAACAATTTTTGTGAGAAAAGATGAAAACAAAACATGTTTAATTCGGTGGCTGTTTTGAAAAATAATACTAGTATCTGTGAATAATAATAAAATATAAAACAATATTTAAAATAATTTTTTTTCCATCAAAATTTAAAATAATTGTTCATGAAATCAACTTTGGCAAGTATAGATGGAGACGGCGGTGAGAGATCATGCAATTAAACAAAAGAACAAAAATAAGGAAAAATATATATATAACATGGTTCTTTTTTTTAAAATACAAAAATAATGTAATGTTTTAAGAGTAGGAATTCAAACAAATCCTTAATATGTTGTATTCTATGTTTACCTCTCTTGTAGGTTCACATACGTTATATGAGTTTCTTCTATTAGGCTCTTTCTTATCCATTCACTCTATTTAATAATTATACGGAGACAAAAAATATACTTTAAAAATTAAAATGAAGTTAAAACATTCATAAGTGTTTTAGAGAATTTTTCTGTGCCATTAAATGCGTCATTTGCCCCTTAATTTGATAATAAATACGGCAGTACTGTCACAGTATATATATAGTATGAATAAATTCAGACCTACTTGTTCGACAAGAAGTTACAACCACTAAGGATGTCTTTAACCATATTCTTCTCAACAAATTAAACACATTAGGTGCAACAAATCCTGGATGCAACCAAAGTGGTTACCATTATTTTATTTTGAAAAATTTCATACATATTATATTATTACTTGTATTCGTAATTCAAGGATCAAACATCTTCATATTATCTCCTTCTCCCCATTAATTAAGCTATATTTTTCATAAGAATATATATATGTATATATATATATATGGTTTCAAAATACAAAACCACGCTATCATTATTATCATATGTACAGTGGAGAAGAAAGTTTGAGGGTAAAAAAATGTTTATATATCTTCATAATTACTTACATATCATGATATAACATAAATAAGGGTATATATTATTTTTCTTTTTAGTTTTGTCAATTAATTAAAGAAACTTTTTCCTTTCATTGATATATTAAGTAAAACTTCGCTTTTTGTAGGATCGTATAGTTGACATCGGATCTTGTGTATTTACTTTCAAGTCGTGAACAATTCACAATGCGACCAAAAGATTAGACATATATACATCATTCCTCACATATTTTGATAAAAGCAGAAAAAAAGTTGTGAGACAACATAATAGAAGAAGCAAAAATACTAACTTTTTTTTTTTTTTTATCTATCTTTCAAATCAGATAATAGAGAATAATAACTTGCTTTTATATTGATAACGATGGATAATTCATATCCTTTCATTTCAGAACATTTTTAATTAATTGAGAATTGACTACTTTGATTTGTTTCGACTAATTTATTTTCAACATTATTTTTAGAATTATCTCACGTCTCAAATTAAAAGGGAATAAATATCAAATAAAATAATATTTCGACCATCCGCTTAAAAAAATTATCTTTAATGAGAAAAATGAGATTTCATTCCCCTGATTTAGACAGTTCATATTATTTATATAACCAATTTAAATAGAAAGGTCGAATGCTTGGATTATCTCAAATGATTGAAAAGCTGCAAATGCATGTCACTTAAGAGTGAGATGAAAAATATAGAATAAATAAGAAAGGAAAATAAATGTAACTGCAAAATTGATTAAAATCTAAAAAGATTAAGATTCAAAAATAAAAACGGCTCATATATAACAATATAGCATAACTTTTACATATTGGAAGAAAAGAAAAGTAAATGGCTTGCTTTTGAAGTTGTCTCCTCCACAAAGGTAAACTAATAATGGTGTGAAGAGTGGAAGACAATTCTGGTCCTCCCAATAAAGAGTGCTCCACTTTATACTCTAAAGATATTCTTTTGTTAATTCCATTTTATTGAAAATGGTTAAAATGAAGGGGGTCAGTAAAATTAATTAAATTTCTAACAAAAATATTTATTCATTTTTAAATTAAACAAAGTTAGGAAATACTTTCAATTTTCTTAATTCAGCAAATCTTTTTCTCAACTTTTTTTGTCAACATATGCATCAAGAAGGACTGCAATATTTATTTGTATCACTTTAGAACATGCCCTACATGAACTTAATATATTTGCAGGAGCGTATGTGAATTTAATTGAATAAATCAATATTGTGACACTAAGAATTTGCAATATGATTAGACTAATAAAAGGGTTAAGGGTCATTTTTGTCCTGTAAGTTTTTCAATCGGCAATTTTATCTTCAGAAGTTTCTAAAAAAAGAACAATTTTGCCATTGACAGTTAACTCCGTTCATTTTGATCATTAGTTGACTAAATATGTCGATCCAACAATCCATGTCATCCAAATCATTTTTTTAAGATACAAACCTACCCTGAAAATTACATGTCATATATTGTATTTCTTATGAAGTTAGATTTAAGGCTTCTTAGGCAAATTTGTACTTTAAAAAAATGACATTGATAATATGTGAACTACCCCTTCACCATATTTGTTTAACTAATAGTTAAAATTAACTAAATTAACGGCTAGCGGCAAAATTGCCCCTAAATAAACTTAAATGCAAAATCGTCCGTTGATGCAAACTTCTTGAACAAAATGCTTTTTAACCGCACCAATAAATTATAAAAATGATACCGGAAGTGATGGTTTCAATTTTCAAGTACCTACATGGTTTTATTTAGGGAAAATTGCGTAGATGTTATGAGAAAAGAAATATACGTCAAAAAGGTCCTATGATAAAAAAAGATTACTGCCAAATCCCAGTTAACAACCCTATATATTGTCATGGGGTTATCATTAACAATCCCATTGACAACTTTATAGGATCTGACAGTAATTTTTTTCTTTTTCGAAAACTCTTTAACGTAAATTATCTTACTCTCGATCTCAACACAATTTTCCTTTTTTATTTAAAAATAAATTTATACTGGTTCTGATCTATTGTTTTAAACCTCACAAATTTATTATAACTATGCAAATCTATATTCCCTGATTGTGGGGCCTATATTTATTACTATGTTTAATTTGTTGCATAAACCTTGTGTATATTAATTTCAATAAGCTTGAAATTTGCATACTTATGCAGCTTTGATAATTATTTGGAGGCAGTGAAATTCCTTAATTGTGGGCTTACATTCATGTTAGCAGAAGTGTAGGTGGATTTATAAAAATTTATTGTCACTAAATATACCCCATTCGTTCCTATTTATAAAATTCTATTGACTCTTTTAGACAATCCTAAAAAAATTCTAAGAAAGCTAATTAAATTACTTAATCATATCATATATAATATTTTATTACATTATATATTAGTTCATAAGTCAAACAACATAATTTGAAGAGAAACGATAAATTTTAATGTCTGAAAATAATGTAATTAGCTTTCTTAAGATTTTCTTAGGATTTTCCAAAAAAGTCAATGGGGTCTTATAAATAGGAACAAAGGTAGTATTATTTTTAAATCAATTAAATCTCCAGAAATCTAAACCTAAACTAATTAATGAAGGGACAATTAAGTTGAGGTTCCGAGTAAGGGAATATACGTCAAAGAGGTCCTGAGATATAAATAAATTACCGTCAAGTCCTAGAGTTATTAATGGTGCCTTTGGGGTTGTTAATGACAACCCCTGACAACTCCTGAAGTTGTCACTAATAACTCTAGGGGCGCCTTAATGAAGATTTAACAGTAATATTTTTTTTTTATTTTAAGGACCTAACAGTAATATTTTCTTATTTAGGATTTCAATGTAATTTTTCCATTAATTAAACCTCTTAGAAAAATCTAAGATTAAAACCTACCTAAACCAGTAAAGAATCATGCTGGTGTGAAAAAAGGAAAAAGAAAAACAGGGATAGAGAGAGTCATGATTCATAAATATGACTGATATTGAAATTGAATAATTCATTAAATAAGATTAAGAGTTGGTTGATCTGCTTGAACTGAACATCAAAATATTTTGATGAGAATGAATCAATATTTTATGATTTTCATCAAAATGATCAGACAATTTAATTAATTTTCGCGGTGGGTACGATTAAAAATTTAATTTAATCTGAATTGCATAGCCCCATTGAGGCCCACTACCACTAGTCATAACGTCGTCGGCATTGTAAATTGTAAAACTCTCCCCCGCTCCGTCACTTTCTCCACCAATTCTCTCTCTTTTTACTTCCACTTTTCTGAGTCTTCAATGGCTGCCCGTATCTGAAATTCCGTGTGACAAACACAACTCGGCTCGGTGCAAGCCAACCATTTTCTTCTCCTTTCGGTTCTGGAAAAGATACCCTTTGCCAAAAAAGTCTTGTTTTACTGGTCAAATTAGCAACCGGTTTCTTACCAACATTATCCAAACCAGCCATAGTCATTTCAGCACTTCAAATGACACTTTCCTGATGTAACTGTTCCCTGTTAATTTGGGGAGTACTGTGTTTCTTGGAGAAATGGCATTGGCAAAGAATTAATGATACATTCCGGGCTTACTTTTTGAACATAATCACACAGTTGCGTCTGATACATTGGCAGTCACCGGCATTTGGACGCGCTATGCCCCTTCAGCGATTGAAGTGATTCAGCTGAAAAGAATTCGCGGTGGAAAACTTCTTGGCTGTGAATGTGTAACTCATGGTTAATCACTAAAGCTGAAGCCTCCAAGACAATATATTGGTTTTGATTGATCTTTTCTTTGAAGTTTTTCTGAAATTTTCAGCTTTCTCAGAGAATTGAAGAACTTAAGCTAGCGGGTAAAGCATGTGCATGAAAGAGAAGGTTTTGATACCTTCTCCTCCGAAGGAAGCTACAGCACCGTATGCTTGCTTGAGGGACTGAAATTGGAATTGCATGATGCCTTGTAAGTGGACTAGCTCTTCAAGACGCATCTTCTTCTTTTGCCACTTATTTCACCATGTTTAAGTCAAAATAAGAGGGAAAAAAGGGTCTCTCATTAAGTGGTACTTATCATTTCAGAAATTTTATTTTCCTATGATTCTTCTATTCTTCTTTTTAAGAGAGGTGACCACCTACTCTGGTTCATTCTTCTGCCATTTTATCTCAAAAACCCAACTTTCCTAGGATTGATGAATGATCGAGACGATCAGCTGCCTGTCTTAGTTCAAGTCTTCTCCGATATGGACAATTTATCCGCATGAGTTGGTTACCAAATTCGTCACCATAAAAATATTTTTTTAAAAAAAAAAATTACGTTGCCCCTTTTTTTCCTTCGCTTGGTCCCCATTGTTGGCATTGCTGTTTCTGAACTATAGTTTTGGACTTTTGGGGCATTAGAAGTAGTATTGACTCATGTTTTGATGATAGATAACTGCATTTATTTACTTCATTATTTTGTTCATGAAACTAGGTTTTGCAATTCCATAGAGGTGATCTGTTTTGGAAGATCATTTGCAAAATAAGGGGAAAACTACTCTCAAGTCCTTAGGGAAGAGGAATAGAGGAAACAGAGGTCAAGAGTACCTAATCATCATGGCAAAGAAGTCACAAAGACGCCCTGTGAGGTATGAAAAAGATCATTCAGGCTGTATGTGGGGCTTTATTAGTATGTTTGATTTTCGCCATGGTCGTGCTGCTCAGAAGTTAATCTCAGATAAAAGGCGTGGCAACAAGCAAGCCTTTGGTAAGAACTGTGCTTTTTTGTCCCCTTGGGTAAAGTAGACAACTTTGCTTGTAGATACAGATCTATATACTAACCAAGAATGTTTGTGTACTAAATACATAACTTGTATTTTGTGCTGAACAGCTAAAGAAACTGTGAAGTATTATTTACCAGGGACTTTGTGCTATATTGCACATATTTCCTGGAGCCACATTCAATTTCAGAAGTGATTGCTCCACGACTGATGCCTGCACGTCAAACAATTTTTTTAAAACATTTCTGGGCTGAAAATTTTCATTTAAATATGTTATGCTTTTAAGAAAATACACGTGTAGTTTAATGTCCTGCAGAACTGAACTCAAAAAACAATTTGAATGTCATATGTTTTTCTACAGGTTCTGTACATTCAAAAAATAAGTTTGAGATGTTGATCAATTTGGATGAACATTGTGAGGC
>JBAGKO010000012.1:20937869-20952074 GCA_037177275.1 Acacia concinna
TAGGTAGTTTGATTTTTCAAAATGTACAATAATATAGGCATATAATGCGGATCTGTTACAACAGATTGCTTTCCTCTATATCTATAAATACTCTCTCAATCAATGAATCAAATCATCGGATTCTATTCTTATCTTTTCCACAAAGATCAACTGCTATTTTCTTTCTGATCAGATAAATGTTCTCTTCTCTGGTATTTCAATGTTCTGATTTAACATTTCTTTATGCTTCTGCTAGGAAGCTAGAGAAGTTTCGTTGACTCAGGTTTCAAATTTTAACAAGGCAATTATTTTAAATTGTAAAGAGGTGACTTCCTTATCCTTTTCAGATTCTTAAGTCCCTTCTATTTGTTATTGTTTCTTACAGTATGGGATCACTACACATTATCTGTTATACACTCGTCAAAGCTGTTATAATGTTGAACACCCTTGTCTTCTCCAGGCTGTTAAGAAACGTCTAAGGGCCATTAATAAATCTCATGTTCAGAAGCGGAAGGTTATATTTTCTTCTTCAGTCTGTTATTTTTTGTGAAATGCTTGTTTTCTTCTGCTTTGTTGAATCTAGTGGGCTCTAGCTTTAACCTATCTGAGTCTGTTATGAAAGGTTTTGATCTGCATTACAGTTCTTGCTATTGACAGGCTGGTCAAGTCTATGGGGTGGCTCTTTCAGGATCACAGCTAAACAGGCCTGGTATCTTCCCTGAACAAAGGCCTGCTGGTGAAGAGTTCCAAAATAAATGGATCGAGGTAGTCTTAGTGGAAGTCCTGTTCCAATGGCTTTCATCTTTGTCTTAGTGTTTATTTCTTTTTAAGTTAGATGAGAAAGAAAGTTTTGAAGTATGCTATTGAAAGTCCTGCTCCTATGATTTCATTTGTTGTTTCACTACCCGTTTTAATAGTGATACCACATTGGTATTTCATTCTTAAAAGTTCTTGATAATGTATATGAGCCAAGGGCAGGAGTTGTATTTCTGGATAGATGGTTCTAGACTCTAGTCTTGATCCAAGTTAGGGGAGGATAAAAATATCATGTCCAGAATAAATATAATTAGTTCTTTACAGGCTATATGGCGCATGTTCACTCCAACTAGTCTTTCATGATTTCAAAAGTGTCATTACCTACAACAAATTTATTAACTTATGGTTGTCTTGGTTTATTTGCCTATTGAATTCTTGAGGAAATTCTTTAATGATATACTCAAATTTTTGTTGTAGGGCTTGTCTCAGCAGCACAAACGGTTACGCTCTTTGGCTGATCATGTTCCTCATGGCTGTAGAAAGAAACTACTTTTAGAAGTTCTTATCAAGAACAATGTGCCATTGTTAAGGGCAACTTGGTTTATCAAAGTTACTTACCTGAATCAGGTTGAGATGCATGATCATTAGCCATTTTTTTTTAAATCTTAATGTTGTAAATTATATATCAATTTTTGTAAAATCATACAGGAGGGTAGATTATGGTTGAATTTTGTAGGTTCAGTCTGGTTCTGCCAGTATTTCTTCGGGGGTTACTGCTGACAAGACTCAGCTTTCTCGTTCTGAGAATTGGACCAAAGATGTTGTTGATTACTTGCAATCTCTTCTGGATGAATTTATCTCAAAAAATGCTTCTAATCCTACGCATTCTAGTCGTGGTTGCTCACCACAAATGCACAATGCAGGATCATTGCAGCACAGAGGTGACCCCATATCATCAGTTTCTGATAATGGAGAGCCTTCTGTATATTTTAAATGGTGGTATGCTGTGCGGCTTCTGCAATGGCACCATGCCGAAGGGCTGGTTCTTCCTTCTCTTGTCTTTGATTGGGTTTTGAATCAACTACAGGTAGTGGTGTTACCACTTAGATATTCTGAATACTTTCTTTTCCATTCTACTGACCGTTCTACTGATTTTATTCTGAATACTTTCATGTCTTTAATTATGAATCTTTCCATTTTTACCACTTTCAGGAAAAAGCATCCCTAGAGACTTTGCAGCTGCTGATGCCTATCATATATGGCTTTTTAGAAACTGTTGTTCTGTCCCAAACATACGTACACAATCTTGCTGCATTGGCTCTTCGAATCCTGTGTGATCCCACTCCAGGTGGATCAGATCTTGTAGATAATTCCCGGAGGGCATATACAACTTGTACTCTGATTGAGATGCTTCGATATTTGATATTTGCGGCTCCAGATACATTTGTTGCTTTGGATTGCTTTCCTTTACCATCTTTGGTTGTTTCACATTCAGTAAATGATGGAAGTTTTGCACTAAAAGCATCTAAAGTTGAAGGAAAGATAAAAAGTAGTTCAGAAGATGCTGCCTTTCTATTTAAAAGTGAAGGATGTGATTCACAATATCAATCATTGGCATTTGATCACATAAATTCATGCATTCAAAAGCATGCACATCATCTTGCAAAGGCAGCAAGCTCAGGCTACCTAGGTCATTGTCTGGCTAAAGCTGTACAATCTTTGGACAAATCTCTTGTGCTGGGTGATGTATGTGGAATCTATAAACTCCTTTTTGATGATCAATGTGATGGAACTGTGTATGAAGGTTGGGCTGCAAAAGTTAGCCCTTGCTTGAGGTTATCGTTGAAGTGGGTGGGGAGCATAAGTTCTTCATTTATGCATTCAGTTTTTTTCCTTTGTGAGTGGGCTACATGTGATTTCAGGGATTTTCGAACTGCTCCTCCATGTAATGTTAAATTCACTGGCAGGAAAGATCTTTCTCAAGTGCATATAGCAGTTAGACTTCTAAAGATGAAGATGAGGGATATGTATGTTTCACCAAGAAAAAAGAATGGAAGCACTAACAGAATAAGTAAACTAGCAAAATCTTCAAATCTGCAGACTAATCGACATTTTGTGTACAATATATTAAAAGTAAAAAAACAAGTTGGCTCAGGTTCCAATTCTTCACTTATATTTGAAAGCTCAGGTCCTCTGCATGATCTTGTAGTTTGTTGGATTGATCAGCATTCAGTACATAAAGGGGAAGGTCTACAACGGCTAAATTTATTAATTGTGGAACTCATACGAGCAGGGATCTTTAACCCCTTGGCATATGTGCAGCAGCTAATTGTTAGTGGGATCATGGATATGAATGTAAATTTTGTTGACCAGGAGAGACAGAAGAGACACTATCGAATTTTGAAGCAGCTTCCTGGCGGCTTCTTGTGTAATGCTATGGAAGAGTCAGGGATTGCAAAAGGAATACAGCTAGTGGAAGCCTTGCAAATTTACTTAAATGAACGACGGCATATACTCCGTGGTTTGTTTAGTGATCAATGCGATGATGCTACTGCCACTTCAACTTCGTTGAAGCAAAAGCACAAGCACAAGCACAATCCATCTGCCACAAAGGATAGGGCTTCTACATTGTTAATTGATTCGCATTTGAAGTTTAATCTTTCTGGCAATATTGCATCTAAAATTGACAAGGATGACAAAAACGTTGAAGAACTGAAAGTAGCTATCATAGTGCTATTACATCTACCTAACAGTTTATCAGAGTTGTGTGATGCAGGATTGGATGAATCTCAAGGAAGTGTTAGAACTATTTTGTCTCCTAACAGCAAGATTGATCCTGTGGAAGGTACAATTGGGTGTGAAGAATGCAGAAGGGTAAAGAGACAAAAAATAAGTGAGGAAAGAAACTCACCTGTTCATTGCCATTCAGTTTTTTTATCTGATGGAGAAGATGCTTGGTGGATGAAAAATGGGATGAAGTCATTGGAATCTCTCAATGTTGATGAACCAGTGAAGTCAACCAAGCAACCTACCAAGAGTCGGCATAAGACTGTTTGTAAAACCCATAGTCTTGCTCAACTGGCGGCTGCCAGAATTGAGGGTAGTCAGGGGGCTTCAACAAGCCATGTATGTGATAACAAGGTAAGTTGCCCTCACCATAAAACTGCAAAGGGTGGAGATATGCTAAAGTCGGTGGATGGAATCCAAACAATTCCCTATGAGGATGTTGTCTCGATAGCAAAAAATATTAAACGACTTCGCCTTGTTGAGAAAAAGGCAATAGCAGTTTGGCTGATGGATGAAGTTAGGCGGCTAATTCAGGTGATTGAAAAGAATGCTTCTCAAATTGGCCAGTTTGGTCGGCCTTTTGCTGTTGCTGATGCTAAAAGTCCAATACGGTGGAAACTTGGGGAGGATGAACTGTCTACTATACTTTATCTGATGGATATCTCGGATGATTTAGTGTCTGCAGTCAAGTTTCTTCTGTGGTTGCTGCCGAAGGTTCACAATAGACCCAACTTCACAATTCATAGTGGGAGGAATGCGCCAGTGATGCCAAGGAACGTAGACAGCCACGTTTGTGATGTGGGAGAGGCCTTTTTGTTATCATCACTGGGAAGGTTTGCACTCAATTCAATTAAACAGTTATGTCTGTCATTGGTGCCAAAATTTAATTTTTGTTTTTTTAAATGTTTTTGTCAATTCATATAGTTTTTGTTTCTTTCTCATTAACTTGTTTCCTGATTTATGTACTCTTTGATGTTTTTTTCCCTTGAGAAAGAAACTTGCAAGCTGTTCTGTCATAGTGTTTCTTGTCCTCCTCAACTTTGCCATCTAAGTTTTGAACCGGGGTTGTGCCATAAAATTCTACATAGCATTTCACAGCTACTGAGTTTTTTCAAACGCTATTTTTTCTACCCATTCAAAACATGAATGTTTATCTTTGTATCTCATATAGGACAAATTGGATATTTGTAAAAACGAGTAGGCTATTTCATTTTGGTTTGCTGAACCTGTGATGAGATGTAAATGACTTCATATAAACTTCCATACTCTCTTTGCTTCATGGGGTTATGCTTTATCTTTTCATTGAGGCTTCATGAGTATTCTGTCTCTTTATATTTATTGCTGTACTTGACTGTCATTTATTGGATATCTGGGATTTAAAGTAATTTTTTGAACCTTTTCCTGTAACGTTGCTTTTGGTGCAGGTATGAGTGCATTCTTGCTGCAGCTGATCTTGTACCTGAAGCCCTGTCAGCTGCTAGGCGTCGTACCACAGCCATTTTGTCATCTAATGGAAGGATTTCAGGTTCAGCAGCACCAGCTTTTGCTCGTTATTTATTGAAAAAATATAGTAGTGTGGCTAGTGTTATTGAGTGGGAGAAAACTTTTAAGGCTACAAGTGATAAAAGACAGCCTTCTGAGCTTGATTTTGGAAGGTCAGTGGATGGAGAGTTAGGGTTTCCCCTTGGAGTTCCCAAGGGAGTTGAGGATCTTGACGAGTTTCTCCGTCAAAAGATAGCTGGTGGCCGGTTATCCAGAATAGGATTGGGCATGAGAGACATAGTGCAACGTAATGCAGAAGAGGCATTGCATTATCTTGTTGGAAAGGAGAAAAAGCCCTTTGCTGGTGCACCAAAAGGTCCTGCTATAGAAAAATGGGATAATGGATATCAAATTGCTCGACAAATAGTTACAGGTTTAATTGACTGCATACGGCAGACTGGTGGTGCTGCTCAAGAAGGGGATCCCTCTCTGGTCTCTTATGCTGTTTCTGTAATTGTTGGTAGTGTAGGGCCAACTATAGCAAAAATTCCTGATTTTTCAATTGGAAATAATGATTCAAGTACAACACTGGCTACGGGTTCACTGAACTATGCTAGATGCATTCTGCGAATGCATATAACTTGTCTGCGCCTACTTAAGGAAGCTTTGGGAGAACGGCAAAGCCGTGTATTTGAGATTGCTCTTGCAACAGAAGCTTCTACTGTTCTTGCGGGAGTTTTTGCTCCTAGCAAAGTATCCCGTGCTCAGTTTCAAATGTCTCCTGAAGCCCATGATGCTGGTAGCAGTACTTCAAATGATGGTGCAAACAAGTCAAGTAAAGTATTTGGCAGAGCAACGAAAATTGTGGCTGCTGTTTCTGCACTTGTTGTTGGTGCTGTTACATATGGTGTTTCCAGCCTGGAAAGATTGGTAACTGTGCTCCGGTTGAAGGAGGGTCTAGATGTAGCGCAGTTTGTTAGAAGCACAAGATCCAATTCAAATGGAAATGCACGATCAGTTGGGGGTTACAAGGCAGATAGTTCAATTGAGTTGTATGTGCATTGGTTTAGATTGCTTGTTGGGAACTGCAGAACCATCTATGATGGATTACTGGTGGAACTCTTAGGCGAACCTTCTATTATAGCACTTTCAAGGATGCAACATATGCTTCCTCTTGGTTTAGTCTTTCCACCTTCTTATTCCATATTTGCTCTTGTTCTTTGGTGGCCCTTCATTTTGAATTCTAGTGTTGTACTCGGTGAAGACATGAATAAACTTCATCAGTCTCTAGCTGTTGCCATAAATGATACAATAAAACATTTACCTTTTCGAGATGTATGCTTGAGAGACAGTCAAAGTCTTTATGATTTTATGGTTGCGGATGCAAGCGATGCTGAATTTGCAACATTGCTAGAGTTGAATGGCTCCGACATGCATTTTACATCCAAGGCATTTATTCCTCTCCGTGCTAGGCTCTTTCTGAATGCGATGATTGATTGTAAAATGCCACAATCTGTGTTTCCTCAGGATGATGGAAGCAAGATTTCTGGACATGGTAAATCTAAGCTTCAGGACAAGCTAGTACATATTTTAGATAATCTACAGCCTGCTAAATTTCATTGGCAATGGGTTGAAGTTAGGCTGCTTTTAAATGAACAAGCTCTAGTTGAGAAACTAGAAGCATCTGATGTGTCCTTAGCTGTTGCTATACAGTTGTCCTCACCTAATCCAGAGAAGTCTGCTTCTGCTTCTGAGAATGAGAACAATTTTATTGCAATAATTCTTACTAGGTTACTGGTCAGACCCGATGCTGCATCTCTTTTTTCTGAGTTGATTCATCTTCTTGGGAGGTCGCTAGAGGATTCAACGTTACTGCAGGCCAAATGGTTCCTGGTTGGCCATGGTGTTCTTTTTGGTCGGAAGACCATTCGGCAACGGTTAAATAATATTGCTGAGAGTAAAGGCCTTTCTGTCAAGGCCCAGTATTGGGAGCCCTGGGGTTGGTGTATTCCTTGTACTGAACTGGTAGCCAACAGGGATGAGAAGATTGTTGATGCTGCATCTTTTGAAGAAGTTGTTGATGGGGGGGTGGAGCTGAAAAGGTGCTTAAAAGGTTTCTCTCAAGTGATTGACCAGCTTCATGTGACTGAGAGGGCTCTTATTGAGTTAATTTTTCCTTGTATAGATCAAAGCTCTGATGAAGCTCGCAATTCATTTGCAAGTGATTTAATTAAACAGTTGAATAGTATTGAGCAACAAATATCTGCAATCACTTGTGGGGTAAGCAAACAAGCTGGAAATACTCCTCCTAAAATTGAAGGTCAGACTAATAAAGTAACTAGCCGCAAAGCTACAAGAGGGGGCAGCCCTGGATTGTCTAGACGACAAACAGCTGCAACAGATTCTTCTCTACCTTCTCCTGCTGCTTTACGAGCTTCTTTGTCATTACGTTTGCACTTAATCATGAGATTCCTTCCTATGCTCTGCACAGTTGGGTAATATACTATCAGAATTTTAGTCTTTATTTGCTTTTTAGAAATGTAAAAAAGAAAAAATTTGTTTTTGAGACAGGTTTATTTATTAGGGAGATATTAATAATGATTATCTTGAACCATGTATCAATAGTTACTTGTTGGGGAAAAAGGGTTAATGAAGTTGTTCTTGTACATTTACTTCATTTGTTGCTCCTTAATTCAGATACCTTTTGAGTTTCCTTGAAATGCACCCACAACGGAGATATATGCATTATAGTTTGTTTTTCTTAGTGGGACAAGGCTTTTGTTGTTGTTGTTGTTGTTCTCTATAACTAATGTATACCTGATGGATTAAGAAATTGTGTTGACTGCTGGCAGTAGTGATTTTAGGTTGTGCATCGTTGGATCAATGGGATTTACTTTGTTAGTTAAGCACGCTACTTTAGAATTTCAAATATAGTCTTGTTTGGCAGAACTTTCATATACTATAACACTGTTAATCCGAGATCCATGTTTAATTTTGCAGGGAGCCATCTGTGCGAAACATGAGACATGCACTTGCCTCTGTAATTCTTCGTCTCCTCGGTAGCCGGGTTGTGTATGAGGATGCAGTTATATCTGTTCCTGCCCTGCGTGGTTCTCAGTTGAAGAGGGAGGTGGAATCACCTTCCAAAACTGCTGATGGTCTCTTAGATTCTTCTGTTGAGGGCCTCTTTGATCGTATGTTGTTTGTTTTGCATGGATTATTGAGTAGCTGTCTTCCAAGGTGGCTTAGGTCGCCAGTTTTTTCAAAGTTGACCAATGACCCTACCTGGGGTATTTCTGGATCTGATCAACAGTTGCTGGAGACCCTGCAGGTCTAAATATCGCTCAGCCTATGAATCAATGGCATTTTGTCTTTATATACTGTATAAACTTTCAAACTGGCTATCCTGAAACTATACATGTGATGTTGCCTTGGGATAAAGTTAGTAAGATGACGTTATATAGTTTTCTTGCCAATTTGGATGATATTCACAAAATTGAATGTTTATATTGCCTTTGGCAAGATATAGAGGGGAAAAATGATAAGCATAAATATGGGATATAAAGTTCATATATAGACAGTCTTCTGTCGTTCTTTATATAAATGTAAGAAATTTGGTCTTCTTGCCTATCTAATAACCTGTTGTCTGATACAGAATGACCTGGACCACATGCAACTGCCAGGCTCTATACGGTGGCGTATACAAGCTTCCATGCCAGCTCTTGTTCCCTCTATGCGCTGTTCTCTCTCCTGCCAGCCGCCATCGGTTCCAGTTTCTGCTCTTGTTCCCCTCCAACCCCACACAGCAAAACCTGTGTCTAACTCCACGAGTTCAAACACAAGAAAACTAGTTCCATCATCAAGAACTGCTGCTACCATGTCTGGGAAGTCAAAACAACAGGACAATGATGTGGAAGTTGACCCTTGGATGCTTTTAGAAGATGGAGCTGGATTGAGCCCTTCTGCGAGTAACACCACCATTGTACGAAGTGGCAACCATGTTAATCTTCAGGCTGCAAGCTGGCTTAGGGGAGCTATTAGGGTGAGACGGACGGACCTTACCTACATTGGTGCGGTGGATGATGAGACTTGATTTTAACACACCCTGCTTCGAAATAATGAAACTCTTTCACTGCTGGTGTGTGGCTTGATCCATGCATGAACATTGGCATGAAGATGCTGGTTCACGCATGCCGTTCTCCTTTGTTACTTTATTTTGAGCAGTAGATGAAGCGGCGGCGGCAATAGATGAAAATAAGCCTAGAGCAGCTACAAAACACTTGAACATATTCCCAGGATCAAATGTAGCTGGAACAACCATCACTAGGGAAATAAATGAGCATCTCATCCCTATATATACAAACCTAAGACCATGCCAGGAAATGCACAGTCCGGATCAGGGTGATCTATGGGTTAGTCGGTTAGTCACCCAGGCTGAAACCAATGGAATGGGCATTGCACTTTATTCGAACATAATTTTCGTCATATATCAAACAATTTATTGTTTTCGACAAATCAAAATAAAAACTTATCTTTTTTTTCATTCTTGTAAATTGTTAGGATGTAATATTAAGATGTATTTTTTTATAAAATTTTTTATTCATTTTTAAAGAGTAAATTGTTAAACCTTTAATTCTTAATTTTAAAAGTTAAAGCACCGAGACAATAAAAGCAAAAAAAAAAAACGTAATTCGAAGTATGATAATGTTGTAGTGTTGTCAATTTCAATTTATTTGTGAGAATTTAAATCACATTCTATAATTAATCAATGACAAGCTGTTCTTTGACTAGTTATATATTGTAATTTAAATTTAGAACACTATTCGTTCTCTGGTACCGATTAATCTTCTGTAATTTCTTTTTCTCCATTTTGAAAGGAAGCTCCTACGGAAATATGCTTAAATCATTACTCCATATGGATCATGAAAGCAGTCAGCTGTAGTACAAATAACAACTAAGCTGCATATATTTGCATGGGAAAGAGTCTCATGCAAAAATATCAATATATGAATCTATGATGCATTGATTCTTCTGAGCCTCAGATAAACAAAATAAGAGCAGAGCAGCTGATAACCCCATTTGGGATTTCTATACAACATCTGGGTTCCTCACTGATTTATCAGCATAAAGAGCATCCTCAATCCAAGCAACAATGTTGAATGCTAGGCCTTCCAATACTCTGGAGTAGCTCTCCAATATTGCTTTCCCTACATCCTGCACAAGAAACTTTCAGCATAAAGTTGTAGTTTGATTCTTGTCGTCGCCGTTGTCTTTATGCATGCATTTTTTAAGTGCTTAATATAAATTTATAAATCATAAAACTTACCCGGTTGTATTGAATCTTGCATGTGTCCAAGGAAGTCTGAGAAAGCTCGGGATATCTTTGCTTTAAGCAGAAAAGTAGAGTGTCGGCTCTCTCAGCTAATATGAAGTTTTTGTCACTCCGGTCTGTATCGGACATGAGGTCCTTTACCTTGCTCCAAGATGACTTTGAATGGCTCAAACAAGCTTTACGTCTCCATGTGTACATTGATGATTCAACTCGATCTGCTAGCTGGAGTGCTTCATGTTCAGAACTTAATTTGAGAGAGTCAAGAAGGTAGTCAGCTGAGAATTTGTCTGCAGTATGCAGATAGCGATAGATTGAATCTCCAATACTAGCTCTTCCGCTCTGAATAGATTTATTTTGAAACAAGAAGTCAGTCAGATAAATATAGCCATTTTCAGGATTATATGAGAATGCTATTTGATACATTCTATGAAACTGAACTCTCCTCTAAACAGTTAAAGCTTGAGTTCAACTGTAGCTTCATATGGTGAATATGGATCTTTTTGTGGTTAAAGTGGTTTTTGATCCAAAAAATTCTTATGTCAGCCTTATCACTTCTCAATAGAATCAAGGCTGCCAAATAATATTGCAAACTCATTCTGCTAAGATTTTAAGCTAACAGTTCTAGAAACACGGGCGGTTTTTAATCAACAATGAGGATCAACCTTGGAGAGATTGGCCATATACGATTCTGGGATATCCATCTCTGCGAGAACGCTACTATTTATAGCCATGGCTGCTTTATGAATCTGATTGGCACAATCCCGTTTTGCTTTCAAGTGCTTCCTCGAATTATCAGAGAGGCCACAGCGTGGAACACAGGGAACTGGCAACCACCACTTCTCATCATTTCTTTGAACAATCTTTCGAAATGAGCCTACACGTGAACGCATAGAATTCCCCATTATGCTCCCTTGCTCTGCATACCAAAATTCAGTATCCTGGAAACTATCCAGTATTTCCTGTAAAAATTATCAATATCCACGAGTCATGATGATCTTCCGAGGAAACAAAATTGTCAAGTACAAGAAGTAATAGATGTTTGACTAACTATGAGCATCGCGTCAAGCTTCTGCAGTGCTGGAAGGTTGATGTAAATATCTGACCTTGGCCTACTTGTCATCATCTGGGTGAAATCACAGGATCCAATAAGATATAAATAGATATTCCAAACAAGGACCATCAAACTTTATAGTTATGATTTAAGCAAAATTTTACCTCTATGATGGTTCCATCTAAATACTGAGCACTAGGGGCGAATTCTACTATGCAATCACACACTGATAGAAGACATTTCATTTCCCTGCTCCACATAACCTTCTTCTCAGACTTCAGAGGCTCCAACTTCAAATTTTGTCCAAAAACAGTAGCTGCAGACATTAGAATTGAGAATCAACCATCTATGGGACTGGATGATATACATGCACTAAATTTAGTTGTCGGAAGGTTATTAAAATTATCATCATTTGACTCCATAACTTTCAAAATTCCATCAATGTGGTCTTGTGTGACTTCTGCTAACTATTGGCATAGCCCATGGCAACAACATTCTGATGAATTTACATGAAAGCTTGGACTTCGGAGTTAAATGACAGCAATTGTCTTGTGACTTTTGATAACCAAATCAATGGATCGCGGAATATGCATAAGTTTGGTCACAAATCTAACATATAATGCATGAAATTTCAACTGGATCGTGTAATAATTACTGTGGAAGAATTACCATAAAGGTTGGTAATAGCATTTGAGATAGTGACAGCAGTGCAGACACCTTTCCCACCTCCTGACATATCTTCCCCAAGAAGAAGCTTTGCGAACTTTTCCTTCATCATTTCAAGCTCTGCTAATTTTCCATAAACATTAAGCTGATTCTAGTCTTAAAGACAAAAATTTACAATTAACTGCTCAACCTCTGCAAAACCCACCTGATTCTAAGAGATCCAGGTCTTCGAGTTTATTATCCAATGACTGCCTGCCCGGATTTATCCCTAGCCTTGAAAGAACTGCTTGATTGGCACAGGGTTTTGCAGTGAGACACCAGGAAGGCGAGGGCTCACTAGCAGAGCTATTGTCATCAACTGGCTCAGAGAAATTAGACGCCTCTGAGTTAGACCGGCAGTAGGCGAAAGAATCACTACTCAATGTGGAGTACCCAGTGGCTGATTGATCATTCTGATCAACAGAGGAAGCAGAAGGCTGATAACCAACATCACAGTTTTCATCAAAATTTGACGAATTGTCCATCTGAGCTCAAGATTCTATTATCAAATTCCTCAAAACCTGCACAAAATCATGATAATTGTGTATCATATTAGGGCTTGGACTTTTAGGGTTCCCAATTTAAGAACTACATGATCACCTTCAGATACACAAATTTAGTGGGACGCTAACACATGCTCAAATTGACGGTGAAGCTAGACTACATGAATCCAAAAATAAATAAAAAGGGCAATGGGATCAAAAGAGAAAGCTGAAAGCTTGAACTATTCCTTGTCTTCTGAAAGCACAAAAGCTAACCAGAGAATGTTCTCGCTGGTGAGACAAAAAGTACCAGAGTGAGAAATCACGGCTAAAGTTCTCGACATATATAAGTAAGAGAAAAGTACTAGTCTTTCATTGCTTTCCGACAATAAAACGAACTGAAATTTTCAAAACTCGAAAAGAACTAACAACGGTTAGAAAAGATAAAAAGAAATAAAAGCAACGGTCGTCAGCGGATTTTTCTTTGTAGCTTTCATAGTTTACCTTTAGTTAAATAGAAACATAAGTGAGAAGCTAAAACGGAAGATGCATTTAAAACAGTAACCCCTCTGGCCAGATGCGTTGTGAGGCTTAATGGCCTTCTGTGATGAGGACTTCACATTCCAAAAAAGGAAAATTTTCTTAGAAGAATGAATATCAAAGAGAGGGAAATTATTAGGCTGAAGAAGAAGGAAGAAAAGAGAATTTCTTCAGAAATGGCGAGATTCCTCCATGGGCAAGGAAAGAGGTAGGAGAAGAGAATGCAAGCTGTGTTTTTATTACAGTTGGACTAGGCAACGAAACTCAATCCCACCCCTCTCTCTCCGGTCAGTTTATGGTTGTTAATCATATAATGTAATTTATGATTATTTTATGTACTTTAATTTAACAAAAGAATTTGAACATGTCACCCTTATATTCCCTTTTAACTTTGCTACTTTTTTAATTCTTATTATAAAAAACCAACTGCCTTTAATTAACATATTTAAAACTATATTTTCATTATATCTTCACTTTTAACTAACTCATTTAAATGTGTATATAAACATCTATAAAGTTTGGATCAATTTAATGCTTTAATTTC
This sequence comes from Acacia concinna, assembly GCA_037177275.1. Lineage (NCBI taxonomy): Eukaryota > Viridiplantae > Streptophyta > Magnoliopsida > Fabales > Fabaceae > Acacia > Acacia concinna. Next base: position 20,951,528 of record JBAGKO010000012.1, read on the forward strand.
TATTCTTTAATTTATAAGAGATAGTAGTTAGTATCTTATACTCCCTCCATCTTAAAATATAAGAAATGTTTAACTGAATCTTGTAGTTGGCGGTTAATAACAATAAGTATGTCACAATTATTACTCATTTTTACTAAAATATTTTTATTAATTAAGAGATATAGAATAAGAGAAAGAATACACTTATTAAAGTTCAACACTCTCCCCTCTACCCCTATATTTTCTTTTTGGAGATGATAACTTTTATAGTCAACAAAAGTTTTAATACATTGGTATTGAATAAGGGTAAAACTGAAAAAAAGAATTAAAGTATAATACATTCTTTAAGGGTATGTTTGGATGCTGTTTAATTTAAGTGACTTCTTTTTTTTATGGGCTTATAATAAGTAGCTTCAAAAAAATAAGTGACTTATCTGAAGTTGTTGTATTTGGATGTGACTTTGTAAAAGTGACTTTTTTCTTTATAAAATATGTTTGGATGATAAGTAGAAAAGTGACTTATGATGAAATTTTTAAAAGAATTTTTTATTTAAAAATAAGTAAGAGA
>JBAGKO010000012.1:20959390-20972455 GCA_037177275.1 Acacia concinna
CCCCCCCCCCCCCCCCCCCCCCCCCCCCCCCCCCCCCCCCCCCCCCCCCCCCCCCCCCCCCCCCCCCCAATCCCAAAGAGCCTAAAACTAGCTGTAAGTTTCTGTAGTGATCTTCTAGATGCTAAACTACCCTAAGGTGTTAAAGCATGATAAAGATTTTAAAGTGGTAATTTGAGGCTGAAATTTGTGTTGGAATCGTGGTATTCAATTATATAAAGCCACTTTGAGAAAAATAAGTACCTTAATTTATGAACCATGGGTAGGAGCATTTAAATGATGTTTAAATGGATGATTAAAGAATCGGAATTTCCAGACTTTGATTAAGGGGTCACGCCACCCATAGGGAAAGGCTAGGGGTGCCTAGTGTTTATGAAGCCAATATCTATGTGTATGAGTGTGATGGCATGGTGATATATGGAAATGTGAGGCTGGAAAAATTAATGGATTATAACTTTCTTTTAATGACTGGCCTGGTAAGCCCTCCAAACTGAGAATAAGTATTTCAATTATTAAAAGCATGATTAGGAACTCAAAAAGGTTGATTAGAATTAAAATTGGAAGTTAGAATAACTACAAGATTTATAGAGGAAGTAGCATTCCTAGAATTATATGGGGGTTTGAGCGTATATAAGTCAAAGAAGGTTTATAGTATAAAAGTTTTTATTTTCCCAAGATAATGACCAATTACTTCACGAGGGGAAAGTTTATTAAGACTGGGAATTTAGAAGAATTAGTTATGGTATGAATTATACCAATGTTATCGATCTATTGTATACATATATCAGTGTTAGGATCCTAATTGATTTGCTCCCGAGTCCATCGATAAAATATATCAAGAAAGAAGTTCAGGTAGGAGAGAGAGCTAGCTTTAATCAATAATTTTGCATATTTCTCATTTAGTTATGTGTTCATTGTACCACTATTGTTGTAATTAAGCATGGGAACATGTAAATTCCTTACTTTTATTATTGCCATAGCCATGTGCAACAATAGCTTCATTTATTCAATTTTATAGGTATTTATAAAATGGTAAGGTATTGGTCTCTGTGACTTGTTTTGCATACTTAGTTATTCGTCATGCATTATATACTAAAATATGGTTATTATTACTAAGATTCCCCAATCTCACACCTCTCTCTATGTATTAACCATAGGAGCAAGTATATCTAAAGAAAAAGAGAAGCTGGTGGATGCTAAGCTAAGGTGGAAAGGATGGAGCATTTTGCATATTACTATACTCTATCTACACTTAGTTTAAGCTGATATTGCATGTCTCGTTTGTTGCTTTGGGTGGTATACAAATCTCTGTGAGGAGAATAGTAGACAGGACCCCAGATATGGTAGAAGCTATAGGTATAATTAAGTTGCATATATAGCTGCAGCGTCTTTGGCGTCTGACATTATGCAGGGTCAACATTTATATTATTTTCTGATATTTTGTAGGTTGAAAGTACACATCCTAAGCTTTGAAAAAGTATTAATTTGTAATTTTTAGATGCATAAAGAAAAAGATAGGAATTTTTTAAGTTGGGTCATTGTGAGTTTTAAGTAGAGTACAGAACCCATGGAACCCTGTTGAACCCAAGTCTTTATTTTATCATGAAAAGCACCAAAGGATCTTAAGTTTGAGCTTTTAAAATCTAATTTTATATTTATATTGAATTAATTATGCATTTCTAAAGTTCATATATATGTATTAGAACTTGAAATGTTTGCGAAACGTTTTTGAATTGTTGGTGATTTTAGAGATTTCTTAAGAGTAATAGTTATTTTTTTCTTTCATATAAATTGCTCTAATAAATAACTCTAGAGCAATGTACGATACAGTTCAAATTTTTTTTATTAAAGTAGGTGTTATATTACGGATTGGAGGGAGTAGTTTATAATCTCTCTTCCCTTAACTCTTATCTTTTCCACAATATCACTTCTATTTTGAGTTGAAAATTGTTTTTCAAGTGTTTACTTATTACACACAACTTAACTTGTTTTATAATAACTCGATTTCAAGCCACCACATATACTGTGTTAGTTAAAGAAGTTCAAGTATTTTTGCAAAAAAGGCCTTTAAACTTGGATTTATTCAAACTCTAACTTATACTCTGCTTTTTTGTAAAAAGAGTTTAAAGATCTTTGAATTTTGTAAACGTGGAACTCATCCCTTCTAGGTGTTCTGCCTTTTTCTTAACGCATACTACGCTTATGACACGCACACACAGAGGAAAAGAAAAATCAGAATTGTGATTGTCTATACATGCAATTTTTTTATAGGCTTAGACAGCTTGATTTAAGGTTTTGGAAGGATTAGAAGTTGGAAAATAAATGATCAATTATTAGCAGATAATACTCTTTCTAGCCCTAAATATAAGAAATAGTTGATAGATGTAATTTGGTCCTAAATCCAGGAACTTGGTCTTCCCACATTACCCTCATTAATTTCATAATTTTTCTCACTCTGTTTTCTCCCAGATTTAATACATTCTTAAAAGAGGAGTATTTTAGAAAAAAATTGACACAATTTATACATAACATGACAAATAATCAACCTGACTAATTTTCTGAATTTTCATAAATTAATTAAGTAGGTCTTATATTTATATTTAGAATGAGAAGAGGAATAAACTTTCACTAACAATCCTAAAGTTGAAAAGAGAATGTGATATGAATTACAATGATTTATGAATGGTTTCTGAAGCAGTACCTTTTTTGGGGAGAGACTCTTGTTGGATCTTTAGTGTTGGCGCTTCTGCTCTCACAACGCTTATGAGATTCATCAGAGATAGGTGGCGAATCTTGACAGTTGAGGAGCAAAATTGCATTTCTCAAACAATCATCAACCTTGGCAGCAAGATCTTGAGCATACGACATCGTCAAGGCTTCATCAAGTTCTCCATTATTGAACTTAAGGATCAATCGTTGAAGCTGGTTGACATACTCACGCCCTCTCTCCAGCTCTTTCATAGCCAGATTTTCCATAACCAATAATCAATATAATGTAAAACTCTTATATATTAAGATGGCTGTGTTTCAGTGTCTACATGTATATGTGATGAAAGAAGGAAGGAAGAAGTAGGGTTTGAAGATAAGGATGGATGAGAAGAAGGTAAGATGGCACTTGTCATTAAGTGACTAGGCATGCCCACTTGTGCTTCTTTATTTTTATTTTATTATTTATGCTTTCTATAGATTCCCTGATCGCTCAGCTAATTTATTTACGACCCTTTTGGTTTGTTTTGATCATTATGATTTTTTTTTTTTAAAAAAAAGTGTTGATCATTATCATTTTTTTAAAAAAATAATCTCCTGCATTAATTATATTCTCACAAATACTCCTTCAAGTTTTTATTACAATGCATATCTAATAATATCTCATGTTCTTAATATAAAACTTAATTGACTTTTTTTGGCAAGATTAATAAAGTTAAACAAATTACTTAATCATAATATATATTGTGCAAGATTAGATTATAACTCAATTTATAAATCAGAAAAATTAGTTTAGAGAAAAACAATAAATATAGATATTTTAAAGTAATTTACTTAACTTTCTTAATCTCTCTAAAAAAAGTAAGTTGAGTCTTATATTAAGAATTAAAGGAAATAATCAACTTATTAACTTTGGTTTATTTTTGGGGAAAAAAGTTCTTTTTTTTTTTGATAATCGGGGAAAAAAGTTCTTAACTTCGTTTGAAAATAAACAAAAATTAAAATTTACACATATGTAATACAATTAATTATATCTAAGAAGTCTTACAAGTTGTAATTAATAAATTTTAAATGGACGCAATCTTAGGCATATGAAATTAATTAATATCAATTTTTATTTTTTTTGGTTCAAATTAATACGGAGTATCATATTGATTGTTCGTAATAAGGAACATTCATTTCATCGGAAAAATGTCTTAAAATAATGACATGATCACATTCTTAATTAATCCTCATTTATGAATCTGGTTGTTAGTGATTGTCTGATTGAGAGAGGATGGAATAGTTCATAGGATTATTTTAGGAAACTAAAACTCATATTGTATAACTTATAATAAGTTCTTTCTAACACGTTTTACTGCAACTAAGAAAAATCTTAGACCACGTCAACTTTTACCTTAAATTTTCATAACTTTCAAACATTGCCCTTATTTAGTATATATATGATGCCACATGAATAAAATCTCTATAATAATAAATGGAGGGTAAAACTTTGCATTAATATAAAAATTTTAATGATAAGACTAATTAAGGTTATAAACTCATGAATTTAAGCATTAAAGTTGTCAAATTTGCAAGTTTAAGTAAACTTGTGACAAGAATGTAACTCAGATGCTAAATTCGAGTTATAAACTTATAAGAGTTTACTTTTATTAATAATAGGTGTTAAAAATATATAAAATAATAATAATATAAAAATGACAATAATTTAATGTAAATATATTTTAAATATAAATAATTAAAATTAAATCCATCAACACTTATAAATTAATATATCTAATAAATAAATTTTCATAAAGTTTATATATAAAGCCATTGAACATAATTAAAGTAATACAAGTTGAAGATTGAGTTTGCACAATTTTATAAAGTAAAAACATGAAAATGGTAAACTTGGCAAGCACACTTGTGAGTTTAACCAAGTTTATAGCTAGCATAAGTTTAAATAAAATCTGACTAATTTTGATAAATTAGAAATATAAAATCGGTAAACTTAAAAAGTCAATTTGCGAGTTTGACAATAATGTTAAACACACTCATGGCAATAACATAAAATTGCATCATAAACTCGAATTGTAAAGGAAAACATATATTATCACCGGTATTAATATAAGATCCGATTTAATAAAGAAATTGAACTACAAAGTAAAAAAAAATTATATTTAGAATTAAAGATAGCATTTACTAAGATCTAATAAAAGTTAAATTGATTGGTAATAACATTAATAGAGTTTAAGTGAGGATTGGCGTTTGTATAAAAAAGGATCGGAGTTAATATATTTTAAGTATTGGAGTTTGAATTCTACGAATAAAAATATTATATGGGAAAAGTTATCCTAAATAAGGGGAAACTCACGTTAATTAAAAGTAAATATTGTCCAAGAGAACCTTCCACGCCCTATCATGTGCTAGCTGTGTATTGTAGGATACCCTTGTTTGACATGGAGGTTGAATTTAGATAGATTGAATTATTGAAAATAAGAATGGGATTGAAAATGGGAGTAAGAATGCGTTTTAAAAATTTTTTTTGATATGGGATAATATTTGTATGGATGCTTGTATTAATTTCATTTTATAATTAGTCATGAATTATTAAATTTATAATTGGTATCTATAAATTTGCCAATCCACATATCAAATCATTTAATTTTGTTATGTTAACACCTTTAACCTGGTAATACATGCAAAATGGTTTTTTTTTTTCTAAAAAAAAAAGTGAATTAATATAATGTTTATTACTTATTGTTTGCCTCAATTTGTTTTTAGTCCCTATAGTGTCAAAAGATAGATTTTGGGAGCTAAAATGGCTTAAGTTATAATTAAAATATGGAGACTAATGTGTAAGATGAAAATAAATTTTATGGACCAAAATTTATGATTTAAAACTGTAGAAACTAAAATTAAAATAAGAATAAGCTCTAAGCACTAAATATTACTCTTAACTTCGAAGTCTTCCTTTTGCAAATCCATCTCCTTCTCTCTCTTGGCGTGCTCTTCAATGGTCAACCCCATTCTCGTCCGCCTTGGTGCTTGCCATACTCCTTCACATACTTTCAACATCCTCGCCGTGCTAGCTATAGAGTGGTTTTGTCCTTTAGCTGTAGCCTTTGGGTGTTACGACCAGGTGACGTCACTGTGAATATGTCACAATGATGCATTTTAACCACTATAGCACTCTGCCACGTAGCAAAAACTATTAGACAGAATATATTAAATAAATAATTATGACTCTCTCTGTTTTCTTTTCTAGAAAGTAGAAACAATAGAAAGATTTCGTGAGTTGCATCTAAGGAAGAAAAGTCTCCTCTGTAAAAGAAAGGTTGTAAAGACATCAGGAAATTAAACTAGCTACTAATTTGATTTATAAGAATTAAAATGATTTTGTTAATTTTATATATTGAGAATCTAAGAGTATTGATAATAGCTTAGTTTGGAAAGATGACAAGTTAGATAGTGTTTTGAATATTTTGCTAAGATAACCATCTTTCACTGAGATGATGGTTGATGAAAGAGTTTTGCTGTTACCATGTTCTTTGTAATTCATGTTTAGATCTTAATTAATGGTAGTTTTCAAATTCCATTAGATAAATAAAGTTGGCTTAAGTATATATACATTTGATTTTCTAAGTTTATATTAAAATGAAAATGCTAACACACCAAATTTAAACGGTGACTTTGCAATTAAATACTATTAAAACATGCTTATAATTGTTGTGTGGATTTGAAGGATTAAAGTTGATGGAACATAAAAGCATCTAAATATTATTAATCCTTAAATACATGAGAGTACAAATAAGCTTGTATATAAGCAAACCATAATCTAATAACTTAACTCTAGAATCTGATATAATCTTATCTAATATAGGCTGGCCCTAGAATCTAATCATACCAAATCATAATATCTCACATTTATACTTTTAAGATAAATACAATATGAGCAAATATTATTATGTTACAATGATGCATTTAACACCCCTTCAAAACTCAAGATGCCTGAATAGAAAGTAGCTTGAGTTTGTCTACTAAAAACTAGAAGTGACCAAGATTAAAAAAAATTAGTAAATAAATCAGCCAGTTGATGCAAATGGGGACAAGTCTAATAGTGTTTTTTTTTTTTGGCCATAGGACAAGCCTGATAGTGCCTCAACCAATATGTTCGTGAGGGGGAGAAATAGTACCAATACGACATTCATATGGTTGCGACAAAAAGAGTTAAAAAAATATTGCATCAAATGGACTGAATGTACAAGATAAGCTTACTAAATAAAGGCTCAAGGGGAATAATTGGTAGCACTGTTAGAAGACAACATTATTTGGACAAGGGGGAGAAGGCTAGAGGGAGAGAAAGTGCTAAGAAAACCTATACGAGGGAGACGATCTTGATGGGGAGGGTGTGACGACAAAAAGGACATGGAGCAGTGTGGATCTGAATAGAACAAGATAGTGTGAGAAGGGAAAAACATGCATGTGGCTAGGATCTCGACAGAACCATATGGTTTGCAAAGGAAACAACATGCACATGGCCGCTTGTCTGACAAAGGCCGGTGATGTGAAAGAAAGCATTTGGGCTATTATAAGGGATATTTGTTTCGCCAGACAAGAACAGGGTGAGAGTCACAAGCGTAGAGAAGTATGTGAGGGTTTAAAGCTGCTGGGGATCCAGCAATCACAAGCTCATGGACGCTTTCCTATAGATACAATGAACAGAGGTGTCACACCCTAAAAAATGAGGTGTGACAGGCTTGGAACATGAGAAGATCCACATCCCTTAATAATATGAATCGAATTCTTCACTTATATTATGGACATACTTACAATACAAAATATAAAGTAGATACATTTTATATAAACCAAGTCATTTTCTACCTATAGAAGTTTTAGCAAATCTTTTTCTACAAATAATACCTCCTACAAGATCCACAACAGTACAACCCCTCGTCCTTGGGTTCAGAGGGTGAAGGGATCGGACTATCTCACAATATGGAGGGGGTTCGATCCTAGGGAGTACCACTTAGTTGTGGTTCCAGTTGAGGCATTGGGGAGGCATCTTAGCTCCAGGGTGTCTAGGTAAACGCCTGAGGGTAATTGATGGCTCGCCCTGCCCAACATTGATATCACCTAGGAGGAATGGAGATTTTGCCCTCTTAGCTCCAGGGTGTCTAGATAAATGCCTGAGGGTAATTGATGGCTCGCCTTGCCCGGCGGCTTGCCCTGCCCAACATTGATATCACCTAGGAGGAATGGAGATTTTGCCCTGCCCTTAGATAGTGGGTGAGCCTGACCCATTTTCAAAAATCTTTGTATCAAAAAAAGAAGAAGAAAAGATCCACAACAGTACACATGGAATAGTTCAACATGAGGAACCTTGCTCCATACTAACAATTACACAACATATATAGTGAAGGTGGGGATCCTAACCATAGTTTATGTGGAGCACCTAGAATAAGCTTTACAATAGATTATACATAATTTAAAATTTACATTGAAATAGGGATTGTCCAATATTACTCGTCTACCTCAATTCAGCATATAAGGCCCTCAATGATGAGCAAGATTATAGGATTTGTTAGTGTAGACTTTATCACCCAAGAGGGGAGGGCTGAATTGGGTGAATATGAAAATATGTAAATTTATGAATTTAAAGCAGTAACCAAAAATTAAAGACATATCACCAATGACACCAGGAGGTTATACTGGTTCGGTCCAACCACTTGACCTACGTCCAGTCCCTAGAAGCCCTCTGGGTATTTCACTATGATCCAAGTTTAAGGGTTCTTGGCACCTCAGTACAACCTTGACTGACAGCTGCTAAGAATTCACACTCATCCTTACAACTTGCAATCAAATCCCCTTACTCAAGATCCCACTATCTTGAGTCACTTTCTCAGAATATACAATCTCAGAAAGAACTCTCTTACAGAGCAGATATATGAACACTAAAGCGTATAATAAAAAGATGCTTCTCAAAGCTTTTGCACAGAAGGTGATTCACTTAGGATTGATTGGTGCCTTTAAAGCTTGTATGTTGGTCCTTTATATAGTTGAAGAAAATATGACCGTTAACCTAAGAGTATCTTCTTTTGGAAATCTGATTTGCCCATTGCAACAAATCTGGACCTTATCTTTTACCATTGTTGAGAATCTGAGTTTCTTATTTTCTTAATTTTGAATCCTGTAATTTGTGGAAATTAAAGTCAAACATGGAAACAATTGTTAGATCAAATAAACTTATATAATCAATCCACAACGGCCAAAAATTTGAAATTCCTGATTTCTTATTTCCAGATGCATAACATCTACCGCTTTTACTCAGGTACACTTTCGTTGTACTTGAGTACAATTTGTGAAGGAAATTGCCTTTTACTCTGAAGATTACTTGGGTATGTATTTGAGTACGTCCTTACTCTAGTACACATATGCATGTACTCAGGTAAAGTTTATTAGAAAACTGTTGCAGAATATATCAGATGTACTCAGGTACACAGAATTCATATTGGAATACGCCAGTACTCGGGTACAACTATCTACATACTCAAGTAAAGTTTATCAGAAAACTTCTGTACAATATATCAGTTGCACTCTGGTACACATAAATCATACTTGGGTATCATCGTACTCTAGTATGGAATACCTTGTACTCTAGTATGATTTATATCAATTTTGCAACAAGTTTACTAGAGTATCAGATCTTTGTATTGGAGTATTTGGCTTACTCTAGTACACAATCCATATACTCCAGTACACTTATACCATAAACTTTTCTGTATGTATTTGAGTACCACCTGTTCTTACCATAGTAATCATGTACTCTGTTACAAGAACCTAGTTACTTGCATACCTTTTTCTCCTTTTTGTTGTCACTGTACTCGAGTATCACTTCTTTGTACTGGGGTATAGAAATACTTGGATATATAAACTTGTTACTTTCATATGTTTTTCTTCTAACTGCTTTTGTACTTGAGTACCACTTGGTTTACTAGAGTATACTTGAATACAATATTAGATCCTGCATAAGACCAAGTTAGATTTGCAACATATGTTTTGTTATCATTAAAACTACGGTCACAACATTCTTCCCCTTTTTGATGATGACAAAACTTATGTGCTTATAATCATGGAGTATAGATTCATATATGTAGATAATTTATAGCATAATCTAGGCAACACATATACTTAAACAGTCAGATTATAACATAACTAAAAATGATTAGCAAATCATGTCCAGACATACAAAACTGTACTAAATCAGATGAAACCTATAAATGATTCAAATACACGTCATGATGAAGATTAGCAATAAAAAAGCATTATGTTTCTTCTCCCCCTTTTTGTCATCACTCAGAAAGGGTCGTATCAAGTAAATTAGAGGAGGATGGAGGTGGAAGGATAATAATTGGCTCCTTGGTTGGTTTAGGAATTGGTACATAAGAGGATGATTGAGGAACCAATGCTATAAGATCTTGAACCACTGTCTGAATGATTTAAGAAGGTGATGATGGACCAGTAGGTGAAAGAGAAGCAGCAGGAGGGACAATCAAAGGCTGATCAACTGGAGAATGATTTTTCTTTATCAAAGAAGCAAGTTCAGCAATAGTCTTTTCAAAGGCTTCAATCCTTGTTGATAATTCTGCAATCTTGGCATTGGTATTGGCCAAAGCATTGAAGAGAGAGATGAAGTTAAACTTGATCATGTCACACATTTGTTTGATCTTACTCTCAAATGTGGATGCTATATTAGTAACAGACTCCTTGACCTCTTTAACTCCAACATTGAAGTCCATGTGATTCTTTTCTAGAACTGCTGCAATTTGAGCTTGCATTGAGGCACCATAGAAGGAAGGGCTAGAAGATATTCTAGCACCATGAGATTCAGCTTCTGCATGTTTAGAATGTTTTCATTTTTGCCTTTTTGTTGGTGTAGCTTCATTATCATCTCCAATAGCATAAGCAAGACCCATTCGTTTAATGTGATGTTTGTTGAAGAAGTCACTCTTGATTACTTTTTCCATGGGTTCTAAAGGCCAATTATGATGAAGAAGAAGTATATATGCAATCACATTAGCAAAAGGAATAGGAGTAGTGTCTGTAGATGTCAATTGATGCTAATCAATTTGTTGAAACAAAAGATCTCCAACATTCCTTTTCTCTTGAGACAGAATTGAAGTCATCATTTGAAAATTCCTTCTACTAATTTTGGTGAAATTCTTTGCCTTGTTCACAAGAGCTCTTGAGTAGATATACCAGATCAATCTATTAAAGTCATTCATAGAAGAAGGACTACATTTGAGTCTTGTTCTACTACCTTCTGGTTTCATTTTCTCCAAAATTTCTTTAGTCTTGTATTCTTTAGGAGAAACAGTAGGAAGACAATCAACTCCCAGAAATAGATTCAACAAAGAAGGAGTGATCCGAATCTATTATCCTCTAAAATTGGTTATTAATGTTTTTTCATTTAATTCTTCATCAGGAACTTTGAGATTGCAGTAGAAACAGTTAATAACAGAAGGACTAAATGTAGTTTTGATTCCCAACCAGGAAGAGTATTGATGCAAGAAAGGCTCTAAATCAACATTAATGTTGTCTTTAATGTACTTGAAATCCACATAGATGACAAGATAGAAATCTTTGTCTTTGAAATACTTAATGTACTTATCTTGTTTCTCGAAAATCAATAGAGCAGTGTTAAAGCCGAAAGATTCTAAAAACTGCAAGGATGCATTTATAGATTCTGAACTGATTCTTGTGGAACAGATGATGATGGACCTTTAGATGAAGTAGCACCTTTAATCCAATATGATCACAATAAAATTTTGAGTTCTCCTTTCTTCACTTGAATCAGAACTTGGAGGAGTAGAGATGATAGCCTTCTTCTTTCCTTTTCTAGATAGTTGCCCTGTTTTCTTTGAATGTGAGGCATTGGGCTCTTTAATATGAATTCCCTTATCCAAAGGAAATAAATCATCAGGTAGCGGTACGTTGTCCTTTCACACTTTAGGAATGAATTTCTTTGTAGTTGCTTAAACTTTGGCAGACGGTTTGGGTATTCTGGATGATTTTCTGATTACTTTTGGTGAAGTTGGAGGAGGAAGGGATATTGATGGAGTAGATGTTTGATGATGAGATGATGTCTGTGAATAAGCCAGAGCGGATGATTGTGAAGTAGATTGAGGGGTTTGATTTCAGTACTGAGATGAGGAATCAGATGAAGGAATCATCTATAAAACAAGGTTCTTTGTTCTTGCCATTTGGGACAGATTTTCTGAAGAAATCGCTGAATGCAGAAGGTGTAGTTCAGAGATTGATAAATACCTGGGAAGGAAATTTGAGAATGAAGGGTTGAAAGTTGAAATCTTTGTTGAGCATGGCACTTTTTGGAACAGTGTGGAAGAGGATGAAACAGTTATGAGATTGTATTTGAGGAAAAATTACTCGGGTAAAAGTTAGGGTTTAGAGACAAAAATGCTTCAGTTTGAGATCTTATATTGACTGACACCACGATTTTATTCGAGTACATTGAGAATTACTCGAGTAATCACTATACTCAGGTATAACCTTGGCTTGTACTGGAGTAAAGTAAGTACAAAATTGCGGTACTTCTGAAAATATTACTGGAGTAAATACAGCTTGTACTAGAGTATTGTGAATACTCCCATACAAATTCAGATACTCAAATACTATGTTTTGAAAGTTCTAATCACAAAAATTTGTTTTCTCATTAAATCATACTGGAGTACATAGAAAATTGTACTGAAGTATACTTCATACTCAAGTATATTTTCTATTTACTCGAGTAAATCTATAATCAAAAGACATACCTGAAGACATTCATATCTCAGAATACTGGAGTACATTTTTTTATTTCAAATAAGCCTAATCCTGCATAAACTAGTTAATACACTCCGAAGCTTAAGTCAAAATATTTAATCAAGATAAATATAGAGTGAATAGAATACTTACAACTCATTTGGGTTTACCATTCCCAAATCTCTTCTTATACTAATGAATTGTTCTGCTGCCAAAGGTTTGGTAAAAATATATGCAATTTGTTGATGAGTTGGAATGAATAATACTTTGATATCTTTCTTCTGAACATGATCTCTAATAAACTGATGTCTGATATCAATGTGCTTTGTCTGAGAATGATGTACTAGATTCTTGGTTACGCTTATTGTGCTTGTATTATCATAGTAGATAGGAATTTCTCTGAAATTTAAACCAAGATCTTCAAGCTGACGCTTCAACCACAATATTTGTGCACAGCAACTCCCAACAAGAATATATTCTCCTTCAGTTGAAGATAATGATACTGTGTTTTGTTTCTTACTGAACCATGAAACTAGTGCACCTCCCATGAACTGGCAT
>JBAGKO010000012.1:20972555-20984854 GCA_037177275.1 Acacia concinna
TTAAAGATAACTTTTAAAAAAGAAGAATTCGATCACGGAAGGACTTTTGAGATAAACTTTTACCTTAAAAGAATAAACTGGATCACATGTGGACTATCAGGTAAACATTTTTTGTTAACTTATTTAGATAATCTTAAAAAAAACTAATTTAGTTCCTTTAAAGCATTTAAACTTACATTCTTCTTCAACCTATTTTATCTAATTTATAAACTAATATATAATATATCAATATATTACATATTATACGATTAAGTAATTTATTTATTTTCCGTAATCTTCAAAAAAAAAAGTTAATTGTATTTTATGTTTAGGATAAGAGAGAGTAGTATTCATGGTTTGTTTGGTACGAGAGATTTAGAGGGAAAGGAAAGGGAAGAAAAATTTTTATAAGTTAAATTTTAAGAAATTAAAGAAGTGAAGGTTAAAAATTTTAAATTATTTTTTAATAGTTTCTTATGTTACATTTTCTCTTCACTAAAATTTTATAACCCCATTTTTTCAATTTCTTTAAATTTAACTCCTAAAATTTTTATTTTCCCTCCCCTCCCCTCGTACCAAAACAGCCCCTCAAATTTTTTAGGTCATTACCGTATTATTAGGCCTTAGCTTATCAAGCATCATCATATCAGGTCTCATTCTATACAATGTATCAACATTTTTTTTTGTGGCCTACATAAGTGAGAATTTGGATTGAATAGTAAACGCCTAGCTAGCTTCTCCTCAAATCCTCAAAATATATAAAATAATCGAACATCTTTGATGATAATTTACGCCTGACTGTCGTCCATTGCAAATCCCAATAAGATGACGATCTTCTTCACCATTTAGAATGTTATGAGTTCAGCTTCATCACCAATTTTTGGGGGCACAACTCTAGTCCATTGTAGCTTTCAATGGGAAGGAGCTTTTAAGCTGTTTGGTATATACAAATACAAGAGTTGCAAAAAAAAAAAAAAAAGGTGCTACGCTACGGAGCTATGCAATTGGAAAATTAATTAGAGAAAATCGACTCTGTATGAATAAGGCTGAGGTTTGTTAATTAGCCGTATACGGATGAGTAATAATGTCTCAATTTCTAAAGATCGCGTTATCCTCGTACTATCACCTGCACGTCTATCAAGTATCAACAACTATTTATATAACAATTTGGACCTTCTTAGCTTGTTCATTGTCAATCCAAAGATGATGTACATGTCACGTGTGTGTATTCAATTGCCTTAGCTTGATGGTAAAATGCATTTGGATAATTAATTAAGCAAGATGGTTATGGTGTCATTTGCTATCCACCCATCTCTCTCGATATATACACACACACATCCCAAGGCATCTCCCTTTCAAGCCTCCCGTCCAAAATATTACTCCACTTTACCCATATTAAATGAAATTTTGAAGAAAATAGTAAAAAAAACGGGGAGTCACGTTATTTTAGTATTAATTACGAAGGAAAATTTGGCAAATTATTATTAATTATTCTCCAAGTGACTTCTATTAATTAACTAAAGAATCCTTATGTGACTTGTTTAAATTAACCTCTACAAAAATTACTTTTATTCCAACTGACTTTTGCCACTTTAATTTAAAGTGATTTTCTAGGAAAATACACAAACTTTCGGGAGGAGTGAATAAGTTAATTTAATTCAAAAGAAAAGTTTATATTACACAAACTTTGTCTCAGTTTGGAAATACATGAACGGACGATGAATCCTATTTCGTAACTCCTCCCGAGGAGCTGCTAGTGTTATTACTGCATAATGACTGCATAAATACCACAAGTTCATAGGGGCTCTTCCCCTTTTTGTTGTTAAGAAAATACATGAATGTATGAATTAATTAATTAGATATTTCGGTGAGCAATAATTATATATACGGTGTATCTAAAGAGAGATAGGTAAAAAAACAATTAAAAAAAATGACAAGATGTGGGCTTCATACATGCACAGCTCCACTTTTACTGTTACGTACATTCTCTCCTCATATACATGACTGATGCAGTGCAAGGAGTTCATAAGTATATCCATCCATTTCATAAAACAAATTAAAACTCATTAAAGCGTTAATTATATTCACTTGTTCCTACAACAGTATAATCTATATATATATATTGGTGTCGAGATTCTTTACCAAAGAAAAAGGAAAGATCTTAGTGGATAGTGGAATTATGAAATCTCCAATCATCATAATAATACTCTCAGTTGTTGCAATGTTCGGAACACAGGACTGGGTTGAAGCGAGAACGCACGTGAAGATCATAAACTATTTATATGGTAATTTGAGGCTGAGAGTTCATTGCAGATCTAAAGATAATGACATGGGGAGGCACCTGCTTCGTGAGGGTCAAAGTTTTGAGTTCAGTTTCAGCCCTAATATGTGGGGCACCACACTCTTCTATTGTAGCTTTAAATGGGAAGGTTCTTTTAAGTGGTTTGTTATATACGACGATGCAAGAGATGCATATAACTGCAATGAAGCTACCTGCATTTGGCAGATCACTCAAGATCGACCCTGTCAGGTTAACGCTCCTGGTAACGGTCTCCTTTGCTATCCCTGGAATGGCGATTGACATTTTCTTAGTTTTCAATTATTACTATAATTAATTAAGATAATATATTAATTTGTCTTCTCTGTCTCTCCTACTTCCATATTGTTTTAGTCCCTTTGTGTTTACATTAGTCATTTCCTCCTTCATTTTTAGTTTCTTTCCATTTGGTAAAATTTGGTCTTGTATGTGTATGTACTGTGTTTTAGAATAACTAATGTAAGCTACGTTTTTCTGGCCACAAAAGAAAACTTCCCTCAATTGTAATTATATAGTATGTGCTTGATATATCGGAGTTTATCTACTATGTATTGAAACGGAGATAAAATAGAATAATTAACAATTATGCATATCCTGCTAGCAAAAAATTTGTCCCGCCTCCCCCCCCTCCAAAAAAAAAACCCAAAATCCCATAAAAAAAAAATTATAAGGGTTTAAGGTACTAAAAAAACCTTCTACTTTTTTTTAGAGCACAAAAGTAACTATAAATTATTTTTTATAGCAAAACTAATCATAAACTTTTGAAATGATGGGAAACTGTTAAATCCAACTAACTTCCCTGTATTATGATGGGGAAAATTAATCTTTTTGCCCTTAAAGTTTTAAATCACATATAATTCAGTCTCTAAGCTTTTGACTAGCTTGTAACTCAATCTCTAATGTTTCTTAGTCATCTTATGTGGAAAAAAAGTTTAAAATACTGTTAAAAATTGATTATATACATTTTACATAAATTTTTACATAAACAGTGTCATCGTCTCCACCAACTCGCCAACCCTCCATCTTTGTTTTACATGTAAAACAACATCAACGACGTCTCACTTCAATAAAGAAAAATCCATTGTGGAAAATAAAGATTTATTATTTTTAAAAGATAAATGAGGAATAGCTTGGAAGAGGATGAGATTAGAAAAGGTGGAAGCACACCCCACGTCACAACAAACCTGATGCACAATCTCTCATTTCAATAACGAATGGAACTCAAGATCTTTTACATTATGCTTATCACTTTGAAGGTTATTTACTATTTTAAAGATATCAAATCAAATTAGAAAGATCTTGAGGTGTTTGATTGTGATTAATTGGCCAAACCTGAAGTGATGTGAAAGAAATGAATTCACTTAAGAATTTATCTAATATTAACTAAATTGTTGTGTTTTAATTAGTTATACTATAAATGACATGACAAACCGATTCACAAAAATATGTCATCGTCGCCATTTTTGGGAAAAAATATTTCTTCTTTCCCCTTATAGGAGTATGTTATTGTCTACATTAAAAAATATCCTTTACCTTTGCTTTATAATTTGATTCTAAAGTATATGCTTATTTTATGTTACATACTAAAGTCAAATATTATTTTTTAAAATTTTATTAATGTTCTTATTTGAATGTTTGATTTATAGTTCTAGTATCTGCAATTTTAAACTATAATATACTTTTTAAAAAACTTGATTTAGAAAAAAAAAAATTCTTGACTGTTTACTCATTTTTTTTTAATTTTATATTACTGTTGGAAAGTTTGATTTGAAATTGAATATGTAAAAGATAAATATTTCCTTTATTTGATTACTCCATTAGTCTTGTTTTAAATCCATCATAATTACATGATTTAAAAATTACTAATTTTAGGGAAAATTGTATTAAAAGATCGTTGAAATACTCAAATTATAATTTGGGTTGCTAAACATAATAAATCATTGATCAAGTTATCTGATACAATTAAGTATATAAGAGTTGGTTCAAATTATCTCATACCCTTTAGTTAATAAAAAGGTAATATTGAGGATAGAACCATTTGTGCACTGAAGCCCTAATGGTACGAAATTTATGCAGATGTCGGCAAGGTTAGAGAATCGGCGAAGGAGGCAACAGTGCGAGGGGGTTCTGATGTTAATTTTCCTTAATCTCATTATGGTCAATGATTCAAATTTACAATTCCCATAATAGGCGCATATAGGGAAAAAAAAAGTAGTTTTGTGCAGTATTTGTCATGGAACATCCATGATTAAATCAATTGCAATAGAGAGACTATCTTCAGTGGCTCACTCTACAAGCAAATCGTCAAAGGGACTTGTAAATTTAATCTTGATTTGGAGGATTGTTATAATTCTATTTCATTTTAAAGCTTTTGAATTGTCAGAATTTAATTTGTAACTCATTAGATTGTTGAGACATTGTGAATTGAACTGTTATTCTTTTAGACTTAAATTCCTTTTAAAATTTTGTAGCGTAGGTTATGATCGTAACCCTTGTTGTTTTAAAATTTTGTTTCAAACTTAATATTTAAGGGGCGACAGATATTTTATGTTACTTATTGAACTTATTTTGGTGTTTGGAAAACTATTTCTCCTTTCTCATTATTTATTATTTTCTGCTTATTTTAAGTTACATATAAAAATCAATTATTATTTTTTGAAATAAAAGCAGCATGTTTACCTGTTTGTGTGGGTGTGTACGTGAATGAGTTAATGTGTGGTGGGTTTGTTTGTTTTTTTTTTTTTTCTTTTGGGCCTGAGTGTGGTAGGGTATATGTACGTACTACGTAGAAAGAAGCATGCAGGGACAAACAAAAGAGCTGGTTCCCTGTTTAATTAAAGTTAAAATGCGACTTGGTCAACCTCCTCTCTCATCTTATATTCGCACCTGTATTCGTTATTACTACTAGACTATCCTAGATATATAGCTCATTAGATCAATATCCGCTAAAAGCAAATACCTAAACCTATGAGAGAGGCGTAGGTGTGAAATTATATAATTCAGTACTATAAAGAGATTATATCATGAGATTATCTAATGATAATCCCTTTTATCCCAGTAAGTAAGATCGAGGAGTCCAAATAATGAAGAGGGTAGAGATCTGTTGCTGGTGTTGATGAAGCACCACATGTTCTTGAATCTCAGTTAGTTACGTTATTATTATTTTCTTCCATCTGTTTGTATAACATCTATCCTCATTACCTCCAACTTCTTCTTATGATCCAATGCCGCATTTGACTCTGAAACCATGCATCTCCTCCACCACACTTTTACCCACTGAAGACATTGTAGGCCACAGGGCTGAGGTTACATTATATTGGTGCATAGGAGAGCCATTTGGATCATCACCATTACTTAGCTTGCTCCACTGTTAAAGTTTGAGCCCAACTAGCTCTTTTAATTCTCCTTTTTCTTTCATTATACGTACCTGGTGAAATAAAAAAACACAACATAATCAAACTAACTGCTTGGAGAACATAATGAAAGAATCCTGTGAGTATGCAGGAAACAAGAAATGGGGAAGCATTCTTTTCTGGTATATATATAGCTTATACCAGAAAGAAGCAACCAAAACTGTACCCGCCTCCCCCAAGTTTGAATTGTTTAGATATCTTACAGGTGGAGGTTACAGCAGTTATTGCTTATATTCTGATCAGCGTGCAATGGCTCTGGAAAGGGTTGTTTTGCTGCTAGATGAAAAATGAAAAGCACAACAGCTAGCCCCTTGTATTGTAGACCTTGTCAAGATAAAACTGACTTGATTACTACATTTAGCTTGAGAATATTTTAGCCAGTCAAGAAGGTAGATTTACCAATAAAACTCCAAAAAGAAATTTATTTAAAAGAAGGAACTCATTAAGTGCCAGCAATTTGAGTGCTTATGTGTGTATTGTCCTTCTTAAACAAGTTTAGCCAAACCAAAATCTTATATCTTGGGGTTGAGATCTTCATCAAGTAACACATTAGTAGCCTTATAGTGTCTCTATGGACAATCTTCAATCTTATTTTTCATGGTGGTATGCCAAACCTCTAGCAAGAGAGAGCTTAATTCTGGAACAAGTAAAATTGGGTGATTGAGTGTCCGTTTAATTGAAATGAACCAATTAGCTAAGTAATGAATTTACCTTTACAGAAGAGAAGTGTAAAAGAGCTAGGCTCCTTCAGATAATGAGATTTAAAGAGTGTACACGAAATGTTATACGTGAACTTACTTCCACAACAGGTATTGCTGCTTAGACTCGTGGGCATTTCGGCCATTTCCTCAGAGAGTAAGGTGATAAAGGGCATAAAAAGTATAGCATGTATTGAGCGGCTAAAACTTACGAGTTGTTGCCCTTTGACGAACTTGCAAAGAGGTTACTCTGAGAATTGATTTTATTTTTTTCTGAACAAAAATAATCTCGAACGCGTTTCCATCCTATGATACGAATAAATTTTTTAATTGTTTTATTACAATTTTTTATTGGGATCTTGGTGCGACTTTTATTTTGGGAAAATTAGAATTAATTACCTATATCATATTATATTTATTGGGAAGGACATTAAAAGTTGTAATTATTGACCAATTATCAAAATATGAATTTAAAAATATCAAATTTCCCTTATTAAACTTCCTACATTCTCTCCTCTGACCTCTCCCTGCACATTTTATTTTAAAAATAATTTAAATTTTATTTTCTCCGAAAGTTACAACTGTCAAAGTTATAATTTTTAGAGAAAATTACATTTAGATCCCAATTAAGAGAAAATATAATCAAACAATCCTGTAAAATCTCATATTTGCACTTAAGTCTTAGGGAGGTTTTTTTTTGTTATAAGTCCCATAGAGTTGTCAATGGACGCCCATGGAGTTGTTAACTGAGATTTAAGTGCAATTATGAGATTTCACGAGATCATTTGATCATTTGTCTAACTTCTACACATCATCATTCATATAAATAATTTATTTATTAACCTTGATATTGCCTTATTTAAATTATTAATTATTTTCATATTTATATAATCTAATATAAAAAAACTAATAAAATACAACAAATTACAAGAAGTTAAATTTTATAATAATATCATAGTCATTAAAATTTTTATTGATTTCATATTTTTGGGAGTATTTTCTGGGAGGCAATTCAGAATATCATTCTCACATTAAGGATATAGTAGATTATATAGACTTCCCTTCAAGTATATTAACAGTACATGGTTTTTTATTTTAAAAACTCACATAGATATATTTTCCAAATTGCATGTTTTCTATATATATATTACCTTTCTTTAACATTTATAATAAATTATTAAGAATCTTGAGTTTTCATAAAATTATATTTTTTTTTTAATTAAAGTTTGTGATATTTTTAAAACTTATAATTTTGATAAAATTGAATGTTGTGTAATTTTTTTCAATAGATATCTATGTTAGTTGTTCAAAAAGAGAGAAATTCCTTTTAGAGTAATGAAATTCAGAAATTAGTTTTAAAAATAGAATCTACAAGAAAATTTAGGAGGTTTGGCTAAGGGCAATTTAGTACTTTTTTTAAATTTTGATTTTGATACTTAGTCCTTATAAATAATTACAACTTTTAAAGTTATCCCTAATAAATATCATCTATCACTTGTCCTTCTTTGTAATTTTTCCTTTTTTTGGAGAGTCTAGGAAAGGTTAAAAAAAAAACGAGTATATGGGAGCGTATTTCACGTGCGAATTTGAATTTGGAAGTTTGATCTCATAATTTGTTTCCTTTTAAATTATTTAATAAAAATTGACGGTTAGTCGGTAACCCAAAAAACTTGCTCAACAAGTTATTAACGGGGGAGCGTATCTCTCGTTTGAATTCAAGTGCATGTCATAAGTTATTTATCTTTTAAAATTTAAAAAAAAAAATATTTTTCTTTCGATACATTTAAAAAAAAAAAAAAGATCTTAACGGTAACTCCAAGTGGGTCTCAAAATAATCACTACAAATAGAGTAAGGGACGCGCCTTTCTTTATACTTTTTCTGTTGCATTCCTTTCCTTATTAGCTAGGGTTTAGACTTTGCGTCTTACGAGTTTCGCTCTCAACTATTAAGGAATTTTCGATTCCTTTACTTGCTAGCTAGGGTTTAGATTTTGCATCTTATGAGTGTCGCCCTCAACTATTAGGGAATTTTTGCTTCTTTAGCTGCCTTAGCGTTAGATGATTTGATTGGATTGTGATTGATACAAGTTTTTGTGCTTGCCCTCTTTTATGAGGTATTCATTTTGTATTTTGTCTGTCTTCTGCATTGTGACTGTACTTGACTACTGTGATTGTGATTGCAATGTTTGTTTGATGTGATTATTTGTTCCGTTGCTTTGGGTTTAATTTCCTCCTGCTATGATTATTGGTTACTGTTTGTTTGTTTGTTTGTTGATTGCACTCATGTCTGGTTTGATTTGGGGTTTCCTTGATTTTGTGGTTGTTTATTTTGATTTGGTTGCCTTTCTTCTGTAGAAGGAGTTTATGATATATTGTAGTATATCACACTGTTTGTTTAATTTGCATTTGTATTGCTTTTTCTGGTTATGAGTTTCTGAAGATGGAGCCTGGAGCCACCAACAGGCAACAAGCTGAGTCACTCTGAACTCTGAAGACAGTACTACAAGGTACGCTTTAAACTCTTCTGTTAATCTGCTGGCTGTTCATATATAACTGCTCCTCCTTCTTCTTCCCTTGTTATTTCTCTAATCGTCTCTGAACTCTGAAGACAGTTCTGCAAAGTACGCTTTAAACACTTCTGTCAATCTGCTGGCTGTTCATATATAACTGCTTCTCCTTCTTCTTCTTCCCTTGTTATTTCTCTAATCGTCTCTGAAAACCCTATATATATCTATATATATTATGTTATTATTTTGTTTTTTATTGGTTTGGAAATCTTTTTGAAAGCTCACAGATATTTTCAACTTATTACGAGTGTACAACTTACAAACCATGGTTTTATAGTAAATAATTTTTTCTGATGGTTTTCGATTAGACTCATTTTCATATCCATCGTCTTACCATTTATTTTCCTTTGTTAAATCATTAACCATTTGAAGCTTCCCACTTTTTTATTAATTCTTCACTTGATTTCAAAATCTGCATCGTTTCTCCTTTTTTTTAATTATTGACTTTATTTAAAAATTAAAAATCTCAGCTTTTTATCCGTTTCCTTTTTGTTTTTAAATTTTGTTTAAAAGTAAATATTTTAAGGGGTGACAAATAATTTATGTGATAACAATTTATTTGAATAATAGATTCCGGAATCTGATTTTTTTTTTTTGACACACAGAATCTAAAAATTTTAAACTCTACTATCTTGTTTAAGGAAAATAAATTTTTTGATTGTTTCCAAATATTTTGAATTAATGTGTACCGTTTGAAAGTCTGATTTAAAAGGTATTAAATCCTTTCTTTTTATTATTTTTTCTTATGAATTTTAAAAGTTTTTATATTTGCTTCGTTTGGAAAATTTTAGTAAGATAAAAACTTTGATTCTTTTTATTTTTTCCTTGTGTTTGAAATTTACTTTGGTTGACTACCTGTAATTTTAAAAATTGGTTTTGAAAATAAATTTTTTGAAAGTCGACTCTATTTTCTAAATGTTTGTATTACTTGCATTTTTCTTTCAATTTAAGGTTTCGTTTTTCTTACTTTTTTTTAACATTTGATTATCTTATTCTTTTGAGAATAAATTGTTTAGTTAAAAAATTCTATTCTTTTTATTTTCTTATTTGAAATTGATTTGGTTTAAATTTTTAATTTTGAAATCTAAACCGGATTATTTTTATTTCTTAATTTGACGTGAGAGTAACTTTTTTCATCGCAACTTTTATCTGTCGTTTATTCTACTATTTGATTTTATTTTTACAAATATATTTAATATTTAATTACTTGATTTAAATCTTTGGAAAAAAAAAGTTGATTTCAAACTTATTTAATTATATTTCTTTTTATTTTCTATCTAAATCAAAAAGCCAAAACTTTCACACCTTTTGCCTATTTAAAGATTTTGTTTTGTTTCATGTTTGACTTGAAACTCAAACTTATTTTGATTCTCTCAGTTTTTATTTTATTATTGAAATTTGATTTGGTTAGTTTAAAAAACGTGAAAAGCACAGTTATATCTATATCAAGTTTTTTATATTTATTATGTCAAATTCTTTAATCACACATGGCCATGTGTGCGGTTTCCAAAATTTTGATATTGATGAGAGAATTTGAGATATTTGGTAGAAGAAACTTGTTATAAGTATTTTTATTTGAAAAACTACTACTATTACGTTATGGATTATAAGTTTGATTTAAAAATGTACTTTTTTTTTTACCCACAACACTGTCATTTGTATTCAATTTCTTAATCTTATTGGGTTTTTTCTTTTGTTATTTCTTAATATTATTTTCTCTTTCGAATTTTAAAATTTTTTCTATTTGATTGGTTTGTAAAATATCTGTAAGATAACAAATGCTTTCAATATATATTATTTTTACGAACAACTTTTTTAAAAAATATTTCTTTTTTTTTCCTTTTTTATTAATTTTTTAATTCTTAATTTAAAAATTTTACATTATCTTTGTTTCACTCTGGCCCAAAAAAAATTACTTACGGTTTATAATTTGATTATTTTTTTTACAAGAGCTTTATAAGATTTTGCAATCTGATGAAATTTTCAAGTTTAAACTATAATATCTTATTATTTTAAAGTTCATTTGGAAATGATTTTTTTGTTGGCTTACAAATATTTTTAAATTTCATATTTTCTGTTTGAAAGTTATATTTGAAATCGAATATTTAATAGAAAAATGTTTTTCCTTATTTTATTATTCGTTTAGTCCAATTTTCAAATTCATCCTCTTACTGTTTTGACTTTATATTTTATTCGTATTCCTTTTTCTAATTTTTAACTTATGCTTTTTCCTCCTTCTTTTTTTTAAAAAAATTATTGACTTGATTTATAAATTTTTTCAAAATTAAGTATTTAAAAGTTGAAAATATTTTATGTTATCTATTAAATTAATTTAATTTATAATTTTTTGATGTACTTTCTTTTTGAATGATAGATTCCGGAATTTGAAATTCTTAAACTGTACTATCTTATTGTTTTAAATTTGTTTTGAAGATTTTTTTTATTGTTTACAATGAATTATGATGTTTTTTTTTTTCTTACCTGAAAAGTATGTTTTAAAAACTCAGTAATTCTTTCTGTTTTTTATGATTTTGTCTTTTGAATTTAGAAGTTTCTAAGACAACAAGATTTTTCAATACATTTGCAAAATTTCCATTACCTTTCGAAACCTATTTTTCCTTTCTCTCTTTTTAATTAATTTCTTAAATTTCCTCATTTATAAAAGATCCATTACATTTGTTCCATTCGGAAAAAAAAAGAAAGAAAGAAAGAAACCTTTGTTTTATAATTTCATTGTTTTCTTAAACCTTTGTTTCTTAAACCATTTGTTTTTATTTTATTTTATTAATGTACTTAATTTATTATTTGATCATTATGTAGGATTTTTGAATTTTTCAATCTGACTTTAAAGTTTAAACTATAATATCTTATTATTTTAAAATTTATTTGGAAATGATTTTTGGTTCGTTTAAAAATATTTTTAAATTTCATATTTCTGTAAGTTATATTTGAAATCGAATATTTAATAGAAAAATGTTTTTCCCTATTTTATTATTCGTTTGTCCAATTTTCAAATCCATCCTGTTACCGTTTTGACTTTATATTTTATTCGTATTCCTTTGTCTGATTTTAAACTTATGCTTTTTTTCTCCTTTTTTTTTCAAAAAATTATTGACTTGATTTACAAATTTAAAAACTTTCATTTTTTTTTCCCGTAACCTTGTTGTTTTAAACTTCATTTGGACATGAATTTTTTGTTGACTTACAAATATTTTTAATTTCATATTTCTGTTTGAAAGTTATATTTCAAATCGAATATTTAATAGAAAAATGTTTTTCCTTATTTTATTATTCGTTTAGTCCAATTTTCAAATTCATCCTCTTA
>JBAGKO010000012.1:20984954-21021690 GCA_037177275.1 Acacia concinna
AAGCTCATTTTCTTCTTTATAAGGCCTCAGTCACCCTTTAAACATAAAGCCTGATTTTGCATTTTCATATGACGCAAGCCTAACCCACTTTTTCTTTTCTCTTTACAGACTACGTCTCAAGCTACAAGATGAGTTTTCTTATTTTCCGCAATAGAGCCCCACAAGAAGCTCCTTACTCTACTTCCAACCTCTTCACATATCGTGGCCAGCAAAATTGTAGTTTGCATAGGGTAAATATGTATAGCATTGATAACTAAGGACACTAAAGTATGCTAAATATTAATTATATGTATTTTAAATAATTTTTAAAAAAATAGTGTCCTTGTCTCCACCAACTCACATGCCCTCCACCTCTGTTTTATAGAAATATGACATCCCACTTCAATATAAGAAAAATCCATAGTGAGAAAAGAGATTTCTTACTTTTAAAATATAAATCAGGGATAGCTTGAAAAAGGATGAGAATAGAAAAAGTCGAAGCACACTCATTTCACAACATACCTGATGCACAATATCTGATCATAATAATGAATAGAACTAAAGATCTTTTACATGATACTTATAACTTTGAATGTTCTTTAATATAAGAAATCAACCTCACATTATGCTTCAAAAGAGTTTTAGAAGGGTTTGT
Source organism: Acacia concinna (assembly GCA_037177275.1). Classification (NCBI taxonomy): domain Eukaryota; kingdom Viridiplantae; phylum Streptophyta; class Magnoliopsida; order Fabales; family Fabaceae; genus Acacia; species Acacia concinna. The sequence goes on from JBAGKO010000012.1 coordinate 20,985,589, forward strand.
TATGAACGTCACGGACACCCCAGCGAGATTTATGGAAAATAGAGACGAAGGGGGATGTGAATTTGTGTAGATAGGGACAATGTTTTTTAATTTTTGTTAATTTATGTAATATTCACTTGGGGCCTATTTTGGTTAAAAGGGAGGAGATGGAAGGGGAGTGGATGTAAGGAAAGGATAGGGGATTGCTTTGTTTAATTTGGTTGGAGAGAAATAAAAGGAATGTTTTAAAGATTCTTTATTTGATTCTATATATACAAAAATATAGTAGCTACGGATGCTATGGGTAATTACAGAAAGAAAAATACTTAGATCAAGTTCCTTATATCCATTTCGTCATGTTCTTCAATCACATGTGATCATATGTCCTATTTTTGAATTATGATAATTTAATTATAAGATCAAATATAATAAATAGGACACATGGACATGTGTGATTAAAAAATCTGACAAAATAGATATAAAGAACTTAATGTAAGTATAATCTTTAAAAAAAATCTACCTTATCAAGTTAATAGCTTAAGACACGATTTTCCATCCACGATTTTCCATCCATTGTATGCCCAGTGAAGTGTTAATTATGTAATTTGTTAGAAAATGGACTTGTTGCATTCTCTTTTATATATATATATATATATATATATGTAGTGTTGACCAAATATATATATATATATATATATATATATTAAAAGCGTGCCCTTAAAAAATGGGCCAATTTGGAATCGTCAACGTGGCCCATGATAATGATAAGCTTGTTCTATATTTTTAAATTTACGTGTTTCTTAATCTCTAAATGGGAGGTATCATTATAAATCACATATACATCCTTAATTTTGTTATGAATATTAATTATGTGGATGTCTATTAACTCACAAGAGGCCTCCCCTCCAAGCCAAGTTAACTGACTTCCCCAGCAAGCCAATTCAACAAAGGCTTCCTCTTCAAGTCAAATCAAAGGCTTCTTCTATAAGCCAATCAAGAGACTTCATCTATAAGTTAACTTGCCCTCCAAGTTTATTTTGCTTATAAATAGAAGCCTTCACAATCCATTGTAACACACAACTGGAATGAGAATTTCTATACTTTTCTCTCTTCTATTCTCTGATCTCTTACTCTCTCATCTCAGATATTCTATATTTTCATAACAAATTTTAATTTTTTTAGCTAATAAAATGTTTCCTGATCACACACATGCATGAAAAAAAATCATATGGTCCTACACCTGGTTTTTTAAGAAAATAATATATTTCACTTTTTTCTTACTATCCAATCCTTAAGAGCTGGTTGACTTCTTTTTAAAAGATTTAAGAAATAAAATAAGTTACATAAATATTTATATTTATTATTTTTTGTTAAACTAAAGTACCCGGCTCACAAATTGATATCATTACTACAAAATTGTCAATATGTATGGCGCCCAATATTTTATGGTTTTAGGGAAAACCATAAACTATCAAGAGGAGGAGATTGTGCAAGTTGATACTTCAAAGTTGTTAAAATAACCCGTGAAGTAATATGTTGTTAATTTTTTATTTATTAAAATGTTTCAATAATTAACAGTTTAGTTAGAAAAACCGTTAAATATTCATCTGATCCTATATATAAGACACTTCTAATTTTTTCACACATGCCAAAAAAAACTTTAAACTCTGTTAACTTTTTCATAAAATTCAATAACTTGTTCACTTTACTCTTATTTAATATATACATTATATCACATGAGAACATACTTAATATAACAAAAAATAAAGAGTAAATTAGTATATTCATATAAAAAAAATTTAAAAATCTTAAAAAAAGATACTCTAAATAGGGAAAAGACAAGTCAGCGCAACGAAATGGTGAAATCTTAAATCAATCGCTTTTGTACTTTTTTCTTGTAACTATAAAAATGCCACTGTATTTTTAACAACACAGGTATCTTAATTCACAAGAAGAGTATCTCAATTAACAACAATAGGACAAACAATTCACAGCGTAAATACGTAGTACCTAAATGCTTATGTTATTCTTAATTGAGATACTCTTATTGTACATTAAGATACCCGTGTTGTTAAAAATTCAGTGGCATTTTTATAATTACAGGAAAAAAAGTACAAAAGTAACTAATTTGGGATTTCCCCATTTCATTGCTTTGATTTGTCTTTTCCCTATTTAGAATGTCTTTTTTTGGAATTTTCCCAAAATTTTTTCTTTTTGACCTTATAACTAATACTAAAATTTTTGGGAAAATCCCAAAAAAAGACAAGGGAAAAAGGGAAATCCCAATTCAGTACTGTAAAATCGAAAAATATCAAATCAGTCTTTTTGTACTTTTTGTGTAATTACGAAAATGTCACTAGATTTTTAATAACACAAATATCATAATTCACAACAAAAGTATCTCAATTAACAACATCAACACAAACAACTCACAACATAAATACGTAGTACCTAAATGCTTCTAGTGTTGTTAATTTATATACTCGTGTTGCGAATTATGATACTCATGTTATTAAAAATCCGATGGCATTTTCGTAATTACATAAAAAAATACAAAAAAACTTATTTAGAAATTTCCGATTTCGATGTACTAAATTAAAATTTTCTTATTTCCCTCATCTTTTTTTAAGATTTTCCCAAAATTTTTCTTCTCTGTGCTCTATATATAAGGTTTATATACAAGGTTTAGGGTTAGAGGAGTATATGATATCACTATATCACAATTGCTTTTCAAACACCATGAAACTTAAATATTTCACAATTGTCCAAAATAAATCATGAAGTATAGGGCTTTAAAATCCCTTTCTGACCCTATTTATTCGCGATTTTAATATTCTCATCATTTTTTCTGCGCTCTCAGTGAACACCTCCAACCACCTTTTTCCAGTATCCTCCCCACCGTTAATTTGCTCTCTACTGTTGTTGAACTCATGATTCTCCTCGTTCTTGGGTTCGAAGCTCTGAAATTTTTGTTTAGGTTCACATAAATGTGAGTAAATGCTGCCCTTAACTGAGTAATTGCTTGATTACACGATCCAGTCAAGGTGAGTTGCCAAAATCCATTTTTCATCTCCGATAGTTGTTGTTTGGTGATTGGGAAAGAGATTAAATTCTGATTTTGAGTTTGAGAAAGTGCCGATTTAAAGGAGAAATTGTTGCTATATGAGATTCTGGAGTGCGCGTGTGTGTACGGGTTTGTGTGTGTGTTGGATTGTCTTGTTGCTATGTTGTTATTCCTTCTTACGTTCTGTCTGAAATAGCCTTGTTTCTATGTTGTTGGATTGCTTATTGAAAACCATGAGATCTTGTGGTTTGAGTTAAACACTGTTCTTAAATTTTCAAGGGACTTTAGTGTTGAAAGAGTTGACAAGAGACCCACTGTTTCACACCTGAAATATTATATGTGTATTTTGCATTATTGGCTCATTTATAAGGCTCCAAAAATTATCTGGCGATTGTGAAGCGTAGTTTTAATTTTAACTTAATTTCTAGCTTGTCTTTTTAATTTTACTATCAACGGATTGTAGTTATTTGAGCTATGTCATTGTTGTTATTCCTTTTGAATGTTGATACAGGTTAATTTGGTTGCGCTTCTGATATAAGGTGAAAAAGAGTAGAGGTAATTCACCAATATATATATATATATATATATATTTGTGTTCATGTACTTGTCAAAGTTGTTTATTTGCATTCCTTTTGCATAGTGGATACTATCAAACAATCCCGCCTCAATTAATACTAAGGGGTGTGTGTATGTTTAATTAGATTAAAAGTCGAGTACTATTTTAATATTTTTTTTTTTTTTTTCTAGTAGAGGGAAACCTTTTTTTGTGAGCAATATTCGTCCAGCCAAATTGAAGAATTGATTTGAGTTGTTGCAGAACAGAGTTAGCTATGGAGTCATCATTTTTTATTAAAGTATATGTTTGGTTCTTAGTTTAGCTATTTCATAGTAGGTCTTGATTTCTCTTTTGTATTTGGTTTCTATTTTGGTTCCTGCCTATATAACTAGTTCTCAATATATTTTGGTTTCTATATTTATATATGTAATATGCATAGAGACTGATCGAAAATGAGCACCAGGGTTTTTTTAAAAGAAAAATGTGTCTCCAATACTTTACAGTTATTCATTAATAACAATAATCTATTGAGACATACTCCGATTATAAATATAAGACATTATTATGTGTCTACAATGAGGTCTTATATTTAGAACCGAAAGAACATATCACAATTCTTTCAAGCAACTGGGAAGTACATTAAAATATTCTATAGTTATATACAGACCAACAACCATCAAATAAACTCTTTACTGATAAGAAAAAAATGATGTCAAATACTTTAGAGTTCATCATTTGAACCATCAAGTATTCTGTCATACATTTCACTGTTGTTCATGAACAAACGTTGAATATTTTTTACTATATTTGATAGTCATTTACTAAAAACAGTAATGGTTTTATTTAAACAACCATAAAATAATTAATATTTGACATTAAGATATTTAACGATTGCAAACCATTAAATATAGGTAAAGATACATAATATATATTATGAGTAAGTCTTCTTTTTTAAAGTAACGTACAATGCAATCTAGATTTAGATAACGTTAGCAATGTGTTGTATTTATATTTCATGATCTACTAATACATTAAAATTATATGTGTTATTTTATTAGGCCAAAAGAAATGGGATAATGTCTATTTTTTTCCTATATTAAAATATGCATAACAGCATATGACAATATTATAAATCTTATACAATGCAATATTTTAAAGGGAAAATTACATTTTAGTCCCAACTAACAGAATTTAAGACAAAACGATCCCATGAAATCACGTAATTATAAAAAAGTATCAAAGTTGTCAATACGCCACCTAGAGTTGTTAATGACAACAAAATGGCGTATTGACAACTTTATGGGATTTTTTTGTAAATACGCAATTTCATGGGATCGTTTTATGGTAAATTCTGTTGGTTGGGATCAAAACGCAATTTTCCCTATTTTAAACTCTATATACATAGTATTAAATTATTTTCAATCATATTGTGTAGCCTATATATATATAAGTGAAATATAGCCTATATGTAATATTAAATTCTAACCATTCATATTTCGGTCATTACCATGTTATTAGGCCTTATATATCCTATAAATCAAATATCATAATATCGGGTTTTATCCTATAATCTTTCAATCATATTGTGTAGCCTATATATAAGTGAAATATAGGGTTAAATGGCAAAAGGCTAGCAAGTCGGATCAAATCCTCAATGGCTAAATTTATTAAATGCATATTTTTGGTACTCGAAGTGTTTCTATTGGCATAAAAAACAAAAGCAGACACCATGTGATGATACAGAATAAGTTAGAAAATAATTTGGATATAACTGTAGATTGTGCATCTGGCGATGACGACCTCGGAGAGCAACTTCTTCATCATTTAGGACTTTTAAGGTTCACTTTCAGACCCAATCTTTAGGGTTCAACTTGATTCACTTGTAGCTTTCAATGGGATGGAGCTTTTAATTGGCTTGATATATACAGATATTCAAGGGATGACCAAGTATATACTTCGGGGATGTGTTTTTGTTGGAATTTATTAAGCTAAACAAACCATGTATGATTGATGGCTTTACTGGGGATGAGCTCTGATATTCATACAATGATGAGTAATGAGTAATATGTACAAGGGGTGTTTTGGAATTACTTATTAGCTTGAAAAAGCTCAGTGAGTTTAATAAAAAAACTTAGTAATTTTGGATATGTATGTCAACTACTTCTCGTTCGATGAGCTTTATGATGAAAAGTGCCTTATTAAAAAAGCTTCCATAAGTAGTTTATTGCCTTCTGCCTTAAAAAAAAGCTATTTCTACTATTCACAATTCAAATACAAGTTACTTTTACAATCTAACTTTTTTTTAAAGTCACTTATGATAAGTTACTTAAAAAAATGGTCACTTCTCTTATTATTCATTTAAATGGACATTGTAATGAGAAATAAATAATAATATTAATAATAATGAGGATGATTATATCTATCATTACATCAAATTTTAATAGAAGAATAATATATAAATACCATTTGAATTTCAAAATCTCAAATCAGTAAATTTTCAAAAACTTACATTATTAATTGCAATACAAGTTTAGTTAATCTCATTATTTTTATATGCAACTAGACTGATTTAAAATTTTGAAATTCAAATGGTATTTATTTGTCATTTTTTTCAAGTTTAATGGTTGTGATTTATTATATTTATCATGACACATTTTTATTATATTTAATGTTATGATAATATTTCTACATAATATTAAATCCTAACCATTTATAGTTGGTCTAATGACGAATGGTGGATAGGGAGAGAAAATTGTGAAACAAAACCGTATGAAAGTGTGAATAAATTAAAATTGTTCCATCAACAATAAATGCTGGTTAAAACATTTAATAATATTTCCTATGGTCTCTAATATAACAAATTCGTGGGTTTGATGATCTTCTATGAAAGTATGAATGAATTAAGATTGATTCATGAACAATAAATACAGGTTAAACACTTAATAACAATACATCTGATCTCTAATGTAAAAGCAACTTAAAGAATCGGATTTTTTTTTTTTACCAATAATTAGGAGATTAAATTCGATCTTGAATAAAATATCTCAATACATTTTTGTCTTCTACATTTATCATTTTTTCAAACTAATTTATCTAATCCTCTCTAATCTTTAATATAAGACAGATTTACCTAATTTAATTATATTAAAGAGGTTAGTTAAGTTGGTTAATGTGTCATATATTTTCTAAAACACCATATACATCTTTCATAATTCTCTAATTATTGTTAAAGAAGCATCAAAAAGGAAAATTAGGAGAAAATTAATAAATATGAACATGTCTTGTATTTAAAATTAAAACCAACTGTTCAAATTTTCCTACAAGGGAGTAACTTATAAACTTGTATATTAGCAAATGTAACATAAGGATATTTTAAAGAGATAGTATTAGATGACAAAAACAAAAAAGGAACGAGAGATCGTGTTACAGTTACTATAAATTAACTAATTCATCTCATACACTAATATATCTAAATTAATTAAAACAACTCTTATATTAAGAATTTCAAATATTTACTTCCCTAGCCTCTAGCCTCTCAATTTCAAACTCAAAACAATGAAAATAGGAGCCAACCAAATCTCTTCAACCCACAGCAATAAAAACTTTAATTTTAGAATGACCTACAGAGCGTCCAGGGAAAATCTGCAAAATGTGTCTACAAAGTTTTATTGACAAGAAATGCCTGATTCAGAGTATCAGTATTTTTTGATATAAAATTTTACAGAATATTGATACTTTTTGTGTATAAAATCATGCGGAATGCCGATACTTTTTATAAATAAAATGTATTGAGTCATTCTGGTCAATAAAATTTTTAAATAGAGACTATTTACAGATTTTTCAAATTTATACTCAATTCTTTTTTGACAGGAAAATTTATATTCAACTCAAAATATATTAAAAAGACGAAAATAAGAGTAGCTAGGTGTTGAGAGAACAGTATAAAAAAATATATTTATCCTAGTTTTCACTTCCTTAAAACTACCAACTTGCATATGTCATACAGTAATGATAATTCTAATCCACTAATCTGCAATACAATTAATATCCCCAACAGCTTTGTAGGGTCAAGGGTGGGTGAGCTATAAATATTACAAAACCTACACATTCTCCAGCCAGCCCGCTATGCCTGGAGATCAAGAACAGCCTCCCCTGCAGTGAAAGGACAGTCAATACCCCTACCCCATTATCCTATTTCAAAGAAATTAATTGAAGAACCATACATTGTTGATAGGGAGTAGCATCTTCAACTGCTGTTAGTTTATAACTCATTTCATGTTTTATATATATGTATGTTTAAGACTGCAATTGCTGTGTGTTCTCCATAGATGTTTCCAGAAATGAACAGGAGGGAGAAAATAAATATTTCAGTGTCTTACCATGCATTCTCTTCACAAATCGTTCGAACTCTAAGAAGTTCTGTCTCTCCATGAGAAGTGGACTTAGTCTCAGGTACGTAAATGATGTAAAATGTTTTCCATCGGGATCATTCATGGGCTTGGCATTATCCAAGATCTTGTTATAGCCAACTCTATCTAGGCAAGGAAATGCGTTCTCACTTGAAACTGGGAGGCAAACATCCCAAGCTGCATTCAACACCTGCCACGCACAATTACAAGTACACTTCAGAGTAGATAGCTTTAACATTCTTGTGCATCCATCCAATTTGTTGAAATTGAAAAGATCAATCGTTATCAAAAGTTCTCTCCAAATAAAAAATCTCCAGCTAGAATTTGATACTTACCTGCCAGACTATTCCCTCGGGATCTGAAAATGACCCTGCAAAGCCCTCGTGCTGGTTGAATGAGTGCAGGTCAGCGCACGCTAAGTTTAAACTTGCTCCATGCTTCTTTAGCATTGTCATGATCGCAGCATAACCATCACGATTGCACGGGTTATAAAACCCAGCAGTTAGTTCAGCAGCATGACTCACAGTCTTGTACCACCAGTGAATACCTGATAGCTGTTTAGAAATTAAAATATAGCAAACAACACTGTATCAAGACACAACAAATTAAATGCCTTCCATCGCTCTGATCACTAGTATTAATAAACAAAGAAATGGAAACGCCTAAAAAAAAAAAAACTCAAAGCCCAAATTTCTTTTCCATCAGAGTAAAATGGAAAAAGAAAGGGGGGGAAAATAGAAATAACCATCCCCACCTTTTGTATACAAAGGACATAGACACAAACAAAAGATGCGCCTTCAAATAAATAAGTAGTCATATGACACACGTTAAGGTCATGTCTATTTCATTGAAAATAACTGCAGTGTTCATAGGAAAAGATAAGTTTAGGATTATTATTGTCTTAATTCCTTTTTCAATGAACGGCTGTTCCAAAAATTCACAGTACATTAAAAATTGTGCCAAGTTTCTATTTTAGGTGAAACAAATGAAGACCAAAGCAGTATGAGTGTAATAATTAGATTCGTAGTTATGATGACAAGGCTCATATTGCACGAAGAGATGAGGACTGCACTGATTATACAAGTCCCTAGGTAATAAGAAAAAATTACTCAGGTTGTAATGCTGAAAAGAAATAATTATTAGAAGCTAAAATTACAGGATTATCTTTGAATCACAAACTTCTTATCCAGCTCACCTTTGCAGCAATGCAGGTTCCCTCAAAAGCTAATTTTGCCAGAGAAAGTACACAGTTTCCATGATCAACTAAAACCTGAGAGCACCAGCTAAGAAAGAACCTGCCATAGTAACCATCATAATCTCCACCATCACAAAAGAAACCTGTTTCATGTGGTTGCGAATTATAGGTACCAGCATTATCTGGTCCTCTAGCCCATGTGGGGTGTCCCCTTGTTTCTGCTGACTTCCTAAGACTTTTTAACAAATATTGATCATAGCACTGCCCACAGAGAATAAGGGCAATGAGGAGTAGGAAAAGAAGATCTAGGGTGAAAAGGCAAAGGAATAGCAGCAACATTAAGTGAAGACCACAAGAAGGTCATAATGATCCAAAAGCTATAGAGAGGACTCCCAAAATACAAGAACTAATCCTTTATCCCATATCTTTCTGTTATTGTCCAAAGTTCATGACAATGAGCTAAAAGGTGTCTTTAGATAATAAACAAGTTGGATGGCAACCCCAGTCATATGAAATAAGTCAAGCAAGCAAACAAAAAAAGTGTCGCAGGTCGCTCTGGGTAAACTAACATAAAAAAAGCTAAAAATTAAACATAAGGGGAATGAAACACTTATTCCTCAGTTGTGAGAACAGAATAGGTGTTGGCAACTTAACTACACTTCAGGGTTTCTTGTCAAATTATCATATCTTTTATTAAAATCCCTCAAAATATCATTCACTCCAAAAAAAAAAGCTGAAAATATCAATGTGACACATGCCTCACATTCTCAATGTAATGCAGAAGGGAAGACTCAATCTTTGAATTTGTTTTGAACTGATAACAGGGAATCTTGGTATAATATGCAGGATCAGGAAGAAAAACAAAAGCATATTTTACTTTGGCCAGGAAAACACAAACATTTGTTTATGATGAAAAAATATATGCCAAAAATTGGAAACTCATAACTAGAAATACAATACTACAAAGAAAATGATTACCTGGAATTCACCAATACCAGGATATCTCCATCCATGCTTTACAGGGCAAGATGGATATCTTAGCTCCCCACACGGACCTAATCCAACTTCAATCAAGGAGATTATACCATCCTCAAAATACTCATCAAACTCTACCCTAAAGCTTCTCATGAAGTCAAAATAAACCTACAACAATGCGCAAATGAAAAATTGCATGCCTTAGGTTGATGTCTGCACATCATAACTCACCCACTCCTTGGAAACATTTAGAATATGATTCAAATAAAACTACTAGAAGAAATTATGAGACAAGAAAGTTATTTACATAGGAAAAATAAAGCTCCCCAGGGTCAGGTTAAAAATTACTTCAAGTTTTATGGATGTAGCTGTCTATAAATGGAAAGTCGTCTCATAATAATTATACCCAAAAAAAAAGACCACTATCATGCCATCAATACCTCTAAAGCAGTTCGACCCCTTAAAACCCGCTCCTTGTCTATTCCCCAAGAAAGACATTCAGGGTTGTGCCTCCCCTCTCTATCAGTGAAAAAAATGTCAGGATTGCTCCTACCAATTTCAGCAATCCAATGAGGTATTGGAATACAAACATCATCACCAAAATTGCCTCCACATTCATGAAAAGACATCACAACCTGGTTAAGCGTCAACAATACTCATTAGGAAATCCAGATTGTATGAGCAAGAGGCCAACCAACAAGAATTAAATTTGAAGTAAAAACTCACCTGCAACTTAAGCTTAAGTTCATGCACCATCTGAAAAAGTTTCTTGTAACCATTCCAATTATACTCCAGAGGAGCATGTGCCTCCACTATTCCCCACCAGCAGTCAACCATAACACCATCAACATGCAATGATTTCAACACCCTCAGCTGCTTTAATAGACCATCCGGATCAACAAGTTCACACTTCATATTAATGACACCCAACTGCCGCCAGCAGCAAGAATACAATGTATGTTAAGATCAACATTTAGCAGCTAGCTACAATATCCTAAGAGAACATAAGCGTTTATTGATATCTCTCTTTCAATCAATTAGATGATTTTTCCAAAACTTTGTATTTTAATTATGTAGAATAGCCAACAACTAAGGCATATTTCAATTCCTTAGATACACAGTAGTCGGATGAAGGAAAGCTAGAAAAGTCACTTCAATGCAACGAAAAGGCAAAGTAGGATTAGAAAATAGCTCACCGGTAGCATCACATAAACTGGAACATATGGGGTACCAGCAAAATCACGCTCCGGTAGTCTGTGGGGCATGTCCACAATCTAGAAAGGATAATAAGTTATTGAAACAGCGCTAAGAGAATTGCTAGGTTAAGTACCGCAATTGAATTATATACAAAAATAAAAGGACGAATATTCCCTTTTATTCGTACATATTAGGGTATCATTTCAAGATATTCAGCTCTAAGAGGAAATCAAAGAAAGAAAGAAAACAGAGACCATAGCAATGGAAGCACTGATAAAAATTTCACAGGAAATTATAATATTGGGTTCTCAGTTTTCCTTTGTTAAAGCCACTCTTATATTCTCAGCCTCTAAACATGTATCAAGGAAAATCTGGGAGGTAAGTGACTGACATAATTATGATTATTAATTATCAATCAATCATACAATAACCAGTTCATGCAGTTGCAGGCTAATAGCAACTGTAAGGTACTTATCCCCAGAAGAAACTTGTATACTGGCCATGTAATAACTAAATGGCTTGACTGCAATACCTGCTTCTCATCAACATTATCCATTGAACAGCCAATGAGAGGATGGTTGTCTCTCTGTTCTTCTCCACTCCCCATCATGGATGACGATTGAGACTGAGAACCTGAGGGTAGATCATATGGTGTTGGAGCAGGCATAAAAACACCTTTCAATCGACTGGCATTGTACTCTGAAGAGCTCCTATAGCCTGAAGTATCTGTAGTCTGTTGGGAAGCTGATGAAGTCACCAAAGTAGAAGTACCACCAGCCGGTCTCTGACCCTGTAAATTTGATGAAAATTACCATTTGGTTATTATTCTAATTTGTAAGATTACAAGTACTCAGACACCAGATACAAAAAACAGTAATAAGATAGTTTACAACCGTTATTCATACATTGAGTAAAAAGTACTAACATGAATGATTAAAAAGCCATTATGAAAGCCAGTTTAAGAATCATTAATCAAATATTTGAATTTAAAAGAAAGACTCTTGGATGAAAGCCAAGTATTCTTACTTGATATTTGGCAAAAATCAAGATAAATGGGTCAAAGATTTTGAAGATACATCAAAAACCAAAAAATTAGGGAACAGCGCCCCTTCAAAAGTCCATTGTGCCCAAAGGACACCAAATCCATCCAGAAGTCATCTTACTTCGGTCTCAACATATAAGTACCTGAGATCTGGAAGGAAAAGTAGTGCCATCTGGAAGAACCACCCATCCAGCTTCCCTTGCCAGAGCTGCAATGACATCATTTATGTCAGCTCTAACTCTAAGATTATAGTTGCCATGCCTCCGAAGGCCTGCCAAAATCCTCGCAGTTATAGCCCTGCGATGCCTCTCTCTTAGCTTTGTTCTCTCTTTCTCTTCTAGAGGCCTACACCTTCGATTACCTCCACCTGGAGTGCCTGCTTGTTCTTGAAATTGCTGGTGCTGTTGAAAACTGTTGTTACCACTAACAGTTCCAATCCCACCATCAATGTCTACCATCTCTGGAGCATCACCATGATCACCTACATTCTCTTCATCTTCATCATCCTCTTCTTTCACATCCATTCCCATTTCTTCCTCATCTTCTTCACTTGTTCCAATTAGCCTCTGCATATCAGTTGCCATAATCTGTTGTCTGAACCTTCAATTCAATCAAACACTACTCTGGTAATTTGTTCAAAGCCAATGCCATGGTGTCCACTACAGGTATCAATTTTCAAACAGCATGGCCAAGTAAGTTCCAATTTCAAAGGCTGCACCAAACAAAAGCACAATTAGTGCTCCATGCCAATTGTATGATGACATTAGTTGACAAAATAGCTTGTAAACATCGTTTACACATCAAATATCAACAAGAAGCGTTAAACTGAACATTCTAGTACTAGTAGAAATCTAGAACATAAAAATCACACTGATTTCATTGTTTATATTATTTTAGCAGTTCCAGACACTCTAATGTCTCAATTTCGCCCTCATCATTCAAGGGAAAAAAAATAGAATTAAATTTCAAAAAAGGAATTGAGTATTCCCCTACATAAGAGTTACAGAAAAATTCTAATTGATCTGCTTCAAACAAAAGCTCAGGTTCAAAGCATTAATCCCGTCCAATAAGACAATTTTAGCCTACAGAAAATCTTAAAAAGTCTTGTGACCCACAAATCCAGTTCAACCTTACAACTATGAGCGAAATCATAGATCATTGAACGGAAACCACCGCAGATATGTCTTCCTCCTTCAAAATTCGCCAATTCCTTCGTGTTTACAGAGATACAAAAATGTCTACTTTTCTGGCGACAGGCACGACGGTCCGGCATCGATTCATGGGGGAAGGGAGGGATAAAAAAAGATCAAACCAGAAGATGACAGGGTGTGACGGCGATGCCCGGCAGGGGAAAAGATGGTGTCAGGTCCGACCGGCGATGGAAAGGCGAGCGTGTGAGCGAAGCATGCGAGGTGCCTGAGGAGGCGGCGCTCGCTCGTGTGTGAAGAGACGAGCGTGTTGGGAATTTGGCACGAACGGAGCGTGCGATGAATGTTTAATCATTTATGTAACACAAAGCAAACTAACAAAGCGTGTGAGCCGTGAAATATGGGTGTGTTTAAAATAGTTTTGAAAAAAGTGATAGTTAGATTTTTATAAAAATTAAATTGTGTAATGTGATTTATGTTTGGATAGATGATAATATAAGTTACTTATCTAAAATTGAAATTTGTTTTGTTGATATGTGAAACAATAACTTTTATTGAGAAACAACTAAAAATGATATCAATCATAGCATATGTTGTATTTTATTATATAATATATTAGTTCATAAATTAAACAAAATAGTTTAAAGAAAAACGATAAATTTTAATACTTTAAAGTAATATAATTAACTTTTTTATGATTATCTAAAGCATCATACTTATATCAAATTCCTTACATCCATTTCATCAGGTTTTCCAATCACATGTGATCATGTGTCTTATTTATTGTATTTAAGTTTTTAATTAAATAATAATAATTCAAATATAGGACACATGGCAATATGTGATTGGAAAACTTGACAAAATAGATTTAAGGAACTTGACCTAAGTATTTTCCTTATCTAAAAAAGTCAACTCTGTCTTATAATTAGAAACGGAAGGAATATATATTATATGTATATATATTGTGATATTTATAGTTTTGACAGAAAATCTAAAAAAAATAATAAAAAAAAGGTTGCTAACTATTCTCTTCCATCAATTCAATAGGCTGAACGAATTACTAAATATAAGTATATAAGTAAAATAATGTTAACTGACGTTTTGCTGCCCAAATCAGACATTTGGCCCCCAAAATGTCTAGCCAGACATACACAATGACATGTGAGTTAGAGATGAGAAAACAGGTTGGCTTTAAGCTCAAGTCTAAAAGTAAACGCGTAATTTTGAAATGTGACCCATTTAGTTAAAGCCACGGGCTTTGGGCCGTTTATCATATTTTCACTTCTTATGTTTTTTAAGTCTACAATATCTAATTTAAAATATAAATAATATCAAAATTAGGTTAAAACGGTAAATATTATCTATATTTAATAAAACACACTAAATCCAAAATCTTAAAAATTAATGTCATCAAATTAAACATCTAAGGTTGTCAGGCTTTGATTTCTCACTATCTTATATGGAAAATGCTTGTCTTTTACCCTTTATAATTAATGATTTATCATTCTCTTGAACTTTTTACGGTTGTGAGGAAGACATAATGCTTCTTTTCATCAAATTAAAGATGAAAGATCATATTCAACCAATCATATGCCACAAGTCCAAGCATTGCAAAAAATTTCATTTATCTGTAATCTGAAGCAATTAACCAATTTCGGTTTTTTATTTTAAAATTTCTTGTGTTAGGATGAGTCTGAAAAAAGTAGGCTTCCTTACATGTAATTTTGAGGAGTGGCTCTCATCCTTGACCCTTTTTATCTTTGGCCTCTCTAATCTTTATGGACTCAAATTACACTATTTTTGGGTAGTTTTTTTAGATAATTTTGGGTATAAAATGTGATAGTGGTTTAATTTTTGTTTTAAAAAGAAATAACATTCAATACCCTCAAATATTTTTTTAGTAACAACTAATATCATAAAATAATTTTTTATACAATTTATGACAAAATATCTTTTCAGTAGCATCCAGAGTATGGCTAGCTACAAAGTTAATTTAAGAAACCCAGTATTACTTAAAAAAAAAGTACTTCAGGTGCAACTTCTCAAGTAATAAGAACTACTGAAAAATATTTTATGTCACAAACTGCACAAAAAATTATTTTATGATACTGATAGTACTAAAAAAATACATAAGGACACTAAATGTTATTTCTAAAAAATAAATAAATCACCTCATATTTTACACCCAAAACTATTCAAATAGTATAAATTTAGGCAATAGCTCACTAAGGATAGAAAAGTAAATGAGAGGATCAATCCGCAATTCTGATGCAGGGGATGGAAGGAAAAAATAAGGAAGGAGCGAAAGGAGAGGTGCCCAATCACAGGGAATCCCAATTATTATTTTTTTCCCGGAAAATATTATTTATAGAAATTAAATTGAAAAAAAAAAACAAATAATTCAAAGACTAGGGTTCGCTTATTGGACATAGGGAAAATAACACTCAGGTTCTAAAAATCAGAAAAAATATTATTGTAGATTCCCTTATGATAAAAACCTCAAGTCAAACTCCTTAATGAAAAAGTATTGGGTTATTTTATTGATATATATAAATTTATTAATGATCACATTATAACTTATCAATATAAACATGCTTACAAATAAGTGCATGTTTGGTATAAAGTTTGCAGGCAATAACGTAGCCCCCCTCCTCTCAATTGATATAGATGAATTTGTTAATGATCATATTATAACTTATCAATATAAGCACGTTTACAAATAAGTGCATGTTTGGTATAAAGTTTGCAGGCAATAACGTAGCCCCCCCAAAAAAAAATATAGATGAATCTGTTAATTGCTAATGATCACATTATAACTTATTAATATAAGCACGTTTACAAATAAGTGCCTATTTGGTATAAAGTTTGTAGGCAATAACGTACCCTGATATATATATATAAATATATATATATGTATGAATTTGGTAATGATCACATTATAACTTATCAATATAAACACGTTTACAAATAAGTGCTTGTTTGGCATGAAGTTTGCAGGCAATAAAGTACCCCCAACAACCGATATAGATGAATTTGTTAATAATTACATTATAACTTATCAATATAAGCACCTTTACAAATAAGTGCATGTTTGGTATAAAGTGTGCAGGCTCTAATAGAGCGCCCCCACTCCATTCCACCCTACCCCAACCCAAAAAAAAAGTCTAAGTTTGTAATAAAACTAAAAGTATATGTTTGGTTCTCCAATTGGCAAAATGTCCAAAATGTTATAAGCACAAATTTGGTGCTTAATGGGAGGTTGGGATTCACGGATTTTTTTTCTTTTAATTTTTTGTTATAATTTACTCTATCATGTCTTAATTATAAGATATAGTTGATTTTTTTAGAGAATCTTAAGAAAGCTAATTATATTATTTTAAAGCATTAAAATTTATTATTTTTCGTATGAACTATTTTGTTTAACTTATGAACTAATATACTCCCTTCTGTCCTAATTATAAAAGCAAGTTGACTTTTTTGGAGAATTCTAATAAAGTTAATTATATTACTTTAAAAAATTAAAATTTATTGTTTTTCTTTAAATTATTTTATTTGACTTATAAACTAATATATAATATAATAAAACTCAATATACGATATGTTTAAGTAACTTATTTTGCTTCTATAACTTCTCCTAGAAAAATTAATTGGCCCTTATAATTAAGATCGAAAGGATATAATGTAATAAAGCAAAAGATATGATATAATTAAATATCATATTTTACTTCCTTAACTTCTTTAAAAAAAAGAGTCAACTGGATCTTATAACTAAAATCAAAGGTAATATAAATATCACAATATGTTTACATGTAATATATACTCCCTCCGGTTTTAATGACCCAGTTGACTTTTTTGGATAATTATATTATATAACTCATATTTTTCAATCATTTTTTGTTAAAAGTTACTTTTTAACATAACAATCAAATAAGTTTTATTTTTATATAAATAATTTATAAGTGACTTATACTATTATCAATCCAAACATAATCACATTACACAATCTGACTTATCTATAAATTCGATAATAAATAAGTCACTTTTCTTACCATTATTCCAAACACACCTTAAGTTGTTTTATTAAAATAAACGAGCTTATAAATATAGTGATACACACTTATTAATAAGAGTTAATTTGTTTAACATATAGAGGCTTATCCATAGTTACTCTATAACTTGTTAACTTATTAATATAATCCCATACACTTGTCAACCGAAAATGTTTTAATTAAGATATATAAGTTTATGAATTGTCACTCTCTGACTTGTCTATATATAATCATGCGCACTTATTAATAAGATAAATTCACATTTTGTAGTATATATCCCTGCGCGTCGTGGCAGAAATTATTCAACACATGATGCTGAGCTTTTCTGAGGAGTTGATAATGTGGTAAAGCGCTGGCAGAAATTATTCATACACCATAATTTAATTTTTTTTTAAAGAAGAAGAAGCATATAACTAGAGCTGACGGCAATAGGGAAAATTTATCTACATCTATAGAACTAAAACAAATGTCTGTTTTCCATTTGGGAAGTGGAAAACGGGTGTCTGTTCAAAGACACGAGAAAATACCAGTACGTATTGATCTGTACAGATTGGTGTTTTGGCAAAATCCTAGCATGTATTCACTTTCTATTCCTAGATTCAGACCTGGGTTCATTACCCCGCTTCATGTACAAAGACCCTACTGCTGGAACTTCAGTACGGGAAGGCACTGTTGTTGAAAGAGGCTGGAAATTCGTATTTCCAACGAACCAGTAAAGAGCCCATTTCAAATTGCAGAGTGTGTACTTGAGAGCTTTAGTCCAACTCTCCTGTTTATTGAAGCTTTGAGTAATGGAGTAGTTTTCCACTTTGTCATTTTCAATCCTACAAATCACAAGCCCATGGTGTGTGTCATTCTGACCCAAAATAACTAATCATAGTTCTGGGTTGTGTATAAGCTGCTACACTTGCAACAACTTATGACTTGATTCATTGATTAGGTTTCTATATGCAACCCATGAAGAGTTTAAAAAAAAAGATTGGAAAAAAGGGGAGAGAGTTTGAGACTGAAAGTTTCCCAGTTGGAACTCCTGCCAATTGAAGCTGTTTTTCGTAAAAGGGTAGCTACCGAATTTGTCAATATCAATCCAACAAAATCAACGGCCCTATGGTATGTGTCGTTCTTTTATCAAAAAAAGAAGGGAAAAAGGGAAAAAAGGTGGTTAAAGATTGTGCATAAGTTTAAAAATAAACAAGATTACAGATAAACCACATTTATATATGCCCATTAATGCAATAAAGGTAACTTCTGATTTGGTTCACAAGTCACATTTCAGTGAAATCCATGAAAAGCATACAGGAATGTTGAAAGCATAAACAAGTTTTGCAAGAGGGGCAGGCATTCCAGAACCCATCAATTGATTTCTTGCAGCCTCTGATTTAAACCACAACTTCATATTATGTCACAGCCAACATTTTAGTAGTACACCAAAAAACGGAGGATATCTAAGCACCAAGCAAACCCAGAAAATTTTATTCCATCGTCGACTTCATCAACATGCATAACAGAAGAGCAAATAAAAGGAATCTAAACATCAAGCTCAGAGTTGTTAATTTGCAATTCATTATTGTATGTGACAAAAGTTCAGGTGATATGTATGGTTTTTCCGCTTGTGAATAACAAAAAGGAAAAAGGGTTTGTTGTTTGTGAGGAGGGAAGGCTTCTATTTGTTCCTTCTATTAAGAATGTATATATTTTATTTAATGTATCTTAAAAATGCATACATCAAAAAAATGCATAATCATCATAGCAGATTCCCACTCCCCATCTTTCCTATATTCCCTTCCATCAAAATTAGAGAGTCAAGACTAAAGCAATCAATATCTTACTGTTCCCTGTAGTCTCTCAATTCAGCATTCTCTGATACCCAGTGTGATAATTATATTATATATTTATTTAATAAATGTTTAATATTTATATAAAACAATAATAGGAAAAAACACCATAAAAAAGACCAAAATTAAACGACAGCTAGACAAAAACACGTATGAATCTGTTAGGAACAGTGGATGAGGAATGGAATTTTTTTTTTTTTTTTGGGGGGGGGGGGGTGTTGGTTGGCTTTATAAATTTGGTTTATTTATAACTTTGGCATCCCAAGACACATTTAAGCTCCTATGCCGATATAAAATCCATTTCCACTAATACAAATGATAGAACTTACTTATACGGCAATTTGAAACACTTCTCAGGCGGAATGTTATTCTCCTGATCTTTAGTATTGGCAAACTCGGCAAATTCCTTGAGGCATGCCAAAAACAAAGTCATTGCTTTGTCATAGCGAGTGCTCCAAAATAAGTTGACTGGACCAAACCTGAAAAATCTTGACATCCATTTATGATGAACAAGTGAAAGAACAGAAGGCAGACATTTCATCCAAAATTACACTGCTGATAAGCCTTTCTCTGTAAATTTTTTTCATAGCTTTTCATATTGATGTAACATATACCAACCAACTCAGCACACCTTCATAATCTGAGCGAAGGCCAAAGCTTGACCCAAAATATCATAGAAATGATATTTCAAAAGCTCTAAACCGTTTTCACAATGTTTAAATTAAAATAAACAATAATAGCAGTACAAAGCATACTCACAGCTCAAAAGTGCTATTGTTGCTGTCCATGATGCGGGGGTAGCTACCCATGGGAATTATTTTTATTTTAGATCTAAGGATTGAATGATTAAGGATAGGTCACGAGTCATTTGCAATAAATCATATGCAGAATTCAGAATGACAATAATATGAAAATGGAAGCTAATGGCATAAAACCAAGTAGGAACTTGCAAGATCCAGTTTGCCATGAGATTTCAATTCAACAACAATACTTGTGCCATATTTTATAAAATCAGAACAAATCTATGAAAAAAAAAGAAGTGTGACGCAATTCCTCATTATAAAGTAAATTAGATCAGCAACCAGACTCTCCTTTACCAAAGAAAAATATCTAAGTGGGTTCTACAATACATCAAAGTTGAACTAGACACACACACACACACACACACACACGTATATATAAGCAAAATAAGATGACTTGGTAGTACGTTTGAGTGAGGGTGCATAGCAATAGCAAACTTTGGCTTGATTGCCAAACAAGAATCTAAGTAATTATTAAGACACCAAGCATTAGCATGCCCATCCCTAAATCTGAACTTGATAAAATATCAGAACTGTATTCTGGACTTGGCTTTCATGTGAAGGGGAGAAAAAAAGTTAACCAAAATAAAATAGTATGATCAAATTTTCATAATGAAAAAAATACTGAAACATTGGCCTGAAATACTGGCACATTATATGAAGGAGAAGGCAATCTTGACCCCGAGCAGCATTTATCTCATCCCAAGTTAACCAAAATAAAATAGTAATCAAAATTATCATATTTTCTTAATGAAAAAAGATACTGAAACTTTGGCCTGAAATACTGGCACATTGTATGAAGGAGAAGGCAAGCTTGACCCCAAGCAGCATTTATCTCATCCCACTCAACCTGCACATTATGGAAAACAGTGGATATCAAAATAAAAAAAAAAAGGAATTAACATAAGCAAAGAAAAGAAACGAGCTAAGAAAATGCTCAAGAAGAGAAGTGCATAATTACACCTTATTCCTATAATCATGTGAGCAAATACCACATGCAGCTACAACATTTCATAATTCTATGAACAGGCACAGCAAGACACAACCTTACACACCACAGAATCTAAATAATCATATTATCATGCCTTATATTGTTATTCATACTGTCATAGGGGTCTTTGTCAAAAACCACTTTCTGAACTAATGAGTCACAGAAGCTAAAGTTTTCCCCAAAGGTTTTCTTTGCTAAATGAAGAATTTTGCTTGATAACGGATGCAATAATGGGCCTCAATTTCCAGTATACACAAACAATCAAATTATCTGAAATTATTATTCAAGTTTGACATCTTTAGTAGCAAATTATCTACAGATTGCCTTCCAGAAGTATACTCAGAAATGACTTATGCGTCATTTATACGTATTTAATGAGACACCAAAGCATGCTTTCTAGTATCTCTAAACATAAGAAATACGGTGTATGTATGAAGCATAAATTGTGCAGACTTGCAAAATTATCTGTAAGGCTCAATATGTTAGTGAACAAAACAACCAAAAACAACACACTTGCCACACTAAAACTCTAAGCTATATACTCTGGGTAGAAAACTGAGCAGATCAAAGAACAAAACACAGATGAACTCATACAAATGACAACATAAACAAATTGTCTATATCCCATTGTTATTCACCAATTATCCAAAATGCTTCAAGTTGCATTGCAACAAACACAGTGATAAATATTAAGATCAATATAGTGTGGAAGTAAAGAACATGTTAAACATCTTACAGGAACTTTAGGGAGTCTTCCAAGTCGGAAATTGTTGATTGTTCCAAACTCTCCATCGTGAGAGATGGGAAAGGCATCATTGAGCACATTTGTTCGCTTCAACAATTCTAAATGTGCTTGTGAAACTTCAATCTTGGCCAAAATTGCATCTCTCTCCTCCTGTTAATCAAAGTATTTTAAATGAAGTTGGAAGTTATTAAAAGGGGGCAAAAAAGAAAAAGAATAACTTTCTCCCACTTTCCCAAAATTAGTCAAAAATAATATTTCATTCACACAATATTAAGCATGGCTATTCAATGACAGTAATATAAAGTCAGTTTTATTTCCTTCAATTCCTTAAGAATATTTTACTGTCAAAAATGGCAGTGTAATTTGAGGCACTAGTTGACAAAGATGGAGCAATGAAATTAACTATGCAGTTCAAATCAAACCAAAGATCCTTCAGAAACCACCTAGACCAACTTAAGAGTATGATAGCTAGCATCAAGTAACAAAAACTCTTAAGAATAAACTTTCCTTAGAAGAGTATGCTGATAAGGATATTAAGCCAAAAAGAAAAAAGAAAACAATAACAAACCACAAACCTGATGAGAAATTAATTGAAACTGAAAATTATTGAACTCGTGCCAATACCTGTTACAGGTTCAAAAAAAGTGCAATAAGTAATGACATTAAGGGTCAACAAGCACTAGGAAGAAACAAATAACAGACTACCTATATCCATAGAACAATAGTGATAAAGAAAAATCCAAACATTTTTGGATATGACATAGTTTGATTGAGAAAAGTTTCATTCAAAGGTAAAGACGGTAAATATACCGCTCCTCCAACTCTTTGAACCGGCTTGATTTTAACTCTAGCTCCTTGAGTTCAGCATTTACTTCAGCATTTTGTCTTTCTGTTTCTTCAATTGCTGCTTCAAGCCTTCTTTCTTCTTCCTCAATCTTTAATAGAACTCATGAATCAAATCAATCATTAAGCTCTACAAGAAAATTCAATGATAATCTAAAGAACATATTATTAATCAAAATTGTGCAATCTAAGATAATCAAACTTCAGATAGAATCCTACATGAAAGATTAACTTGCAGGACAAAACACATTATAACTACAAAAAAGCCGTATATATCGCAAATGGTATAAAACAACCTCACCTTTCTTTTCCTTTCTGGTAAGTAATGTGCAGTCTCTGTGGGTTTGATGTCTTTGGTTAGAAAGCAGTGCGTTAGTATTTAATCGGCAGGCTTCTTCCATCACAACTAATTCATGACAAAATTATTTCTTGGCCTCTCTAAATTTCAGCAATTAAACCTTCTAAGAGGTATTCCCATGGAAGTGCTATTGTTATCTGTAATTTTTATTTTATTTGTTTTGAGAGGACATCTTGTCCTCAATTTTCTTGTATCGTTCCTCTCTTCATTAAATTATTTTTTCTAAGAACAAATTAGATCCCAATATCAAACGTATGATAAGTGACCAAGGAAAATAAATGTTTCCAAAATAACTATTCACATTATATAGTTCATGCTAAACCAATATGGCATGCAACTCCATAGGCTATTCCATACTGGATATGTATACTCTATACTGGCTGTAGATCTAAGCAACTGTCATAAAAAGTTATGGTTTGAATATTCTCCTGAAATAAAAGACAAATAATGGAAATAGTAAACCAATAAACACCTTTAATTTCTCCTTTAGAAAATCAGCTTCACTAAGCACATCTCCATCCTCCCCTTCTAAGCGTTTAAGACAGGCTTCATAAGCTTCAACGTCCCTGTTCACTTCTTCAACCTCCTTATCAAGCTTATCTAATAATACCCTCATGCACTCAAGGCATAAAGGTTGTTCAACCTGAACATGCATATAGATTCAGGCAAATAATGAGTCAACTGGCAGCAAGTTATCTGGGTACAGAAACAAATTAGAGACTCCACTTATGTAAACCTGTGTCTGTGTTGTGGCAATCTCAAAAGCACGTTTCAGCACCATAATAGTGGAATGAAATCCAGAGTTGTGAGGCTGCAAAGGACTATTTGGATCAGCTTCACGAGATGTGTGGGTTCCACTCCCATCAGAAGTGGATTCAGACTTGTGCACAACCACAAATGACTCTTCCATTGCCTTTCCATGTTGGCCTGTATCTGGCTTGGCAGTTGCACCGCAAGATGGAGGATTTCCTTGAGCCAGAAGTCGTTGCTTTGGCAAGACAACATAGGAATTGTCCATTCTAGTAGTACTTAGCACACTGTTAGCCCCATCAATAGAAGATCCTTGCATTCCTGCATGTTTGCATCACCTCTTCATTATAATAAATCAAACAATCCTCACATACAACACTGAATAGTCATCAACTAGCTCAGCAGGTAAAATCCTTTGCACCTCACTAGGGTGGAAAAGGTTTTATAAAAGATAGGCTCCGCTTCTGTTGCATAATCAAGAAAAATATTTGATGAATACCCGCCAAATTTGTTTAAATTGATCGACATACATTATTACAGTGCAGAAAAGCGAACCACACGTAGTAGGAACAATTTTCAAGATAAGAAAAACAGCGCTACACATTTACTAAACTGCCTCAATTCAGGCAAGCATTGTAAATTATGGACGGAAATTCTCTCTCATCCAAAACTAGTACTCCGCAAAGGCATAACTCAAACCTGATCACAAGATATATCCTAAAAAAAAAAAAATCATACCTGAATACAGTCTAGTCTCACCAAACGGCATAAATAATAAAATTCAGGGATCCGCCCTAATGCAACAGCAACATCCCCAATGAAATCAAAACATAATAAGACGCATGGAAATACAAAATAACCGATTCAAGTAAAACCATATAAAATACGAAGGCAAAGAAAGAAAACCCTAGCTAACCAGAGCGAGAGGGGTCGTTGAATAACTTTTCGGCATAAGAATCAACGCCGACGATGCAGAGGGGGTTGCGGCAGTTCTGACAGACCCATCGAGGGATGTTCGGATCCGCCGGCAAGGTCCGACTCTTATCAGCCATTACCTCCTTTGCCTTGATTATGATTTCTACGTTGAGCGATGAGGCTATGGCCAATGGCCTATGGCCTTTACTTCATGGAGTTCACCAACTGACGCAGTTCACCAAAGTGTTGTACCAGGAACCTTAGCTGACAGAAAAACGGAATCTCACGAGATTTCGGAGGAAATATAACGAATCCAGAGCCGAACTAATGTTTTAACAGAAAAGGTTTTAAAATTTCAAGACCAAAAGATCTCAGTAATCTTATAAAATTACTCAATTTCCTTTTTTTCTACAATATTTCACATTAAGATCCAAAATCAGTTGTAGATTGCTCCCTCTGAGTCAGAGAGTAAACATTGTATCTAGTGGGCCAATAAAAAAAAAAGTCAGCATTTTATCTAGGCAGTTAAGATTTCAAACGGAGATATGTATTATCTTAAAATATTTGTTTTTTTCAAACGTTTGTATAAAGTTTAAGGGGGTGTTTGGGTAAAGGAGAAAAGCTATTTTAAATAGCTTATCATCTAAGGGGGTGTTTGGGTAAAGGAAAAAAAGTTACTTTAAGTAACTTCTCATATAAAGTGAAGTAGCTTTTTTATATAAGGGTCTCATATAAAGTGAAGTAGCTTTTTTATATAAGGGTATTTGGGTATCACTTTAAATATATTAAAAACTCCTTCTTAAAACGTTATATCATAATAAGAGTCACTTCTGTTAATTTCTATTCAAACACAGGTCACTTCTGATAAATCTTTTTTTTTTATCTGAAATCACTTTTCATCTGAAGTCACTACCCAAAAACCAACTAAAGTGAAGTAGTTTTTTTGATATAGAGGTGTTTGGGAATTAAGAAATATGATTAATAATTAGAATTTTTATATCTTTAAATTTGTACTTAATTTATTTATAACTAATGGAAGGTAAAGAACAATTATACCTATATTTCCTGGTTAAAAAAAATTATACCTAGATATGCTGTGTTACAATTAGAAATAAAGGTATGATAAAAAAGTATCAATAAACGATACATTTAAATTTTATAAAACAAAGTAAAAATTGAAAAAGACTTATAAGTATACTCCCTCTGTTCTAATTGTAAGATACATTTGACTTTTTTTGGAGAATCCTAATAAAGCTAATTACATTACTTTAAGGCTCCGTTTGGATGTAACTTATTTTAAGTGACTTATCTTTTTTATGGGCTTATTAGAAGTAGTTTCAAAAAAAGAAGTGACTTATCAGAAGTTGTTGTGTTTGGATATGACTTTGCAGAAGTGGCTTTTTTTTATAAAACATATTTGGATAATAAGTAAAAAAGTGGCTTATGATGAAATTTTTTTAAAAAAAAATTTTGTTTAACAATAAGTAAGAGATGTGTGATGTCCCAAGTTTTTATTCAAAATTCCCTAAATTCTAGCTAATTTATGGAATGAGATTGACGGTAGTTTTATTGTACATCAATTTATCCTAGGCAAATGATATCCAAAAATTATGAAGCTTTTCAGTCTAAAACTAGACATGTCAAAATTTAATTTAATATGTCATTTGCATGATTTGAATGTATATATTAAAAGATATGAATTTTTGAAATTTGCCCAGTAAAATTTGCCAGTTTTTAAAGCAGTGTTCAAAAATGAAATTACTAAGAATTTTCTGATTCCAATTGAACCAATAAAGTTTTTTTTTTCCCTAAAACTAGACTTAATAAGGGACACTTGAGCTTTGGAATCACCTCAATTGGATATTTATACAATTATATATGAATTTTCAAAGTTGAGTGAAAATTCTGTCCATAAATCCGAATTTTAGAAATACAATAGTATGGTTGTAATTTGTGGTCCAACCAAGGATAAAGATGGAAATAATGTATAAAAAAATAAGGGAGTACCCATAAATTATTTGAAGACTAATGACAATCAGTTTAAAATTTTCTGAGACAGTTGATATACCAACTATCTAGAAAATTCAACAAATAAGCATCAACAACTTCAATTCTCTCTCTATCTCTCTCTCCATTGCCTCCCCATAAGCTCCATAAATTTGCTTCAACTTTTGATGCTACTTATATGGCTGTAGAGGTGCCAAGGAGGGTCTTTGGCAGGGAGAAAAGCTAAATCCTCAATTATATAAGTCCATCCAGACACCTAAAAAACAATAAGTTGCTTCACTTTTATAAGTGACGTTAATTAAGCTACATAAGTAGCCATCCAAATAGACCCTAAGACATTGAAATTTATCATTTTTCTTCAAATTATATTATTTAATTTATGAACTAATATAATAAAACACATATGATATGATTAAGTGATGCAATTAACTTTTTTAGCATTCTCTAAAAAAATCAACCAAACTCTATAATTAGGACCGAAAGGAGAATTAACCATAGCTTTGTGGCTAAAATATGAGTATTAGTTGAATTCGAATACGATCATAGAGGTTCTGTGAATAAAATATGAGAGACTATTTTCTTTAGTGTGTTATATAATGTATTTGTAGTTAACTTTTTGAGACAATTTCATTAACGGACCATAGATGGAAATTTATTTTAGATTCCTCCCAAAACATTCTGAAATATCATTGAAGGACAAAAGACCAAATTGAAATTAATTTTTGGTTGTGAAATGACTAGACCGCCCTTGTCCTTTTTTAAAATTAAATATTAATTTATTTTTTCTGCTACCTCCAGTGGGCCCCACGCTGGAGCTCGGGCAGAGGAAGCCTTGCCACTTGGGCTGGGCTTCCTCTTTGATATATATATGCATTCAAATATATTTATAATAAGTTTAAATCTCCACCTGCTTATTCTGCCACGAACAAGTGATTTACGCATAACGAACATGTAAAATGGCCATACGAACAAGTGAAAAATTCTTGCGATGGGTGACTCATGTGTCAAACCCCTCTTCCGGTTCCACATTTATTAGAGTATTGAAGCGCAGTTCATAATTGAGCAGAAAATAGCATAAAACAATACTGATATATTTATACAAACTTGAAGTGCATACAGTATTTTCCACAGGATTACATGCTTACATATACATACAGTGCCTCAAAAGTTCCTAAGAGAAATTAACTAAGCATATCAAAAGTGTCCGTTGGTTGAGACTCGAACATCTAAGATCCTATCTTTGGATTCTTGCCTCAGGAACTGCTACCTCTAACTGGATAAATTAAATTTGAGGAAAAGAGTGAGATTCACAGGAATCTTAGTAGTAACAGACAGCCAGCCATAATAAATGCAAACATACTAAACATGCAAAGTAATCATCCACATCATCATATCATAGTCATCAGTCATCATCAAAACATATGCAAAGTTCAAGTCATCATCATATCAATACATGGTGTAATGTATGACTCAAGTCTCACAGTAGATTGTAGACAGTCATACTGTCTCACGGGCGTCTCCGCCTCAGCCTCATGGGCGTTTCCCCGTCACAGGCCAATGGTGAACTGAAAGTGGTTACACCATCTCATGGGCATCAACTCGTCTCAGTCTAACAGTAGACCCCAAAGAATCACACAGTATCCCATGTGTCCTAGCACGGGTGTCCTCACGTCTCAATCTCAATCTCATGCATGACATACAATACATGCAGCATATAACAATTATTATGAAAGATAGAGTTAGTACATGAAGTCTTTTTGGCTTTTAGTAGTCCTATCGGCTTTTTAGTCTAGTCCAAGCAAATATCGTATCTTACAAATCCAAATATGATGCACATGAGTTATTACTCATTCAAATTTATTTCCTAAGTGTCTAATATTTATTATTTCTCTATAAAACGCCCAATCATAAAACTGTCCTTAGGGTACCGGTCTATTTCCTTCTTATATTCGGTTTGATTTCGCTTTTCCCAAAAATTATGAGATGACCTACTTCTACACAATTTCGCATGTAAAATCCATTTTTGACATTAGTTTTGAAAAATTCAATGTCAAATGACCATACCACCCTTAGGAGTCCAAATCTAGGTTTTTAAACCTACTTTTGTCATTTTGTATTCAGAGGCTTTTCGGACTTCGAGGCCAACATAACCCCCCTAATTTTCCCTTCTGAACGTAATAGAACCATTAGAATTGTCAAATTCCATCTTTAACACCTATTTCCAGGGTCTGGCCAAAACATACCCACATGATTTAGAGGAGATTTGGGTAGCATAATAGATAGATTGTATCATTTTCTCAAATGAAAATTCAAATCAAATTAACCATAAATTCATACCATAATCAACCATAACAGTAAGCTTATACCGATAGAATCGAAGTTTCGGAAGTTACCTCTAATTTTTCTCACTTCCTCTCTCTAGGGCTGAACGTGTCATCTCTCCTTTACCTCTGATTTTGTCTTCAAATCCACAAATTAATCAGGGAAAAATAGTCAAGAGTGGTCCTAAGTAATGAAAACTACAAGAAATCGGAGTTTTACAGTAACTTACCTCAAGTATTGAAGGTTTGGACACCCTATATGCTTGTTCTCCTTCTCTCTCTATTTTCCTCTGGTTTTAGATTGAAAATGGAGTTTGGAAAAGGTGAAAGACGACTTTAAAGTCGGTTTATATGTCACATGACCATTTTGCCCTTACCTTCTTACAATTTTAGGTTTTTGGACAGAATTTTCACCTAACTTTGAAAACTCATAACTAATTGTACACATGTCCAATTGATGTGATTCCAAAGCCCAAATGTTCCTTATTGAGCCTAGTTTTATTGAAAAATAATTTTTTGATCAATTAAAATCATAAAATTCATTTCTGAACACTACTCCAGAAATCAATAAATTCTACTAGGCAAACTTCAAAAATTCATATATCGTAGCATATAAATCCAATTAATTTGGTTGACCTATCAATTTAAATCTTAGGATGTATACTTTCATCCTATAAAATATCATGAGTTTTGGACATCATTTGGTCATCCAAAATCTTATGACTACCTAACTACCTCCAGTACCTTTCTAGCAATCAATCAAAACATATTTTGGCTATCTTACTTATACCAAATACACTATTTTATTCCATCTACAAGTGATATTTGGTGATATAAATTTGCAATATTACATCATACATCTTTATTAGCAAGTCCTTATGAACCACGAACAAGTGAAACACTGTAGTGAACAAGTGAAACACGGTGGTGAACAAGTAGAAAATTCTTACTACGGATGCACTCATGTATCTTTATTAACAAATCCTTATGAACTATGAACAAGTGAAACACAGTGATGAATAAGTGAAACACAGTGGTGAATAAGTGGAAAATGAAATGAACAAGCGAATCACCCAAAATGGGGTGAATTGGGTGTTTAAAAATTTTTGATTAAACTCAAGAACACAAGAGTTTATATTGGTTCGGTCAAACTCCTGACCTACGTCCAGTTCTCAGTCACCACTGAGTTCAACTATTCCCCAAGATTTAAATTGGGCTCTTAGTGCCACAGTACAGACTCGATTGACTCTTAAGAATCACTCCCCCTTATAAAGCTCAATCCTAGTCCCCTACTCAAGGTTCCCAACCAACCTTGAGTATTTCACAAGTGTACAGTAGATAACAATTAATACTCTCTTAAAAGAGTTGAATAATAATCACTGAAGCTCACACTAGAATTAATGTCAGAATAAATGCAATAACACTCAAGAAATTAATGACTCATATGAAAATAGCTCAAAGGTTGTTGGTTTGTCATTAATGGCATTGTATTTATAGTTGAAGGAAAAATATGTCTGTTGACCTATCTGTTGGACATTGATTTGTAGCCGTTGACATTCCCTTGTTCCGCATATCAATATTTATTGAAGAAATTCCTTCTTGGTCATAAATATGTCCGTTGATGTTGCTGACGAAGAAGAATGGAGACTTTGGCCATTTTGGGTAATGTGCATTTAATGCTTCTGACACATTCTTCACTTTAGTTGATTTGTGTTTTAAACTTCTCTAAATGATTCTCAACCTATTCTTAGACACTAAATAAACCATTAGTAACGGTTAGAATCAAATGGGTATCAACATAATAAGTACATGAATGATTGAAAGTGTTACGCTACGATGCTCTGTTTTTCTAGAAAATTGTCATTTGATATTTCCTTGAGGTTAAGTGTCATCCTTGAGGGA
This sequence comes from Acacia concinna, assembly GCA_037177275.1. Classification (NCBI taxonomy): domain Eukaryota; kingdom Viridiplantae; phylum Streptophyta; class Magnoliopsida; order Fabales; family Fabaceae; genus Acacia; species Acacia concinna. The sequence goes on from JBAGKO010000012.1 coordinate 21,016,670, forward strand.
CTTTATCAAAATCAATAGTCTCGAGGTTTTGTGTCACAAATTAACACATGAAAGGTTAGAGAAAAGTTTCCTTAAGAATATTATAAGATAACATTTCCTTGAGGTTGATACTTAACCTTGAGGTTTTGAGTTTTAAGATCAGAGCATGTGAGAATTTACTTACCATCCTCGAGGTTAAAGCAAACCCTCGAGGTCACTCACCCTTGCCAGGTTTTGAGAATAGACACCTAAGTTACCTATTAGCCTTGCAAGATTCCCTGGCATCCTAGTTTCCTCGAGGTCAAAGACCTCCCTCGAGGTTACTCACTTTGCCAGGTTTCACAATGCACAGCCAGGTTCCTCTTCAGACTGGCTTCACAGGCAAGGTTGAGATGTCCATGTCGCGACTGCAAGAAAAAGCTTAGAGCAACTTTAAAAATGAAGTTCAATTTGCGACTTATGAAAATTAAGGTTGCAACTGCAGAAATGCTGAGAGCAACAGAAAAAGAAGTGAGACTCAAGTCGTGACAGAGGAAAGCACAAGGCATGACTTAACTATTTATTCAGTCAGGTTGTGCAAGTAGCCTGGCATCACCTGCAAGGTTAGAATCAGCCCTGGCTATTATGGCAGGAAGCCAATTCCCTCAAGGTCAGACCTCTCCCTCGAGGTTCTAGCTCCTTGCACGTAGCCAGTAAAGTTCTAGCCCAGCCTTACACACACTACAAGGTTGAGGCCAAACCTGGCTGTTGTGGCCCAGGGTCCTTTTCCTCGAGGCTGGCCTTCACCCTCGAGGTTGGGACTCTAGCTGGCCAACCTGCAAGGTTTTTGCCAAAACCTAGCTGTTGCAACAAGGGTGGTCAGAAATCTAGCTGTTGTAAAACTACTGGTCTCCCTCAAGGATAAACCTTTCCCTTGAGGCTGAGAAACCAGCAATGTTTCTGACTTAGTTCAAAAACCATTTTCCTTTTATTGTACTAAATGGATATTATTCAAGTATGCTTACTTAAGTAATTTCCCTTTAGTTTAACACTTTTAAAAGCATCTTTTAACATATTCAGCTAAGTTTGGTAATCATCAAAACATAGGATCTAACAAAAATTTATACTAAAACTTTTAAATCTAACCTTAAAAAAGAAGAATTAGATTATAAAAGGACTATTGAGACAAATTTTCATCTTAAAAAAATAAACAGGATGACACGTGGACTACCCAGTGAATATTTTTTGTTAGCTAACTGTCAAAAGTAACGGATTTAAAACTTCTGAGACAAATTTCACCTTAACAAAAATAAAGTGGATGCAATATGGACTGTCAACTCAATATATTTGGCCAACTAAGGGTTAACTAATAATAGGGGCAAATTTGCTTTTAAAAAAACTTCTAGGGTAAAATTGGCCCTCCGTACATACTTCCAAAGCAAAATTGTTGTTTAACCCAAAAAATAACCCTCATCGACGTTAGAGCTTAACCAACACCACCTTTAAAGCTCTGTCAATCGGCACCACCCCTCCAGTGATCAAAGCTTCCGCACCAGATACCCAGTGACAACTTGAATAAAGGATTAACTTTTGAGTACAGAGATTAATTACTTGTGCTCCTTAAATCCTATCAAGTCTCATTGACAAGTTGAATAAAGGAAATAATAACTTGAATATTGGCATTAACAATTTAAGTACTTGAGCTCCCTAAATCTTATCCAGTCTTGTTAACAAGTTGAATAAAAACAATGATAATTTAAGTATGGCAATTAACAATTTGCCCTCCTCAAATTGTTAATAGTTATGTTCAAGTTGTCATTGATTTTATTCAACATGTTAATGAGACCGGATAAGATTTAAAGAGCACAAGTGTCAATCCCTATAATCAAGTAGTTAATCCATTTACCCAAGTTATAACCAGAGTTGCAGCGGCCAGTCACCAAAGGCCCGCCGGCAGGGTGGTGTTGGCTAGTTGAGCTCCGACGATAGTGGCAGTAGAGCTCCGATGTTAGTGGGTTCCTTCTTTGTTTTAAAAAAAATGTTTAGGGGCATTTTAGTAATAAGACAACATTTTAAAATTTCAAATTAGTCTCTTGATACCTATTTATCTTTTACACATGTAACAAACTTTTTAGGGATTTACAATTTCAAATGAACAGTATTTATATGTCATTCTCTCTCAGACTAATGGAGTAACTATATGCTTGTATGGAATCTGAAAATGAGTCAGTATTAGGGCACATTAATAGTGTAAATTGTTAGAGTTTTATATAGATATTAATAATATGGGTCTCATGATTCCCTGGAAATCTGACAAATAAGATATAGTGTTCATAGCTCATAAATAGTGAGATTTATAACTGTATTTTAATTATAGCTACATTTTGAAAAATACAAGAGAAATGGATATGAATCTTCAATAAGATAAAGAAAATGATAAGATGTACTTGACTTTGTGGATTCTACTACTACTTTATGTCTTTATCTCTTCAACAAGATTGGGCAAATGTGGCAACTGTTGGAAAGGGACCTGAACCAAAAGAAAAACATTAAAAAACATGAATAAAGAAAAGAAAGATATGCTCTCTCTTCTCCAATCTTCCTCTTGTCATGCGGAGGGTTTAACTTACTTTCAACCATTGGAAAGCAGAGGTGGCAAGAACGTTTGGGTTTATTAATAGGCTACGGTGTATTAAACACGTATGAGGGATTTGAAAGAGAGGGGAGAGGAAGGAAATTTTTTATAAGTTAAATATTAAAATATAAAAGAAGTGGGGTTAAAAATTTTGAATTATTTTTCATATTTTTTATATTATATGTTCTCTTTATTAAAATTTTATAACACCACTTTTTTAATTTTTTTAAATTTAACTCCTAAATTTGTATTTTCCCTCCCTTTCCCTCCTCTCCCCTCGTACCGAACAGCCTGTTAAAGTATTTTTATAAGTACATTTAGCATCATAAACTATTAAAAAAAATCAGAATCTGAAACGAAAAAATAACATTTATAATCATTTCAAGAAGAAGCTACTAGGAATGGTTTATAAAAAATAAGGAGCTGTAGTAGATGAGAAACCATGAGCTTGTTTGACTTTGCTTTTAAAAAAAAAAGGAAAAGAAAACTAATCAGTAGTACGGATTGACAAGAGAGCATTTGGTTAACCACATAACAATAACCCATAGGGATTATATGATCAACATTCTTTTCCCCTTTCGGATGCTCTACTATTTTCAACAACAACTAAACCTTAATCATATCCAAATCTTTATATAAGTATTAATCAAGAAGTCATTAATACTATTGGTTGTTCTCTTTGGCCTTCCTCTATTCTTTTTTATAGTACTCTATATTACCTGATTAACATTCTTTATTGATGCATTCAATGGTATCCCTCAACCTCTTTGAATGTTCTTGACATTCCTCGTCCTCTTTTTACAATACTACATATTACTTTATTAACTTTCTTTATTGATACACTCAATGACCTTCTTGGCACATATTCAAACCATGATTTTCTACCATTTTCTACCCACTAACATTGTCAGATGTGGGAAACTAAATATGAGCATTACCATTGTTTAGATAAAACAATGACCAACGGGGTTAAATTTAGGAAACGGGAGCTAATCCTTCACATGACAATCAAAGTGCGAATCCGTACCAAGAGATGTACCAAGAGATGTACTCGTAGTTAATGCCCGATAGTGCCTCAAACAAAATTAACTATAATAAGGATGGTTGTGCTTAGCTATTAAACAATGCAACAAGTTGGTCATTATAGATTTGAATGTCAACAAAGTGACTCTATAAGCTGCTTTGCAATCGTGATTTACAATTTTCCGGTACATGAGATCAATATATGTAATGAGTGTTACATTGGCTTGCGTAAACGTGCTTTCTAATTGCTTAACTTCAACAGCCCCATAATTTGACCAAAGGTCAGAACAAATCCTGATGATAGAGAATCAGACGGCACTCAAACATTGGTCAGGAAGTGTACAACAAAAATAGTCTGTAAGTTAAGAACCGTTATCTCAGTGCAGAACAAGAAATGGATGCAGCTATATATATGAAAGGAAGCAAAGGCTTTACCATGAACAAAGAATGTATTTCACAAAATCTACAATCTACATTCCATATTACAAAATGTCACCCATACATCATTATCTGCCTCACGTTTTGGTACAAACCATACACAGAATTCCACCACCATATCAAAACTGTCATAGCAAGTCTAGTAGATAGCCTATAATAATATAATATAATATAATATAATATAATATAATATAATATAATATATAGACAGGTTGGATTAGATATCCAACCAAACTGCTTCAGCGAAACAAATGAAAATAAACGGAAAACCCCAAACTCATTTGGACCTTTCCTACGTGCTACCATCATTTTAGACCCCCACCCCCCAACAAACAAAATATAAACACAAAGCACATAGAAACAAGCTAGAACCGGCGCTATGTTGCCAGTGCCCCGATGGTGGTTCAGAGCAATGGTTGACACAGCAACACCTGTGACTCTGGCAAGTGTTATTTACTTGCACAAATTTTAACTTACAAGCTCTCAAACCCTGTCATCCTTCATGAATTACCCCCTGGTCTTAGCTCTCTTCATGCCAAGGCTGTTGTGGAATGGTGATACGGATCCGGACATAGGAGAACCTTCCTCGCGAAGTGTTCCATTGAGCATTGCTAGTTCCCGAAGCTGCTGTTTCTTGTAAAAATCATGAGATTCATCCTGAAAGGGGGAATAACATTAAAACAGTTGCTATAAACAACATCCTCTGAAAGGAAGTGCAACTCTGCTAATATTGATTAGTTTTAAACAAAAAAGAGGTGTTGATACCACAGGCTTAAGCAAATCCTCAAGTATTTCACGGGCCTGCATCAGGCGAGCATCAATTATTTCAACGGGTAATTCTCCCTCAACTAGAATATGCAGAGGTTCATTCAGATGCTCATACCCAGGTTTCCCTCTCATAATTTCTTCCTGCAAAATATAAATAATACAACTCAAAAAGATTAAATAAACATAAATAACAAATAAA
>JBAGKO010000012.1:21038207-21052370 GCA_037177275.1 Acacia concinna
ACGATAGGTTGCCTCTATACTACATTTAGGTGCAATCTTCTGACAGATCGAAACAGGCGACAGTTTCGGTCCGATCAATCACCATAGTGCTAGGCATGTCCAAAGCAATAAGTGATACCTGCTCCATATCGCACACAACATGGCCCCAGGCATCAACACGTGCAGCACACAGCAAGACATTAGCATGAGCGTCCACCCTTACACTAAGCCCAGGCAACCTCCCCGCACACAGTAGAACATTTGCATGAGCATCCACCCTTACAATAAGCTTGAGTGACCACTTTGCAGTCACACAAAATATGCCAGATAATTCATGATGAATACAAAAGACATGAAGTGTATCTTATAACAAATGAAAGACAAAGTTACTACCTCTTAAGCTTTCCTCCGATATACCTCTACCTTTTCCGTCTTTGATTACTCCTTCAAGACTTGGGAATATATCAAATCCTATAATATATATTTAAGCAAGGACATATTAATACTTAAACCAGCATTATGGAACTTATTTTACTTAACCACAAACACAGACCCAATATTCTAAATTCATAACCAAAGATTGGGGGTTAAGGATTATCATCAAAGTTCCAAAAATCATAACTCTTGTTCTAAACATCCATTTGGTATGTTCTTAGACTCATTTTAAAATTTAGGATGTCTAATAATAGATCACCAAATTTCATAAGAAATAAAAATGGGTTGCTCTATTTAAAAATTACACAAAATCCATATGTCAATATTTTATCCTGACAGATTCATGCAATTTGTAAAATTCATATCTTGGCCTAAAAAACTAAAAATGACCTGGTTCTAAGCTTATGTTAAATTTCTGTATGTCTAATATTTACTCATAAAATTTTATGTTTATCCAAGGTCATTTTCCCTTGTTTTCGAAACATTTCTTTTTGGTAGTCAGGTTTTCTTTCCAGAATTGAACCTTAACTTCATAAAATCATAACTCTTTATCCATAAATCCAAATTGCATAAAATAGGACTTTTTTTAAAGCTTGACATGTCCTCTATCTTTCTGAAGTTTTTTAGAAACAATAGAGACAATTTACCCTGTCAATTTCTCACACAAAACAGACACCCCCACTAAACCGAAAATACCACTTCAAATCACAACTATTTATTCATATACTCATACCTATATATTCTTAGTTCCTTACTCCAACATTTATTTTTAGAACTTAAATAAACTCATGCACATCATTAAGTGCACTAAAAACCCATATGTATACATTTCTATCATTCTTGGTTTCTTTTCCAAAAATAAGACTCAGTGGATGCATATATGTACACCTTAATTTCAGCATGCAAATTTAAACCAAGAAAACTTACATGCAATCATAGATTGCTCTTCAAACAGACCTACTCTATTTCGGGAAATCAATGTGGACTCAAGAGAAATCACATGCAAACCCATAGATTATCCTTAATTAATACATGCAACCCCATAGATTAACTCCAACCATAAACCCATAGATCATTCTTACTCTTACATGCATATAGATTTTGGGTTCTTAATTCCACATGCAAAATCAGATTTGGGAGATAGAAAATCTAAAGATAAAAAGAGTTGAAGCTCACCAAAATTAAACCCTAAACCCTAGCAGAATCAAAGTCCCTCTTCCTCTCGGCTTCTCTTCCTTTGCAGCAGCAAAGCACTCCTTTCTCTATCTCTTTAGCTAAGAGAAAATGGGAAATTGCAGCTCCCTCTTCTCAATTTTCTCCAGCTGAAAGCAATATGGAATGATTGAAAAGGAAATGCAGAACTGAAGGAGTATGAAGGAGGTCTTGAACCACGACCCTTTCTTTTCTCTTCTCTCAACGTCACTCTGATTTCTCTCTCTCATTTCAGTCTCTCTCTATTACTGTGGAACAATGGAAATGGGATGGCTGGGTGGAGTGGGTATTATTGAAGCCGAAACATTAACTCCTCTCACTCTCTCTACTTCTCTGTGGAACAAAGGAAGGCTGAATGGATAATAAGAGAAACCATTTTCATGCAATATATGGTTGTCACATACTCCCATGTACATGTAGAGATGAAGGGAAAATGAGTAGTATATTTGCAAGACATGTGTCCCACACATGGAGGAAAGGAAAGAGAAATATAATTGGGATAAAATAATCCATCAAGCCTTCCAATATTTTCCCAATTTCCATCTTGGTCTTCCTTAAAATAATTCTGTGTGTTTAAATCTCAAGATGATTATTGATCTTAATGTCCAAATGTTTCTCTTAAATTCTTCAAATCATTCCTCTTTAATTCTTTAGGATCAAAATAAATATCTAAATATATTCCTTGAAGTATCTTAAGGAATTTCATCCTTTTCATTCCAATAAATAATTTTCCAAACTATTTGGAAAATCAACCTTTCCTTGAATTTTCCCTCAAAATACACATAAAATAATGATTTTATTATATCTTAAAGGCTTTTCCCATAGATACATTTAGGACAAACTTTATAATTTTTCCATGGATACAATTATTATAATAAACATGCAAATGTAATTATAATTAAAATTGAAGAAATTCATAAAACATCAAATTGTTCTAAGTACAATGATTGACCACTAGAGCATAATATCCAACTGTGCGATCCATGTAGCCGACCCCGCCTAGTAGGATTAAGGCTTTATTATTGTTGTTGTTGTTGTTGTTGAAAATAATGGCAAAGATATAGAAAATTGAATCAAAGCTTTTCCACTATTAGTTTAGGAAGTTATGATTACAACAACAAAACCTTATCCCGAAGTCAACTAATAGGAAGTTATGAATAAGTGTCACAAAATAATAATACACCAACCTCCATTTCTTTCTGAAGTGGTGCCAATGCAACCACCAATGACTTGGGATTTAGCCATTCTCTAGGTTAATATTGTAAACATCGACATGCCAAGCGTACCAACTCAGTTCCATCATTATCAAAAAATTGTCCTTCCAAACAAGAGTCTGTTAGCATCTGAAGATTTTTGTCCCGAATCAAGTCAAGGGCCTGCTCCAAATTTTCTAATATGAATACATGGAATCTTCTGCTTGAAAGGTTAGAAATACAAACTTTTGTCATTTAAAATTAGTGGATTTTCTTCTCAACTTGCACACACTTTTGAAGGGGGCATGGGGCGGGAGGGGGTTTTTTCCCGTTTATAACAATGACTTACATGGCTTGGGGGAATATGATTCCCACTTAGAAGATCAAGCAAAAGAGTACCAAAGCTATAAATTACACTTTCCGGTGTTACTCTCTCTGCAGATGATAAAGAGTTGTCATAATTTCTGAATCGCCAAAATTGAAACAATTAATGGTTGTAAAATTTTCAAAGCAATTCATATTTTGTTTTAACATGATGAAGCTGAAAATTAAAAATAACTTTCTGATACAAATATAATAAAACCAAAAAAATGCACAGATGTGTTCCACACCAGTTCTTAGATATTCAGGAGGGGTAAAGGCCAAATTCGTGCTATAGCTTTTCCCATCCCTACTATTCTTCATAAGGCCAAAACTCGAAAGCCTAGGATTACCATCTTGCAAAATTCTAGCATATAATTTGTATTAATATAATAATGTTACATATGCATCATAAAATGGGGAGACAGAAAAAACTTACCTCATCAAAAAGAACCCTGTATGCATTAAGGTCATGGTAGAGAGCACACCCTTTATTTGTGTAGTACTCTAGAGCTTGGGCAATATATAGAACAACTCTCAGTCGTATTGCCCATTTCATTGGTTGTGTTTCCCCTAAGAGACATGACTATGATATTTCACACATGAAATTTAAACGTATGAGGATGTAAAGCAACATTATGACAATAAATCATGACGATATAGATACCGGACTATGAAAGAGGCAAACTACAAATATTGTTAAATATAATTTTGCCTAGCATGTAATTTTTGACAGGTTGATCTACTAAAGTTCTAAACTTATTAAATATGTTCATACATTGTCCTAAATGGGGAAAAAACTCTTCCAACTAATTAGAAATATAGAAAACAATAACATTATTTTGTAGAATAAGTCCATATTGAAATAATCACAAATAATTAGTTCCAACTTCCATGTTGATAATCATAACATGCTTTACAAGCTTTTCAAAGTAACTTGAGATGACCCCAATCCAGATGATGATAGACAAAACATTAACAAAGAATGGGCAATCCCATAATAACAGTAAAAGGAAAAAAGTTAGAATTCTAGTGGTTCCGATACTAACCCATATCCAACCCCTACGAGGCCCCACTATAGGCACAACAAAAAGAAGACAACAATAAAGCCATAAGTCATAAATGGACGAGATATCTAATCAATTACATTAATATACTTTTCCTAACAATATCAATTATAAGTCCAATAGTAAATTAATAAAGGGTAAAGCAAATTATTAAGCTAAAAACATGGTGCGTGAATTGAAGGAGCTCTTACAATAAAAAAGGTGTTTGGCAAGTGTTTCTTTTGGCATATATTCAGCCACAAGCAGCCTCTCATCACCTTCACAACAACAACCAAGCAAATTTGCCAATCTTTGGTTATGGAGCTGACCAACTGATCTTGCTTCCTCTTATAGTTAGGGGGTAAAACTTATTCTAACCAATAGGAACTGAAAAGGAGTAGAAGGATATAACAGCACCACTGGTGTGTGCCACTTGCTTTAGAGAAAAATGAAAACTAAAATTTTGTTTAGTAATGATCAATTTATTTGAGAGTAAACATGCTTAAGTTGGAAGTTAAGCGCCAGATGCACAAGCATATAAATGCAAATTGACTAGGAAAAGGAAAAAAAAGAACTTGGATGACTACCCAAAGGCCTTCAAGGAAAAGAAAGACTAGAGATAACACTCAAGACTATCCTTCGTTGAGACCTCCACCCTTGAAGGACTGAGCAAGTTGTTTGTGTAAAGTGTTTGTGAGTGCGTGACATTAATATCTTAAAACCAAGTGTTGGGGAAGTACAGAGTCATGAACAGAAGAAATTCTTTTAGCAGTGATTGAAGATTTTATTTTGAAAAACAAAACACTTACCAAAAATTGTCGAGCATCAGGCCAAACATTTCTATTGAACTGCTTAAGAGCAATTCTCATTTGATTCTCTAGTTTCCCGTTATAAACAACATTTGGAGCCTTCTCCCCATGTTCTGATGCAATATTCTCCACAGAAAAACTAGATGTTGCATTCTTAAGCTACTCAAATGTATATTCATGAAATTCAGGCCAGTTATTGGTCTCACTTGTATCCTCTTTAACTGGAACAATTATTGAAACAGTTTTATAAGCCATAATTTCTTTTCACAACAAAAAGCTAATTAGTCTTACTTTTACCCACCAGCATCAAGAGATTTAAGAGCAATGCCTTCACTGGGGAATTCACATAACATGGAATGAGTGTGGAGCACTGAATTCCCATTTTCTTGTGCCAAAGTTAGATCAGTTATAAAAGAATCTTCTACTTTCATATATGTAACTTTCTTGAGTATAATCGGAAGTGCAAGGGTCCTACTCCACTTGGAGTATATAAACCTTGAGAGCTAGTACAAGGTGCCTCAATAATGGGCTTGAATGATTGTCACAAAATATCTAAAGCTTGAGCAAGTATACAACCGGTATTTCGTCTACTAATAGATGCTGGAGCTAGCAAACCCTGTAAGTTACCATAAAAATCTGCCTCAATAAAGGTAAGAGGTAAACCAACCAATTCAATAGCATTATCTTAATCAACAATGGGGTTATAGTAGAATTTTCTTGAACCAAATCCATTCAACTGAAACAGAACAATGAGTAGACTCTGTACTTAATTTTCAAAAGTATTGCCAGGAACTTTTTAGTCAGATTAAGAAAGAAAAAGAGATCATAAATGACTAGAAACTAATTCAACAACGAACAAGGGAGAAAATGAGATTCTTTTTCTTTTTTTCTTTTTTGTGAAAGATTTTGCATTCTTAAACATTAAGTGTGTAAGCATTTAAATGGCCAGAATCTCAATCTGGATGTTGTTAAAAGTGATAACCCACCTACCAGTAGTTTATAATTTTTAAAAGTAAATAGGAGCAAATGTGAAGGTATAAATGCATAAGATCCTATGACAACACCAACCTTCCAGTGTCTTTCTTATTATCTCTCAGCTTATTAATTTCCTTTTACAGAATCAACTTAAAGAGTGACTTTAACTACAACACAAAATGCTACTCAGGTTTTTAAACTAAATAGTAAATATTCAGTGAAGCACCACTTTTCAACGTACCGAAAAAGTCACTTCGTCTTTAAGCTTCTTCTTTATTCTCCAACGGCAAAGCAACATGTTGATTTGCCTTAAGTAGATAAAATGTATAGTCACCTTTTCTTGTTTTCCTCTTTCTCGATCAAATCAATGCCTTTACAAGATCCACATTTTCTGTCCTAAACCTCGTTCGGGATCTGCAAGTTCAAGTCTCTTCCTCAATCCCCTGATCTTTCTCTTCTCTGAAAATCAATATTTCCAAAACCCAAAACAATTATTCATCATCTTCGATTTCCAACAGATCAAGTAAAATATAAAAATTCTATATTGCATGAATTAAAATGAGTTAAGAAGGAGAAAAACAATTGGTTTAGAAGCTCGAAGCTAAAAAGTTAGAGAGAGAATATCTGACTTGGGTGCTATGGGTATGAGAGAAAGAAGTAGGGAGAGGAGCAGAGAGAGAGAGAGAGATCAATCCCTGATTGTTCTTAATGAAGGGGCCAACCAGAAGTTGCCTCCTGATCAATCTAATGCTGATCAAGGCTTTTATGGGGAAACCCTTTCTCATGTTCCAAGCACAAGAGAAAATGAGGTTAGGGATACTTATTTGCCTGAGCCTTTAGTTAATGAGGAGAAGCTTAAAGGAGAAAATAAAGAAGTGGCAAGAGGAAAGGTGCCACGAGTATAAGGGAGTTTTGATGGAAGCGTGATGTGTGTGCTTAGAGTAGAGAATTGGATGGGGAAGAAGTTGCCACTGGTGAGGAGGGGTCTCTGAAAGTGCAAAAAAGCTCAGAAAAACCGTCCAAAGTTCTTTCTTACAGAGAGGCCGTAAAACTTAGGACAAGGCTATTAAGAATAATGAGTTTGATGACTTGGGTGGGGATTCCTGGGATGGCAGGCTTTACTTTAGTGATGAAACAGAGATGAAGGTGGGGGTCACAGTTAAAGATAAGGATTCGGGATTGTCAATAGAATTTTCAGAACAAGAAAAGAAAAGATTGGAAAAAAGGTGGGCTAAATCACTTATTATAAAGTTGCTGGGTGGGTCCTTAGGATTCATCGCGTAGAAGAGTACAAACTATGTGGGGAAGGCTGGAAGGATTGATTTATCTTACATAGGTAATGGGTACATGATCACCTCCTTCCAGTCATTGGAAGATTACTTCTTTGAAATAGATGGGGGGCCTTGGCTAATTCAGAATCACTATCTCACCGTTCAGACCTGGAAATGAAATTTCAACGCATGGAATGAAAAAATTCAGAGAGTGGCCATCTGGGTCAGATTACCAGGACTTCCAGGTGACTACTATGATAGGAAATTTTTCTATCATTTGGGAAACAAGATTGGAAAAGCAATCAAGGTAGATGAGATGACACTCCGCAGAGAAAGAACCATGTATGTTAGAATGTGTGTGGAAATAGATTTAAATACGCCCTTACTACCATCATATATGGTGGATGGTAACAAGCTAAAAATTGAGTAAGAAGGCTTGCAACTAATCTGTTTTGCTTGTGGTAAGTTTAGGCATAATGCTGAATATTGCCCACAAAAGAGAGTTGATGCTATAAATAATTCCTTGAACTCACAGAGGGGAGAGGTGAAGGAAAGTGAAGCAAAAGAAGAGGAAAATGGGGAACTTTATGGGGAATGGATGGTTGTACAGGACGTTAGAAGGCAACATCGGCCATATAATCGTGAGGGCAAGGGACCAGAGATTCATCACCGGGGCTCTGGGTTGGGGAAGCAGCAAGTTCATCAAGATTGGCAGTCCTTGATGTTGAAGAGGATGGGTCTAAGAAAGTTGGGAAAGAAACTAACACACGGGTGCCACTAATAGAAATTTCAAATACTGATTTGCAGAAGAAAGGGAAGAATAAACCTCTTGGCAAATAAAAAACAAGGACAGAAGATAAAGATGATGTGACACATGGAAAGAAAGAGAAGAAAAAAGGGGAAAGTCAGAACAAATGGGCTAGTGACAGTGGAGGTAAAAGTTAGCGTGATGGAGATAAGCGGGATAATCAAGATTTGATGAAGAATAGGAAAGAGAGTGGTGGTTTGGTAGGAATTGCAAATAAAAGTGGCCAAAGGAGTAAGAATTTGGGCCTTACGATGGGTTAAGGAAGTGGGCTGAAGGAGCAGCGTGAAGGTAGTTTGGACAGAGTTTTTATGGATAATAATAGAGGTATGATTCCGAAGAATAATAAATTAGGCCAGACAAATGACGAGAGTGGAATTGCGGAAAGAATCCTAGAGCAAATGATCATAAATCTATCATCAGCAAATATGGAGTTAGACAAAGTGAACCCTTTAGACCCAGATGACTCTTCAAATTTTTTGGGCTTGTCGGCTGTTGAACAAATAGAAGTTGAGGAGCAAGTGAGTGGGGGAACACAAAAGGATTCGCGAGGCTTAGTGAAAGGTGACAATGGTTAACTTGTCTGCTATCACAGTCTTTTATTTCCTTACATATATCATTTTAATTATTATAGTTTGGAATGTGAGAGGGGCTGCCAGTAAGTCATTTGGGTTAGCTCTGAAAAATCTGGTTAGAAAAGTCAATCCCCAACTTGTGGTGTTGCTTGAAACAAGGTGTAGTGGAAGTGTAGCTCAAAATGTAATCAAGAGGTTGGGTTTTAAATATCAAATTCTTGAGGAGGCTAGGGGTATGTCTGGAGGTGTTTGGATTTTGTGGAATCATGATGAAATCCAAATAAATGTGCATGTACAACATCAGCAATTTATTCATTGTTTTGTTAAGGGGGTGGGTCAAGTTCCATGGTGTTTTACTGCTGTGTATGGAAGTCTAAGAGAAATGGAAAGGAGAGCACTGTGGGAGGGTGTAAGAAATATAGCAGCAGGAATGAAGTTACCATGGATGCTTGCAGGGGACTTCAATGATATAAAATCAGGCGATGAACAAAAAGGAGGGACACAAGTCAATGCAAGGAAATGTTCTAAGTTCCAGGAAAATATTGAGCTTTGTGATCTTATTGATCTAGGCTCAGAGGGTCCAAGGTTCACATGGAAAGGCCCAAGAGGACAATTTGCTAGCAGAATGTATAAGAAGCTGGATTGAGGACTTTGCAATAGAATTTAGAGAAATAAGTTTTGTGATGCTTCAGTGAAAGTAGGAGAGCATGTTCAATCTAATCATCAACCTGTGCTTATTTCTCTGGCTATGCAGTAAGTTGATCGAGGTAGAAGACCGTTCATATTTGAGGCTGCTTGGTTAAAGCATCAAGAATTCAAAACTTTTCTTGCAAAGAACTGGAATACTTAATTGGGGATTGAGAGGAAGTTACAATCCTTAGAAGAAAAGCTTGCTAATTGGAATACTAATTTCTTTGGACATATTAAAAAGAAAAAGAACAAGTTGATTCATAGGATTAAAGGTATCCAAAATGTTCTTCAAGATAAGAAAATTGATATTTAGAGAAGCTAAAAGGGGAGCTAAATGCTGAATTAATGGAGATTTTGGATCGTGAGGAGATCTTGTGGTTCCAAAAGGCAAGAACTATGTGGCTTAATGATGGAGATAGGAATACTTCCTATTATCACACTAAAACAACAATTAGAAGATGAAGAAACAGAGTCAATATATTGAGAGATGATAGTGGTAAGTGGATTGAAGGTGAGAAGGAGGTGGGTGAGGTGGTCCATCAGTTCTTTAAGAATTTATTTCAAGAAGAATATAAGGGGAGAAGATGGATACAAACAATTCATAATTGGAAGGAGGTTGACCAGGATGAATGGAATGATATTGCAAGTGAGATTTTGGGAGAAGAGATAAAAAGTGCAATGTTCAATATAGGAGGTTTGAAAGTCCCAGGACCGGATGGGTATCCTGCTATATTTTTTTAAAGTAATTGGGAGATTGTTGGGGATGCAGTAATTAAATCTGTCAGGAATATGTGGCAAAATTCAGAGGCAATTTCATAAATTAATAATACACTTGTAATTCTGATTCCTAAGGTAGATAATCCTGAAAAAGTGGTGCAATTGAAGCCAATCTCCTTATGTAATGTATTATATAAATTTTTGTCAAAGATAATTGTAAGGCGACTCAAGAGACTCGTGCCAAACCTTGTTTCTCCTTACTAGGTTAGTTTTGTTCCGAGAAGAAATATTCATGATAATATTATTATTGTAAATGAGATGATTCACTCAATGAGAAGGAAGAGAGGAAAAAAAGGATTTATGGTAATCAAAGTGTATCTCCAAAAAGCGTATGATAGGATAAGTTGGGACTTCATGGAAAAAATTCTCCAGGAGCTAAAGTGTCCGGAGAAGTTGATTAAATTATTCATGAGATGTATCATGACTTCTTCAACCAGTATCCTGTGGAATGGGGAGAAACTAGAGGAGTTCCGTACCTCGAGAGGGCTCAAGCAAGGGGACCCCCTTTCCCCATATCTCTTTGTGCTTGAAATGGAAAAACTTACTCATATGATCCAGGATTTAGTGAGAGAGAAAAAATGGAAGGGTATGAGAGTGGGGAGAAAGGGCCCTATAGTTTCTCATATGATGTTTGACGATCTTGTTATTTTTGCAAAGGCTAATGTTAACCAAATAGAAATTATTTCTAAATGTTTGCAGGAATTTGGAGATGTCTCTGGACACATGATTAGCAAACAAAAATCTATGATTTATTTCTCCCCAAATGTTAGTAACCGGAGCAGAAGGGAGATTTGTGCAATGTGTCATTTTCGACAAGTTCAAGAGCTAGGGAGATATCTTGGGGCAAATCTATCTCATCCAAGGAAAAGAAGAGATAAATATTCAGCAATAGTGGAAAGGGTGAAAAGGAGACTTAATAGGTGGCAGGCATCAAGTCTATCCTTAGCGGGAAGAATGACGTTGGTAAAATCTGTAACTAGTTCAATGGCTTTAGACCCCATGCAACATGATAGATTACCCAATAGAGTAATTGATGTCATTGAGAAATCCCAAAGACAATTTATCTGGGGGGAAATGATGAAGTTAAACAAAGACATGCAATAGCCTGGGAAAGAATGTTTAAACCAAAATATGAGGGAGGGGTAGGTATTAAATCATTAGCTCTCATGAATGATGCCTTCCTTCTCAAGTTGCTCTAGAGAATGCAAGAGGAGTCATAGAGCCTTTGGGTTCAGGTGCTGGAGGGTAAATATGGGAGGAGAGCTTATCAGTCAGGTATCCTTATTGCAAAAGGAAGTGATTCGAGGTTGTGGAAGAAACTAGTATAGCTTTAAGATTTATTTCATGAAAATGTGGTGACTGGAAAAGAAGGTAGGTCTCAGAATCAAAAGTTTTGGAAGCCCTCGTCTAACGGAGAATATACAGTGGCAAGTACTTATGAATGGTTGTAAAAATCGACAGTCTCTACTGGTTAGAATAAGTGGAAGACTGTGTGGAAATTGCAAACTCCAGAAAGAATCCGAGTTTTCATGTGGATGTTGTTACATGGTAGGCTACCTACTTTGAAGATAACAAGAAAATGGGATAGTACCACTGGGTTCTGCAAAATGTGTCATTTGGAAATTGAAACGCAGATTCATGTAATGAGGGACTGCCCAGTGGCTAAGCATGTATGGATTAAAATGCTACCAAAAGAAGCCTGGTCCTTTTTCTTTTCAGTCACTGGGCAAACTGGGTACGGATTAATCTGGTCTTATATAGAAAAATTTCAGAAGAGAGTTTTTTGCCATAGGTATTTACAGTGAGTTGCTAGTTATTATGGAGATGGAGGAATGCAAGGATGCATGATGTGGAGTTTAAGGAACCTTTACAACCAGAAATCACGATTAAAGAATTTATGAGATCATATCAGTCAAATAGGGTGGGGGAAATTATTAAAGCGCCGAGAGTGAGAATTGAAGACGTTGCCTGGAGTCTACCTAAGTATGGCTGGTGTAAGCTAAATGTTGATGGTGCGTGGAAGGAATATAGTTCTACTGGGTGTGTTAGAGTGATAAGGGGTGATGAAGGAGAGTGGTTGAAAGGATTCTCCTTGGGCTGTAAAGTAAGTTTGCCTATTCAAACAGAAATTCATGCTCTGTTAGAAAGGCCCAAGCTAGGTTGGAGGATGGGGTTTAGGAAAATAGAAGTTGAGTGTGATGCTAAAGTTGTAGTAAAATCCATTAATCTGAAGCAAAATATCAGGGGCTGTCAGAATTTACTTGAAGAGATCCATCAGCTATTAAGAAAGAATTGGCATGTTGAACTTCGGCATATTTACAGGGAAGAGAATCAAGTTGCTCATAATTTAGCTAATTTGTGTCTTCAGTTGCTACAATATTACTGAGAGTGGAATTCTCCACCAAAAGAGTTAGAGGCCATTTTGATGAATGACCGTGAGGGACGATGCCTCTCTCATAGAATAGCAATGTAGTCTTTGGGCTTTGCCCCTTTATGTACCCAAAAAAAAAAGCTCGAAGCTGAAGATCTTTATATGAGGCAGAAGCTGAAGAAGATCGTGATAATGATTGCCGAGCTGTTGAAATTTTTTAACATAAATATTGTTTTCAATTTAAATTTATTATTAAAAGAATAAATAAACCAATTAGTAGTTTATTACCGACATGGTGCAATTATATATTCAAAGATCTATATGGCAATATATATATATATATATTCAAAGATCTAGATTCTGCATATTTTGTGTCCGAATTTATTATTAATGTTGTCATAATTGTAGGCGGAATTGTTTTCTTTAATTTTGGGGTTTATTAAATTATACTATTGGTCTTTAAATTTAAGTAAAATTGTATTTTGGTCATTTAACTTTAAAAAATGTGTTTTAGTCTTTTTAAGTTAATAGACGTTTAGTTGACAAATTTAAAATAATTATATATCCAAATTTTAATTATTTAATATAATTAATTTTATATTTTAATGTTAAAATCATCCCTTTAAAAAGACATGTCAACCTTTATAGTTTGCTAAGTTGGCATTATATGACTTAGTATTTTTTATTAGTGAAGTTGATGGTATTAACTTAAAAGAATTAAAAAAAACATTTTTAAAATTAAAAGATTAAAACAAAACCTCGTTTAAACTTAAAATTCTAAAAGTATCCTTTATCTTTTATATTTTATTGCACAATCGTGACAAGATTTTAAAGACAAAGAATGGGATATTCTTAAGCTCATCAAATCAAATACTTGCGAGGCAAATTGAACCAATTGGTTAAGAGTGTGTTTTGAATAATGGTGGGAAAAGTGATTTATTTGCACTCAAATTTTTGCAAAAGTCAAATTTGTGTGATGTGATTTATGTTTAGAATAGAGGTAGCAAAGTTCTAGGGTTCAAGGATCTCCAACATCAGATGAGGCTTTTATTATGAAGCTTTGCTGGGGCTTGCTGACAAACCGTGATTCTCTTTGGGTCCAGTGCATTCGGAATAAGTATAAGTGTGGTGATGGAAATTTCTAAGGGTGGAAAAGAAAAGGAACCAATCGGTAGTATGGAGGGCTATCACCTCAATTTATGACTCTTTTAAAAAAGCAATAGGGAGAAAAATTAGAAGTGGTCAAAACACCAATACTTGGTGGGAGTTGTGGTCCAAATTTGAGCATCCTCTCTTATACTATATGGACAAGAACTACCATATCTTGAATAAAGATGATCTTGTCGCTAACTTTGTGACTGTTGCTGAGAATGGCACAAAGGAAAATAGAGACTTTTTTGCCCAATTGGATGGTTGATTGCATCCTAGGAACACCTCCACCTGACGTATCTCAACTGGTGTTGGATTCCTTATTTTGGAGACCTTTTTCTTATGGGAATTTTACCATCAAGACCGAATACAACTTATTAGAAGACCATACAAACCAAGTTCATGATCCACTTTGGAAAAACGTATGGCATTGCCAATTCCAAAAAGAACAAAATATTTTATGTGGCAGATCCTTCATGAAAGTTTACCAACAAATACTCTAAGAGTGAGTCATGG
>JBAGKO010000012.1:21076711-21090149 GCA_037177275.1 Acacia concinna
AACTAATATATAATGTAATAAAATATTATATATGATATGATTAAGTAATGTAATTAGCTTTCTTAGGATTTTTCTAATATTCTCTAAAATAGTCAATTGGGTCTTATAAATAGGAACGGAGGGAGTATATCATATCATAATCAATCCCTTTCATATATCACACTTCTGTTATTTATTACCCCAATCGTTGTGAACAAAACTAAGCCCTCCAAACAAAATACTACACAAAGGTATGTAACCACTAGTATTAATTATAGCATAAATACAACAGTTAAACCATAATTAAAGTTGTGTGTTCAAATCTTCTTGTTAATATGAGAACCGATAATAAATTCTTTTAGAGCCTTGAGATATGTGTCGGCCTTGATAAACTTCTAAAAAGACCTAAGGCACGTACATAAACTCTCTTTTATTAGGAAATTAAAAAGAACATAGGATACAAACTAAAACTTATTTGAGATATGTACATTATTATTACGTAGATTGATTTGGACGTTTAGCACAAGAAAACATAAGATACAAACTAAAACTTATTTGACGATCAGAAGGGTTTATGTGTTCTCTATAAATACCCTGCTCCACGACCTCTTTCTCTGCACAATTCAGTAATCTCATCAAGGAGAAGATGAAGATCCAAGGTGGCATTTCAAAATGCGCAATTCCAATTCCAAATCTTGTCCTCATCATCATCTTCTTGTCTCTTGTCATTGCACCTAGTGTGGCGTCGAGTTCTGCAAAAGGTGGCGGCACCTGTAAGGCCAGTGGCAAACTAAGGGGGAAGAAGCCTCCTCATGGGAAATGCCAAGATAACTGCTGCGAGCCAGGGAAGTCGTACCCCGCCTTTCATTGTTCGCCACGGGTGACGGAGAGGACGAAGGCCATTCTGACTCTGAACAGCTTTGAGAGAAACGGAGACGGAGGAGGGCCATCGGAGTGCGACAGCAAGTTTCACTCAGACGACACACCGGTGGTGGCACTATCAACAGGATGGTTCAACCAGAGGAAGAGATGCCACAAGAGCATCGTCATCTTGGGGAACGGGAGGAGGGTAAAGGCGAGGGTAGTGGATGAGTGTGACTCGAGGGCAGGGTGTGATGAGGATCACGCTTTCCAGCCTCCATGCCCTAATAACGTGGTGGATGCTTCAAGAGCAGTGTGGGAGGCTCTGGGAGTGCCCAAGAAAGACTGGGGGGAGCTTGAGGTTGAATGGTCCGATGCATAGAGAAGAAGCTTTCGTTTGTGTGTGTGTGTGTGTGTGTGTGAGGCTCGCATGTTTGGTGGTATATAACGATCAAATTGTGAGTTCCATGCATGCATCGATCTACAAAAACTAGTGACGTGCACGTACGAGAAATGAATAAGGTAATGAATATTGAAAGATTTACTTCACAGAAAACATATATATATATATATGTGCATATGCATGAGTGCGGATCATAAAAAAGACCCAAATTCTCAACAAGGGCAAGTTCCACCACGAACGGAATGTCTGATGATCAGCTTCATTCAGTTTAGTGGAACTTTCCCTCTAAAAAATCTATTGAATATCTCTCTTTCTCTGTCGTCTTTTTTATGACCGGCCTGGTGTGTAAATTTTTCTATGAATTGAAACTCTTGTTGGAAATTTTTCTTTCGATGGATACCATGCATTCCTTTCAATTCTGTCAGATCACTTGCAATTTATGTTTCGTGAAATGTAATGTGGTGAAAAAAAGTTATGAATAAACTTTGTTTTGTTTTGTAACATTAATAGTTTTGCTTTGTATGTATGTGTTGTAATAATATTTTTTCACACTGACGACCAGATCGATGATGATTGAAATATAATAATATGTAGTAATATATTAATACATACAAACAAAATGATCCATATATGACAACGCGCACAACATGATGACTGTTGGAGCGTACACCCACTATACATACTTGTCTTAATTATTCCAAATTAAATTATGGTAATTAATTAAAAGATACCCGCCCCTTCTTTTGCCTGGGCTGAATAATACAGCCTGCAAATATAATAAAATATAATATACGATTCTTCTCCATCTATCTCTCTCTCCCGCCAGGAATCTCTTGTTACTTATTGCTTCTAACAGATTCACCATCTATCTATCCATATATCAGTCAGTAACAACATGCAGACCAACAAACAAAAACAAAAACATTGCTGTTCAATGCCTTAATTAATTGGATTCTATATTGCTAGCCAGGGTTAGGGTGGCTACAAACTAGATTGGGAAAATGACTGCTCTCTTGTTTAATTTCCATCCATCCAAATTTCACCCTCTCTCTTACTATTAATAACACAAATCAATTAATCATATCATACTTGCATGGCTTCTTCAATTAATCAATATACCACATCACATGGGTTTTCCTGTTTCCACCCCAATTCACTTTTTTTAATTATTATTATTAAGCTCCCACACAATGCAACTTCTTATTAGAATCTTTTGTGAGCCATCGGAAATTCATAGCGAGCAGGTTTAATTTATTAATTAGTTAGATTCCAGGAAGTCTCGTTACTAATTAAGTTGATTGGGTCTTTCAGTATCAGTCACAAGACTTGGTGATCGATACAACCCAAGCTCCAACACACACACACACACAGATATATATATATATATATATATGCTCCCTTCATTCTACTTCTAACCTTAACCATTCGTTTGGTGATACAATCAACAGCCCTACATCACCCCTCCCCCGGCCATATATGTTCTTTCAAAACACTATTTAACATCACCCAAGAATTGTTTACGTCCACTCTAATCTATGTTCAGGAATTGTTTTCCGGCGTAGGTGTGATTGTGAGTGTGTTTCATTTGGCTGCTTGCCAAGTATGTATTTCCACTTTTCACAAACATAATAAGATTAAGATGTGTGATGTGTGTTTTAGAAGATGGTTGATACACACACATACAGGGTTAAAGTGCTTAAATAGCCATTAACTTTTCTCAAAAGTGTAAAAATAACTATGAATCATTTTTTTGAGCAAAAGTAACTATGAACTTCCGAAAAGGGTACAAAACCGTTAAATTACTGTAGCAAGCTGTTAAATTACTGTAGAAAGCCCTCATAAAAAAATTAATGGTGCTACAGTGACTTAACGGTTTTATACCATTTTCAGAAATTCATGGTTACTTTTGCTTTAAAAAATAGTTTATGGTTATTTTTACAGTTTTGAGAAAAGTTTATAGCTATTTAAGCACCTTAACCTCACATCTTATATATATATATATATATATATAGAGAGAGAGAGAGAGAGTGAGTGCGCAGTGCTTCCAATAAGAGGATGGAGTTTAATTTTGGGAAAGGGCACGCTGATGCAGCACCAATTGATACTCAAACATGTTGGAGTTGGAGGGACATCACGGTGACGCCTATGGCAAACAATACTAATCTGTGCTTGGCACTTGGCCGTAACTTAATCATGCTGTAATAAACAATCCCTCCACACCTTTCCTTTATAATATACTATCATATTATAAAATATGCACAAGGTTTTTATAACAAGGACTAGGGGAGCGCATTTGATGAAGGAAGGAGGATTAACTAGATGCAGATGCATGCAAGATGAGTGGTGCTTTCATCTATTCAATTGGTGGTTTTGATTGTGTTCGCACGTAACTCACCCCCATGTTAACTTCGTGTGCTTCATAATCCTGAATTCCATATAATATGGAGAATTGAACTGCATCAGCACGCTTCCTTAATTATTTATAAAATTTTGCAACCAAACCCATCTCTTTAGGTGCCATCAGATAGAAGCAAGGGTTTTTACTTTTTACAAACAAGTCATATACCTTAAGACATAAAATGGCAGCAGAAACATCAGCTCTACAGCATGCTATCTGTAAGAGCTGGCAGCCTTCTGAAGAAGTTCACAGGCGCCGGAGGTGTCTTCTGCCTAAGACTTGGGTGCCTCATCAGGTAAAATCCAGCCAGAATCACTACCATCTGGAACGGTGACAAATACAACACAATGGCCCCCACAAAGCAGAACGTCATGAAAATGGCCGTAGCCCGTGGATCACGCCAGCTCAAAAGCGCTTGAAGTCTCTCTCCTTGAGTGGCTATGTCCCCAATGACCATCTGAATCTTCCCGGCAACACTTCTTAAACGGTCATACCTCCACCGCACTACATCTGGGCCCCTTGAGGTTGGGAATGTGTCGAATTCTTCATCAAGCTCATCTGGGCTCACAGCATCCGCATGAGACAGCCTAGCGTTCATGTGAGGTGGGTACCTTGGGCGGAATCTCCAATTCCACATTCCAATCACAAACATGTAGAGTAATATGGTTGGGAGGATAAGTTCTGGGAAACAAACAAGCAACAGAAAAAGGATGTGAACCAGCACTGTTGTGACATGATGCTTCCATGTGCATACATCCCCCAACCATCTCCCAAGTGAAAGAACTCCTGAAAAAAATGACATCAATCTGAAGAAATTTGCCTTGCTCCGCCTCATGCTCCAGAGATGAGAGTCTGTGTCGGACATGAACTCAACAACTTCCTTCCTAAGAGGAGGTTCTGCACGGCTGAGCCTAGCTGCCACAATATTCACAGCCTGGTGTCGCAGTTTATCCTGCTCCATAATATTAAGCGGCTTAATATAGTGCATTTTTGGCAAGGGAGGCTTGAAATACAGATGCATCATGTCAGCCATTGATGTGCACGTGAATCGTATAGCCAAGTGCAGTTCTCCCATCTTCTTGACGCCAGAAGGGTGCAGCACTAGCAAGGGATAAGAGTGAGTGTAAACACGACCAGTTTCAAGGGTTGAGATCCGGATTCGAACCTTCCCAATTTTTGAATCTTTGTCACCATTTGAGCTGTTAATATGCCCATTGTCAAACACCCCCACAGTGAGAACTGTAGCTGGATCGTAAACCTCCCAACTGTATTGGTCATTGTATCGTGGGCTCAAGCTGTCAACAATGGTTCGAGTTTGCACCCATTTGTGCCCATATTTTGCCACACAGTACGTATCGGATGTGCCCTTTCCCTCCCTGGTTTTCATTGGAGGAAGTCCATCAGCATTTAAAATGCCAAGTTCTAACACGCCAATTGAACTCTTCCAGAGCTGTTTTGCTGTGGGGCGAAGATCACTGCTATAATAAGTTGACTCGTCAAGTACATGGTATCCACCATCAAGACAGACACTTAGGTGAAGTCTTCCAGAGAACTTGTCTTTCTCTTTCTTCCCCTCGTCCCCATCAATTGCTGATGAAATGGACCTTTCAAGGTGGTACCACCTACTACGGATATGTCGATCATCAGCACGCTTTTCAACTGAGCTCAAAGAAATAACAACGTGCCCAATTGTTTCATCCTTGTTGGGACCAACATGATCTTCAACTGATAGCATCAGATGTTCTTCAAAGGGTTCAGCAGCAACAAACATCAACTCCTGATCCCAACGCAGGTTCATAGTACTTGATTGAATAAGTCTGGTCTTTAAAATCTGATTACCAAGCTGTACCCTAACATAGACTTCAGGAAATCGAGACTTATCAGATAATGGCAAGTCCTGTGACTCAATTACCTTGACCCTTACATACCATAGTCTTGGTGAATGGTAAACTTTTGATCGAGTCTGGGAGGAAACACTTGCAGAGGCTCCACTAGAAGATATTGCATCAGAAAGCCAAGCATCAGGAAAAGCCTCATCAGCTTGTGTGCCATGCCAGACAGCAAGCATCACCTCCCCTTTCTTCTTGTCACCGGTCTTGCCTTCAAGTCGATACCATTCAGGAGCCAATGGACTATCAGGTGGAACCCTCCGAGGAACTTCTTGTACATCAAATCGTACAGTACCAAGAACATGATCAACTAAGGTATTCTTGTCTTTGACCACAACTTCAAGAAAAGAGGACTGCACATTGTCCTTTGCAAAGGCAAACACCTCATTCCACTCAGGGTCTTGGTTTTTTTCAAAGTGCTTGGTAACTCCTTTGTAGTTTCCAACCCTCACCTCCACATATGGGTCAACACTGCCCATATCCTTTGCCGGAAGATCATGAGCTTTTACAACCCGCACAAAAAGGTAGCCTATTTGTTCAACAAGATCATAGGTGCCAGCTGGCCTATTCCCACGTATAACTCGCCCCCCAACAACTTGCCCCCCTCCAAGAAAAGGGTTTGTCTCTTTCAAGGCATAATCAAATGGTGATGATGCAAATGCATGTACAGCTTTTGAAGCAACTAATCCAGAATTCTTCTCATTCATCCCATGACCTTTAGTTGGCTGAGCAGCTGCTGAGGAAGAAGAATGATGTTGCTGTGCTTGCTTTGAATTAGCAACGCTGTGAAATGTATGCCTGACCTCATTTTTCTTCCGGGAAAAGGCATTCAGCACTGACCTTATAAATGAAGCTGGTGCTTCACCTTCGGTTGTATGTTGACCTGTATTGATTGAGGATTCCATGACAGGAAGAGGGTCTGAGGATTTTATAGCAGGGTCATCCGTAACAAATACCTTCAAACCAAGCTCTCCTTTTACACGGGAAAATATGTCTTTCCTTTCCAAAGGGTAGTGAAAAACAACAGCATCAGAACTGGGGACAAATGATGTTGCAGTGAGGCGGACCTTACCAAGGAAGTGTTTGGAACTAGGGCTTTTGTTGAGGTGGTAGACAAAGGCGTCAAGTGTGAGGTTTGGCAACTTGCTCGGATCAGAGATATTGAAGTAAAAGGTTTCATTCC
Source organism: Acacia concinna (assembly GCA_037177275.1). NCBI lineage: Eukaryota > Viridiplantae > Streptophyta > Magnoliopsida > Fabales > Fabaceae > Acacia > Acacia concinna. Next base: position 21,083,425 of record JBAGKO010000012.1, read on the forward strand.
AAGTAGGATTCAGATCTTTTTCTTTGGTTGTAGTACGAAATTTCTGACCATCAAAATGAAGTTCAACGAAAGCATAGGATGAACCATGCCCATCTTTTGGCATAAGGTTATGAGCACCCGCAACTTCCACACCAAGCTTACTATTACTCATTGCCAGGACTTAGGTGCCAGAAAGAATTGGGCAAAGAGAAGCTATACCTGGAAAAAAATAGAAAAGAAATGAAAAGGGCTCAAAATTTATATGGTATAAAGTATAAAGTTCAATTTAAAAAAAAAAAAAAAAAGAGGACTGGTTGCCATTAGATGGAATTAAACAGGCAGACTTGTGGCCACATAGTGCATGCATCTGAAAGACTAACCGCAATGTGTGCTACCAAAAATAGTCATTATACTATGTAATGAAGTAGCTGTATAGCTTCTTATCAATATAGACAACCAACGGTCAGTAAAAGGCAGAGTCCTGATTCTCTTGTTAGTCTAAAGAAAGCAGATCTATCTCAATGGCAAAGTTGAAGTGTCACTAATTCACTTCCATCGGAACAGCCTGTAAAATGAGTAAAAGAATGTATCTTTACTTAATGCCAAGGAATATTAGGAAGTACTCAATCAACTATAGTTTTTGGCTCATCGAAAGGGGTCCTCAGCTTTTGAGTTAATATCTTTTAGTTTCCTTTCAAAGATTTTAATCAACTAAAGGAAGTATTGCTTCATATATTTAATCCGCTGGTACTTTCCCATCCAAAATATAACAAAACCACCGGTTAAACCATTTTTTCTCACGAAAACTGGTTCCGGACACAGAAGAAAACAAAATAAATCAAAGCATACGGCCGGAAAGGAGTGAGGGGAAAAGGAACGAAGAATGGGGAGAGGGAGTCCCAGTAAATCCAAGTTATTAATACAAGGGAGAGGAAGATTCCAGCAGTATCAAAGAGCCAAGCCCACATCTTTTTTCTGTGAGCCAAAAAGCAAGACAAGAATCAAAATAGCATCTTCCTATGAACAGAATCGACAAATAACTACACCATTTCAGAAAAAGGGATAACGAGAAGAGGTTGCTTGTAGTTTGACCTCGGTACAGGGTATCATGACAAGAATGTTCAAACCCCAAGAAGAAAACACAAAGTTTAAAAAAGAAAATTATTGATCCATACATCCTCAAGTGTTCATGGCTTTTGTTCACTTTTGAGAGGTGAGAAGTTGTTTCGGTTTCTCTGCTTCACATTCAATAATAAATAGAAAAAACACACGATTTTTCAGCAAAACAGACAGGCATGGAAAGCAATTCCACACTTAAAACATTACTTCAAGCAACGGAATTACTTTCCTACAACCATAATCAATTTTATTTTTATTTTTATTCTTAACTTTTCGCAAAAAGGACAAAGTATAAGTATTTTCAAGTGACTCTTCCAGCATTTCTGCTCGATTATGAAATCACAGAAAAGGGGAATCTCCCCAAAAACACAGTGTCGTCTTTCATGACCAAGAATTCACTATCGGCTGAAAATTTGGCATGCTAGTAAGCAAACCCAAGTATCAGCAAAATACTAAACACACCAAAAACCGCAAGAAGAAGCCCAAAGACAAAACAAAAGAAAGGAAGGCACCTGGGATTTGGGCTTCAAGAGCTGAAGAAAAACCCAAGAAAAATCAACAAGATCGGCGCTTGGAGATAGAGGTGAGTAGGTGATAGCAGAGGAGCGGAGTGTTGAGAGGAGAAAGACCGGAAGATGAGAGGAAGGAATTCCTGAAATGGCTTAGCCCCACTGCCCACTGGGAAGAGAAGGAAAGCGACAGGAAAGTGGTGTGATGACCGAGGAATGAAAGGAGAAGAAATAATTGGGTTTTATAGAAGTGTATTAAGGAATAAGCGTTTATGTAAGTAAGGAGGTCGGTTTCGGTTTTGATGTAAAGTACGAAGTATACAGCGCACGGTTATGAGCCAATGGGCGGATGCTATCAACTATCAATACACTGAACGCTTAGCCGTCAGCGTTTGTTTAGTTGCCACAATTTTTTTTTTTAATTGATTGAAAAGTGTTCACATTTAAAATTATAGACGGTTTTATAAAGCGCCTAAAACATAACGAAAAATCTAATCTTAATCTATGTTAGTTAACATTATAACTAAATATAAAATTAGTGGAGAGTTGATAACTCTAAACTTAATGTTTGTATCATGTACCATGTTTATTAAGAAGTTAGCATAACTTATTGTTTTTCTGTGTGCATGAATAATTTAAATATTCTAGTCAGAAAAAATGAGAATCCTTACAAGATCGATCTCATGTTATAGTAGGTGATAGTTTCCATTATCTACTATAATTAAATAGATTGTCTCTGTAAAATCTAAGTACAGTTGTATTATAGTAAGACTTATATCTTTACACATTTTTAAACATGAATAAATTGTAAGAATTCATGACGTGAGTAAATTCTTAAATTATGTAAAAAAGCTCTCACCCAGTTACCCATCGCAAAACAGTACTCATGCAAAAGACAATTTCTAACTTGAGATAAATTCTCCTTCAAAAATTGTTTTATTTCTGCATTGAAAAACAATTAAATAGGCATGCGTCTTTCTAATATTCATTATATAAAATTAGGGGGAAATCTCAATAGTTGGACACTTGGACTTAATCATATCTTTTATATTTCTGGTAGATTAATCACCTGCCAACTATCTTACACATTTATCTGTAAATGAATAAATTTATTTTTATTTTATTTAAATTTTTTTATTTAATTTCTATTTAATTCTTTATTTCTTATTCTGCATCACATACCTATGCACTGTTTTAAAGTCTTTTTTTTTTTGAAAACACTGATTAAACATAATGAAAAATGTGGTACAGATGAAATAGAGTGATCAAATTAAAAATAAAATAAAGTTAAGAAACTAAAACAAACAAAAAAATTAAGAATCAGAATGAATTGTGACAGATAAGCCTTTTCCTGGCGAAACTATTTGTTGATATATGTCTTCATTAAATAGTTTATAGTAATTCCTACTTATTTTATAAGAGAGTGAGACTGGGGAAATAATTTGGTAAGAATGGAAAGACGGGATGAAACTAGTAATTAAACAGTAATGGGGTTGAGACTTGAGAGGATGGGAGGGTTTAGCCAAAGAAAATGGCAAAAGGAGAGATGTAAATGTAATAAATACAACAAATAAAGCTGATTGGCTTTGTTTACCTACCAATTAATTTCCAATATGCATATCATATCATCATGATTCCTTGCAAAAAGCCAAAACCACTTTCATTTCGTTTCTTGTCGCGTCACGTGAATTTAATAACATTGATTATATTGGCAATATATATAATCTATGTGTACGTGTTTTAATTAATAGTAGTCATTTAATATTATTGATGTGTTAATATCAATATATATACTAATACTAAAAATGATTGACCTAAGAGAGACTTCAAAATTGTAGCATGGAATTGCATGGTGGTTATTATTACGTGACCAACAAATTTTAAAAAAAGAAAGAAAGAAAGAATTGAGTGAACATGCGCACACACATATATATAATGTAAGACGTACAGGAAATTAAAGAGCCTTCAAATTCAAATACAAACGAATTGAAATTGTAATATATATATATATATATATATAGATATTTAAATTGTTTGCTGTATAGAATATACATAGATATGAAGTGAATGGGAATGAGAATATAATTAAGGGAGAATTACATTGAGGTCTCAAGTAAATAAATTTATTTTTTAATAAGTTCCAGCTAGCTTTTCAATTTGTCAATAATAGCTCCTCAACTTGTCATAGAGACCTTTCTGATATTAATTTTTTTATTTAAAACCTCAATATAATCCTCCCTGTAATTAATAATGAGAAGAGAATAAGAAGAGGACAAACGTACGTAACATTAATGATACCAAGATATATATTTGTGTTGTTTGGAACAGATTCGCACATATATTTGTATATTTGTGAAGAAGTGGGGAATGAATAATTTTCTGTGGAATATTCAATATATATAAACTCACTTGAATATATAATAATTAACGAAAACAAGACTGTATATTTGGGCATTCGTGAAAATGGGAAAGGTGGGGTTTGTGGAGTCGCTTTCTTTGCACATCCATCTTTTTCCTTTATTTGCCAATATTTTGTTTATGCTTTATATAAATGTTCTCTCTTGTATGATTGATCAGGCTGCCAATTTTTAGTGGTGGCAGGATATTTGTGTGTCCTGCAAGTCAGCCCCATTGACTCATCTCATGTACGTTGATGACACTCTCCTTTTTAGTTGAGCAACAGAGAAAGATTGTCATATTGTTTGAGCATTACTTAGAAGATATTTTCACATCTCAAGTCAGCAAATCAATTATCAAAAATCTTGTTTACTCTGCAATCCCTCAGTGTGTTATCAACAGAAGAATAGATTGTCTGAAGTGCTCAATATTCGTTTCCGTGCTCGGTTGGGGAAATACTTGGGTACATACATTGATAACTCACGATCCGATCGTCGGTTGTATCAAGAAGTCCTTAACAAGTTAGATAGAAGACTAGAAGGATGGAAGGGAAATTTGCTTTCACAAGCTGGTCGTCTGACTTTGATCAAGCATACTCTTTCTTCCATACTAGTCTATCCCTTTTCTATAATGAAGTTTCCTAGTCATTTGTGCCATAAGATTGTAATGAGAATGGCTCCAGACTATGGAAACATATTCTTAAGGCTAGGACATTAGTGACTAATCATTTGACTTGGAAGGTTGGTGATGGAAAGTCTATTTCGCTAGATAGTAAGCTGTGGTGGCCGGTGTAGCAATTTGGTCTGTCACACCCACAACTACAGGTGTTTCATCTTATACTGCCTTCTAAAGGATGTTGAAATTTTAATTTAATCTTATCACTATACACTAGGCCAGTGGTTAGACAATTTGCCTTTTATCCCATCCATATGCTTCAATCTTCTCTTCACTCTTCCCAAAGATCATATACTGAGGTTCTTACATTAATGTGGAAATCTGTCTTACCTCCAAGACTCAAATTACTGTTGGAAGATCGTTGGTTGCATTCTTCCTACCACTCATTTGCTTCAAGTTTGCCATATCATGGATTATAAGGTTTGCTCTTTCTGTTCTGTTGATTGTGAGTCTCTTGACCATCTTTTTCTTCATTGTCCTTTTTCACAAGCATGTTAGTTTGGTTTATGTTTTGGAATTTGGGTTGATGTAACTCCTAACTTTTCTTTGAATCAATGGATAGTCTATTAGCTATCAAACCATAAAGATCCTAGTAATTTTTTGTCCTTCTTACCTTTCCAATTACTAGAACCTTTGTGGTTAACCTATAATCGAATTTATTGTGTAGGGGAGTCGACACAATCAAAAGCTGCGGCAATCACGACTGTGCACAAATGAAAAGTTAAATCCTCCAACGTATGACACACAATCTCAGTTCACGTTTAGTATGATGGAGTCGCAATTTCTCTTCAAACCAATCCTGGTGGGAGGTTGTCTTTAAACTTCAAAATCATACCAGAGTACAGCGCTTTATGCTTATTAGAATATTTCTTGATCATCATGAGATAGGATGCTGGTTTTTAAATCCATCAACTCGGTTTGGGCTTTTTCATCTTCAATTGTTCGCGCTTCAAAAAGCCTTGATATTTATTATCAAATAAAACGTTGTTAGTCAACCTCGATATTTCCTTCTTCATTGTAAATTACTTAAACAATCTCATATCCCTATCCTTAATCATCCTAAGAATGTTCACTGGAGCCTTAATTATCTTTTCCGCGATATATGTATTTTAATACGGTTTTTCCCTAACTGTACTTTTACTTGTTAATGCATAATTTTGTTTCATAAAAAAAACAATATGTAGGCATGCATTAGTGGTAGGTGAACTAACACCAACACCAAATTAATTACAACAATCACCATTCTCCAAAACAGCTCCCACTTAATTACTACTTCCTCATCTTTTACATACTACCTCTAGTTTTAATTATAAGACCAATTGATTTTTTTAAAGAATCCTAAAAAAGCTAATTACATTACTTTAAAGCATTAAAATTTATCACTTTTATTAAAATATTTTATTTGACTTATAAAATAATATATAATATAATAAAATATAATATATAATATGATTAAGTGACTTATTTTGCTTCTTTAACTTTTTCAAAAAACGTCAACTAGATCTTATAATTAGGATCAGAGAGAGAGAGAGAGAGAGAGAGAGAGTGTGTGTGTGTGTGTGTGTGTGTGTGTTCTCATGCAGGCAAATGCAAAACATATCCTTTTTTATTTGTATGTAGATGCCTTTTTGGTTGCTAAGCTTTAGAAATTTTGGATCATCTATTTATTAATTGTCCATTTGCAAAGGCTGTTTAGTTTGTTGGGTTATCAATTCCTGTCCCAGTTAATAGTTTTGAGTGTTGAATTTTAACAAAAAATAAATTCATAAAGAACATAAACTCTAATTTATGAGTTCCATAGCGAAAGACTTGTGTACCTCTTGCCATAGCACATTTGAATGTTATTTTATGTAATTGTGGAGAACTTTGAAAATAGAGATGATGCTTAGATTCTTCTGAAATGAAGGATTAGGCACATTGATGGCATATTTAATACCGTCACTCGTCAAGGAACCCTTAATTGAACAAATGATTGCACCATATTTTTACATGTTATTTCATAGTTAATATGAGAATTCTATCATGTTAATTGAGCCAAAAATGCAT
>JBAGKO010000012.1:21093521-21112556 GCA_037177275.1 Acacia concinna
TACCTCATTATTTTTCAATGTTAGGGTGATTTTTGGGCATGGACGCCCACCACTCCTAGCCCTGCCCAGCCCAGCCCAAAATTACTCGGGGTTTCATCAGGCAGGGCTGGGTAGCGGGCTGCAAAATGACGCCCATTCATCTTTTGGGCTGGGCATCGGGCAAGGGTCATACCCTGCCCAGCCCTGCCCATGTACACCCCTAAGTGAGAGATGGGTAGTCAGTCACCATATAATTATTGACAAAAAAAGCACCGTATAATTAGCACATTATGAATTATGGAATATAATTACGTATAATTAATTAAAAAAATAATATAACTAAATGGGCGGGTATGGGCAGCCCAAAGGTGTACCTGTAGCCCACCCATTTAATCCTTAAATGGGAGGGTTTTAACTTACCCCCGTTGTGGGCTCTTTTTAGGTGGGCTCAGAACGAGCCACTTTCGTTAGGTTGTGGGAGGGCTCCCAGGGTTGTAGGCTCCTTGTTCAACCCTAAAAGTGACATCCATAGAAAAATCAAATGTGTATTTGAAAATAAATCTCTACCACAAACTCTCTCTTTTGTCATGTTAGTCAGTGCAAAACAAACAAAAAATACAACATATTGATATAGTTACCGTATACATCTAGTTTCAATGAGAGAAAGAGAGAGAGAGAGAGATATTTGACAGAAAGAGGATTGCAAACAATAAGGAGAAGAGAAAAAAAATCTTAAACCAAAATTATTCTAAAATATATCCCAAAGTTTGTATGTTCCTTCTATCAATTTAGGAAACTTGGGGGCAGTATATTACCTTTAAGAAATAAAAACCTTCTTCCTAGTAATAACACGCATATATTCAAAAAGATATCTTCCGATAACGTATATGTATATATAAAAATATATAAAAAAAAGACCCTTAAATCATGGAAAACAAATTGTCCAACAAAATCACTTATTGCTATATAACATTTTCTCACAGTCTTTAAATTTAGGATGAAATCACAAATTTCTAAAGCTCCATATTTTCTACATAATTATGAATAGGATCTCTTTTGTAAAAAAAATTAGAACATGCCTTCAACACTAGGCAAAAGAGATAACAGCTATTATCATACATGTTGAATTTTAACACAAAATAAATTCATAAATTACATGAACTCTAATTTATGAGTTTCACAGTGGAAGACTTACATACATCTTACCATAGAATATCTTAATGTTATTTTCTACAATCTCAGAGATAAAGAAGTTGATTGGATTCTTCTCAACGGTTGCATACATCTTACCATAGAATATCTTAATGTTATTTTCTACAATCTCAAAGATAGAGAAGATGATTGGATTCTTCTGAACAGAAAGATTGCGTAGAGTGATGGAAACTTGAATACTGTTACTTGTTAGAGAACCCTTAATTGAACAAATAATCATTTTCATGTGTTTGTTCAGAATCCTAATATAGTCCTTATATAACCTCTAATCAATATTTTTCAAGGTTTTACTAACCAAACATAACCCTCGAACACAACTTTTAAACTAATCCATAATCCAAATAATATTGTGCGATACATCCGGTGATATATATATGTATTATTAAAAAAATACATAAAATCTATAATATAATATATCTAGATAAATAAAACATAATATATGTATAATATCAATATTTATTAAATGTCTAACATTGAGAACTTCAAAATAATGAATGAAATTAACATTAATGGCATTATTTGAAGATGATCAAGAGTTAATGTTGATTAAGGTGTTCAAGCTAATTTTTGCTATATGGATGAAGAGGAATTGGGTAATTCATAGGGTTAAAAAGGTTTTTCTTATTTCAGCTATCAAATAAATTGAGATTGTTTCCTCATTAAACCTCTTGGCTTTTTCTTTGGAATGTTCTTAGATCATTACTACTTCAAGATCAATGGATGTGATTCGTGTTTTAGATGAGATCAATGTCAATAGGTGGACTATTTTCATGGAAAAATATCGTAAAGGTTCTGATAATGTGTGTCAATCTTAGATATGGTTTCACCAAGGGCAATCTTTACAATCGATTTTGTGGAAGAAATAGAATGAACAAATATTTCTTGTGCTGAATTTCTTCAAAGCATCTTTATAATGGACACTCAATTCTCCTCTCTTCCATATATATCACAAGCACCTTTAAGTGATCTCTATCAAGAAACAGGTTCCCCAAATGATGGTTTCAAGGAAAACTCAACAAATATTTTACAAATGAAACTGACATGTCTTTGCTTCTGAATTCTTTTTTTCTAAAAGTATTTCACTAGGGTAGATTACATTCATTACAATGTTTTTCACTCTTTATAATCATGCTCTGTTATGATTGTAGAATCATTATGTATAACCTTTTTATTTAATGGATTAGATCATTTTTCAACCAAAAAAAAAAAGAATATTATAGAAAGGAGGTCATTCATACAACTCAACTGTATAATGGTGACCATTGAGAAAATTAATTTGGGTTTACTCAATAATGTTACTAAAAGACATATTTGAGAAAGTTCTCCATCTCCTCCCAAAATGAAGCAAATTAAGCACCCAACAAAATTTCTTTGGGTAATATTATAAGGTTATTGTAATATCCCAAAATTCCTACATAAAAATGTAGTAAATGATTATATAAATAAATATAGAATTTTAGGGGAATTCCCACAAGAGTGTTATGGAGGCAGTTGTGTATATGTAAGATTTTAGATGATTAAATAAAGTCTAAAAATTATGATATTTTTAAGTAGACATCCTAAGCTTTAATTTGACAGGTTAACCCATACTAATTGGATTTATATACTAAGAGATATGGATTTTTGAAGGTGGACCAATGAAATTCACTAGTTTCTGGAGTAGTGTTAGAAATGAATTTTCTAGGAATTTTCCAATTGATCCAATAAATTATTATTTTTTTCCTAAAACTAGCCTCAATAAGAGACATCTTAGCTTTAGAAATACTTAAATTGGATATATGTACAATTAGTTATGAATTTTCAAAGTTAGATGAAAATTTTGTTTAGAAATATGAATTTCATAAATAGAAGAGCAAAATGGTCATTTCATCTCAAATCTGGATTTTAACTTGTCTTCGACCTCCCCTGCACCCTATATCATGAAAATATCTTCAAAAATAGAGAGAGAGAGAGAGAGAGAGAGAGAGAGAGAGAGAGAGTGCAGCCAAGTGAACCAAGGTTTGAATCCCAAAATCTTGAGATAAATTATTGTAAAACACCAATTTCTAGTAGTTTTCGGTACTTAGGACCACTCCTAACTATTTCCCCCTAATTAATTTTTTGTTTTAAACACAAAAGTAGAAGGAGAGGGGCAGAGAAATTTCAAACCTAAGGAGAGAAAGTGAAGAAATTCGAAGGTAACTTCTGAAACTCCAATTCTTTCGGTTCATAAATGTTGATGTAAATGTCTGTGGTCTGGATCTGGGGCTACGTTGCTTTGAATTTTTGGTTTGGGTAAATGATGAAACCTAGCTGTTATAATGCCCAAATTCACTCTAAATCATGCGTGGTTAGTATATAAATGATTAAACAATTATTAGGAGCAAAAATGAGTAAGTTTAACCCGTTGATTTCGGAAAAATCTCAATTTTTGATAATTAAGGGTAAATTTCGGCCAACCTATAGAAATGGAGGCCAGATATGGAATTTTACAATTCTCATAGTTCTATTGCTTTCAGGAGGGAAAATTGAGGGGGTTTATGTTGGCATCGAAGTCTGAAAAGCTCTAGAACACAAAGTGGCAAAAATAGGCTTTAAAAACCCTAATTGGGACTGCTAAGGGTATGATGGTCATTTAAAATTGAATTTTCCTAATCTAAAGTAAAAAATGGATTCTAAATGTGAAATTGTGTAGGATTGACCCGAGGTATAAATTATAAAAAAGTACAGTTAGATCGAGTGAAGGGATCCGGATTGGGTACCAGAAGGCAATTTAGTAATTTTCTAGTTTTGCACTGGCTTATCAATGTAATGACATTGGAAGGGTTTATGGGTTAATAGTGACACAGTTTCCATAAATTTTGAAATTTTAGGATTATAAGTCAACACACGGCATAAGAGTCAACCAAACACAAAAGTTGGGAATCTAAGATAATAACACTTTCTTTTATACTTTATGTGAATTTATATATGCACTTGATTTCCTTTTATACAATACAAGTAACATACTGCCTGCGGATACTCTGAATTATAATGTCATGATAACACAATATTACGATGGACTGTGGTACAGAACAAGTAGGGGTTTCAGCTGCGGTTGACCCTAAATACATGTGCTCATTTCCATTTGTAAACCATGATAGACTGTGGTACGACCAAGTAAGAGTTCTAGTGACAATTGGCCCTGAATACATGTGCACAATTCCATTGAATATAATTTTCTTGATAAGACAGAAGCATGTGATTGTTATTCATTGTTAATGTGGTGCATTGCATATTTATTTATCGCATTTTGAATAATAGATTGTTGTTACTACTGGGATTCAATCGAATCTCACCCTGTATCATTTTTACACAAATTAACCCCGTAAAAGCCAGTGATTCAAAAAGGAAAGCAGTTTTTCAAGACAAGTGAAACATGTTGCTATGAGGGTTACCAGAAGTGTAATGTAATTTTATTTTGGCAAATTTTTGGACTGAATTTGTAAATATTTCTAGACTCTACGTAGAGCATGAGGACTGTAAACAAATACTTAGTATCGGTATATTATGCTATTTCTTGCTCATATATGTAGTGTGCTTCACTACTATGATAAATGTGGACGAGGAGAGAGGTTTGACACTCACGTTACAAATAGGCGATTAACATTGATAGAATTGGTAGACAGGTCTCAAATTAAAGTTGGCAAAAAATGATAGTACTGAGGAAGCTTTAGGCATAAGTTGGGAGCTAAACTGATAAGTGCTATTTTATAATAAATAAATATAAATTTTGGAATCAAATCTATTAAATTTATCAATAATTTATATCTATTTAGTTTGTTTAGATATATTTTCCCCTAAATCTAATCATAAGATAAAAATAATCTTGTTATGCATAATCTACTCATATATTTAATATTTTTCAAGAAAGAGAAAAAGAAAAAAGAATTAAAAAGAAAACACGGTTAAGGTGTAAGTTAAGGTGTAAGAATCATAAAAAGAAGATACATGCATATAATTGTGGGGGTCCCATATTGGATATTGTATCTACAAAATCAGAGTTGAAGAAATTGATAACAACATGAGAGGGTGCTGCACATTTAAAGAAAATAATATTTATTAAATAAAACAAAATCAAAGTGGACAAAAAAATGAGTTACGGCACAATAAAATGGGTTGGGACAGAAAACTGAAGGATAGTGGTGAGACATATATGCTGACGCAAGATGAATTGCGACAGAAAACTGAAGCAGGCATAAGACTGAAACAAAGAGAGGCAAGAAGTGTTTCTACAAGTTCAAGAGGCACAAGACTTCTAGAGTACAAGGCTGATTCTACTCCTTCTCTTAATTCTTGGGTTTCTTGTTATTCTTATTAATCTGATGAGGGATTTTACAACAATATTCTTATTTGTTATTTCATCTATGAGTTTATAAATTTCTTAGTTGGGGTAGGGATGTAGCTCAACGAGGAAACGACTTTTCTATTATTATGATTTGACTCTTTTTATGAGATTTTCATGAATATATTTTGATTTCTGATGATTATATCTATTTCTCTTAGTCTTCACATGATTTGTTTGACTGGCTATCATAGAATCTTACATATGGGTAATTTCGATGGACTGGGAGGTAAAGAGAAAACTTAGATATAGAGAAATAGATACAAATTATTTATGTTATGGATAATTCTAAATATTTGTGGTGATAAAAACTATAGCTTCATGGTTAAATTAATTGTGTATGTGTCGTGGGAACGAGCTCAACATTAATTAAAAAAGGACTAATAATTCGGAAAAATATTAGAAGAACATTTTTAGAATAGTTATCACTATAATTAATTAAAAAGAGTCAACTCAAATAATAGGAATTAGCAACTTATGGGTGAAATCCTCAACCCTAATGTCTTAAATTGATTTTTATTGTGTTAGTATACCCTTTTCTTCTTATTTAAATCTCATTTGAATTAGTAAATTATAACTTCCCTATGTGTACAACCCTAGAATACTCTAGAATTATTACTACATAGATCCCATACACACGATCATAAACCATGATCAGTACGTAATTAATATTATTGAGCCTGTAAAATTAATCTCTTTAACCCTATCACTTCACATATTTCAAGTTCATCCATTGATTGAATGCTCTGTTTGGGCAGTCATATTTCTTTCTGCTTTTTGTTCCCATTCATAACAGGAGTAATACGTATCCATAACGTTTATTGTTTTCCTCAAGAATAAATTTGAATAATTAGGTACACATGAACGCAATAGCAGTGTTACGTTTGGTATGGCAAAAAAGTGAAATATACATGTTTAAGAAGTTAAGCAGACGTCGAGCCAGTGTTGAGTTGCCTTGGATTTGGAGTAAACTTGGCGGCGCAAAGCATTATTTGTATCAAGAATTTGTTGGAGGTGGTGAGTTTGATAAGGAGGAGGCAACTCGCAAGGAGGTTCTGCACTGGGCGAGTCCACCCTCGACTCGTTCAAGTACTCCTTCCACACTCCCTCCATATGACACTCTTTTACTCCTGAGCATATCTCCACTGCTCCCACTGGTATTCTCGCCTTGAATCTCATCAGACTCGCATATTCCCTCAGCACGTGAACCATATAATCATACACATACTTCATCTTCACTTCCTCTTTCAGGAATTTCGTTCCTTCTTTCCCTAATTTTTGTGCCTTCTCAGGGTGCCCATTTCCCCACTCAACTGCAAACTTCATGTCTTTGCACATGTGAGTGGGCCTGATGGGCCAATAATGTTTCAACGGAACCAAACCTCTGGTGTAGAAATCATAGTTCTTTGGTTCTATGAACATCGTCATGGAGTCGCAGGCTAGGATGTACTTTTCACTCACTGACCACGACCTTCCCTCCGCATACACCTTGTACCTTTATGTCATGCCAATTAACAAATTAAATCATTCATTTTTCTTCATAGTTAATTAAGATGCTCATTTAATTTGCTTGTTTCAAACTTTGGGAAATTAAATTTACCTATAATTACATTGATCTTCTAGCTTTGTGTTCTTGAAGTTTTGTTGGATCTCCTTATCCCAACTCTGCAGGAGAAACAAATTGATTACAGTATCCCGTCGTATTGTGTTTCTTCATATATATGCATCCATCACTAATTGATAACTTGCAGTTGTATATAACAAGAAAAACAAGAGTAATATTCTATATATAATACCAAGGAATATATGTGAGCGTAGGAATCATGTTGATGGGAAGCATTGCATTGGATGAGTTTCTCTCTGACGCGAGACGTAGTCGGGTTACCCTTCCAAAAGGCGTAAGGAATCCTATCCTTCCATTTCATCTTCTTGTTCCCTTCTTCTACGTCCTTTACCAGTGTCTCCCACGGTCTTATCTTGAGCTCACCCCTACACACAGACACAGACACAGACACACAGACACACACACACACACAAGTACGTCATAATAAGAAAAACATGAAATATAATGCATGACTAAATTAACCTATAACATATGATGAGATGAACGAAAAGAGAAGCAAAGTAGTAGAAGTTATACCAACCCCAGAAGCTCCAATCCGGGAACACAATGTCGAAGGTAGAATCATCCCCACAATAATGAAACACCGGAGGTGGTGCTAGTGTTGGAATCCTTGGATGTGATCCCACAAAATCTTTCTTATGGACCTTACTGAGATCCCCACAGTGAAACAAGAGCTCCAAATCTGGAACCTGGCCAGGGTACATCTTCAGAAGCTGCGAGATTCCCCATAACGTGAACACATCCCTCGTCTGGAATGACCTCCTATACGTCTCCACGTAGGCCCTTCCCTTCACAATCACAAGCTTAAAGTCTGCCAGGCTCTTGTCCAATTCCAACATGCTCCTTGTGATCCCCGTCCTCTTCCACGGCTTTAAGTCCTCGTAGATCCATCGGAAGTACTCTGGGCACGTTGACGACTGCGACGAAGATGGTGACCGTGACGAGGAGGGGGAGGGGGACGGGGATGGGGACAGTGATGGAGATAGTGACAAGTTTCCGTCAAAGCAGTTAACTCTGGGAGAGGTCGTTAGGCTCGTGAGAAAAGAAAAGTTTGTGACTTTGGTCTGAAACACGACAATTGAACAGTAGTTATATTTTGTATGTCATGTGCTCATGCGTAAGGAAGTTTTAACTTCAAATGAAAAATTTGTCGAAAAATGAGAGAGCACAGACATGAATACGATAAAGTGTAGATGTCCCATATCGTATAAAAATTAAAAAAGAATTAAACAAATGCAATATATATATATATATATTTTAAAAAAAATGGACAAGTAATTTAGGAGTGGAGCTTTAAAGCAAAATAAGCTAATATATATGGCGTGTTTGGAATAAAGATCGTAAAAATAACTTTTAGAAAAGTAAGATTGGGTAGTCTGATTTGTGTTTGAAACAAAGATCGCAGAAGTTAATTATAAGTTAATTATGTAAAAATAAAACTTGTTTGATTGAAATTTTAAAAAATAACTTTCGAAAGGACTGAAAATGACATATAATTAATAAAATGATTAAATAATTTTTTAGAATTCTTTAAAAAAGTCAACTGGGTCTTATAATTAGAACCAGGATGGAGAATATATTACATGTAAATATATTGTGATATTTATACTATTTCCGGTCCTAATTATAATATCTTATTAAATTTTTTAGAGAAGTGAAGGGAACAAAATATGTTACTTAATTATATGATATGTTATGTTTTATCATATTATATATTAATTCATAAGTTAAATAAAATAGTTTGAAAGGAACAATAAATTTTAATACTTTAAAATAAGATAATTAGCTTCTTAGGCTTCCTTAAAAAATCAATTGACTCTTATAATTAGGATAGAAAAAAGCAAATTATAACAGATTTATTTTTTTAAAAAAAATTTGTCCCAAATCATACTGCCCAAATCAGACAGAAAAGCACCAAATTGGTGCTTATCCCAAATCCCACGATCAGGCCAACCGACCATACAAACACACAGTTTTTTTTTTATTTTTTTAAAAAAAAAGAGGTTGACCATTGGAACAGTCCGATTTAGCTCCTTATGGGAGACCCAAACAGAAGGATAATTGGCTAGCAAGGCAAAAATTGTGTAGATGGCAAGAACGAAGTAGGCAGCAGTAAAAAGAAAGGTAAAAGACTAAAAGGTGGGTTATATATATTTTTGATGAAAAGATCCAACCCGTTGGGCCGACAGGGCCCAACCCGATGTAATTGTAGGGTATTGCTCTTACTATTAGTATTAGTATTAGTATTAGATTAAGATGAGAGGAGATGGTGGATCAGTGGCTAGGTTTGGGGTTCCGTATAATCACAGGAAATGAAGGCATGGGAAATATTAGTTGATATATAACACCGCACCGGTGTGTTCCCTTTGACTTAGAGAATAGAGAGCCTCGAGTATGGAGAGGTTTGACATAAACTAGTGTGTGTGTGTAAATAAATATGCCTAAGTAATGATTCAACCGGCGCGGCGTGATCTGAATGCTTGTGGAGTTATAATACTAGCTCCCTAGCTACGGGATAAACTCAATTAATTCATCACTCAATCCGTTCCTATGCTACTGCATCTCTGCTTCTCTCCCACAAGGGTACATATAAAATTAAAAAAACAAAAACAAAAACAAAAGCTAAAAAATTAAAGAAACGGTCTAGGATCGGAGAGGGTGTGGTTTACCATGGTGATGAACATACAAGTCCCAATCCAAGAAAGGATTCCACTAAGTTAAATTAAACTGGTGTTTCCACAGAAGGGAATATCAAAACTTGTGTGTAACAGGTACGTACGGTGTTATATATAGTGGATCTCAATATCCAAAAGCATCATAAACTAAGGCGAGAGAGAGAGAGAGACGTACCAGGTCGAGGCGCCAGTTGAGGAGGAAAGTAGCAGAGAGAAGGAGGAAGAAGGCAAAGAAGAGGGAGAAGGAAGCAGATCGGCTAAAGCCGAAGCCGAAGCTCCACATGTCGATGGCTGGTTGTGTTATTTTATTTTGCGGGTAATAACAAGTGCGAGTGGGAGGCATCAAATGAAACATTCAATTCTGACATCCCCACGCATCCATCTCCAATCCCCATCCCCCTCCACTTCCTTTATAAATATTCTATTTAAATAGTACCACTAACCAGCCCTCACCCAATCATGTTTCATCCCCCTCCATTATTAAATTATTTTATTTATATATTTATAGCAGCCTCTCCTCTCTTCTCTTCCTCTTTCTCTTGTTGACGAGCTACCCTTTTACAAGTTACAACTTTTGACTGACTTCACTTCCCCCCACTAACTCATCACTTCCTTCAACTTTCGCTCCCTCCCTACAATTAAAATTACAGTTACAGTTACAGTTACAATTAAAACCTTCGACGTCCATTATACTCACTCCCTTGTCTTCTTCTCTCTCATTTGTATTCTGTACATGAGTCGTCGTATGTGGCACTTACGTACCTTCCAACAAGAAATTAAGGTGCGAGGAACGATTGCTTTAATGAACTTGCAGCAGGCCATAGGCATTGACATATAGTATTAAATGGGTTGGGTTTCTCTCCTCGTCCCTCTCTCATCATCCTCTCACATACACAAATTTACATGATATTTATATTTATTTATTTTTTTTACTTAAAACACACAAACATGTGTGTGTGAGAGGACAATGAGGGATGATGAGAGAGGGGATGAGGAGAGGATCCTCAAAGTCTGCGGACTTCTGGATGGCCAATAGCCAATAGCCGATAGCCAGATACTCCAGTTCACGTCACACGCAATATTATTAATATTAATATTACAACTCTCTCCCTCTCACATCAGATGATCATTTCATTGAGAGCCAGCTTCTCTCCATGACGCCTCTTTCCATGGCATCTCCATGGTGCCTAATTTAGGGTAGCTTCTAAGTATATTTTTTTGTAGTTCTTTTATGACTAGGTTTTATATAAAATGAGTGACATTTTAATATATTATGGGTGAAAAAATAATCTTTTTTCACTTTTTTATGATTTTTTAAAGATAAAACTCTAAATTAAAAACAAATCCATTATTCACCCATAATATATCAAAATGTCATCTATTTTATGTTGAATTTAATAATAAAAGAACCACACAAAAAAATATTTAAGAGTTACCTCAAATTAGACGCCATAGAAAGAAGCTGGCTCCGTTCGTTGCTACCCCACCCCTCACGCTTCTCCTCTGCCTGCCATTATCCTTCCTTCCCCAACAGTTAAAATAATATCATATCTCAATAATCTATTCATTTTATTTTTCACACACACATATTCTGATTCATTCTAGAGTTTTGTCAGGAAATATGGCATGTTTGAATTACCTTTTTTTTTGTGGCCAAGTTTGAATTACGTCCATTTTGAAGCTTGCGCTCTGTCTTTTGTGGGGAATCTTTTGCTCGTTCTCATTTTTTAAAAAGTGAGGACTTTCAAACTCCCAATTCAAAAAACAAAAATAACGTTAAAAATTCGGGGACGGACAACTGGATGCAAAAAGTCTAAAAGGGTAAGCAATGTTTGATGGTGCCTCTAGCCGGGGATGCCGCTTTTGAAAAGTATTTTCATGGTTTGAGGTAAGTTTGTGGGAATATTTTTATCTCAGCTTATAAAAAAAAAAACATTTCTTTTTTTTGTAGTATTTCCCAAACAAGTGCATCGTGCGTGCCGTTTTTTTACCGTTCCATGCCCTCCGTCATATTTAAAAAATATATATTGAACTTATATTAGGTTAATACGATCTCTTTGTAGAGTATGTAGAGAGACTGTCCTGCAATAGGACAATAAGGTGATGGTACGAAGATTGTAGTTTAGGATATAGCAGTCTCAGAACCCTTCTTCAAGTGCATAGAGAGTAGAAAAAAGAAAGAATTTCACTAAACACCAGAATGACTAAATTAATATCGGTTAAACACCAAAACATTATGAAATATTATTAGAAAACTTAGGATTAAAATAAAAATAAATTTTATAAGTAAAAAGATAATAATATTCTTACTTTTTGTAAAAGGGAGCGTCATATACTCAATTTTAATTTTTCCACTTGTCTCTAATTATTTACTAGATATGAATATGGGGTTTCCAAATTAATATTTTATGTAAATTATACGTATGATTATTATCAATGTTAAGTGTCATGATGCTTATAATCAAGAGTAAAATACACTAACATACACTTTAGTCTAAATCATTAACATTGTTAAAGAATATTTTTAAAAAATTATTTTAGAAAATTTTCTTAATTAAAAACCATATTAAAATTCTTGTTTACTAATTTACCCCTCATAATACTAAATCCCTAATTTATCTTTAAACATTGATACTTATTAATGATATATTTAATATTTTTACTAAATTAAGAAAAATTTTAAGTAATTTTTTAATTGAAAAAAGATATATTTAATGAAATATATTTAAAAATTTTAAATTATAAAACATTAATATAAAAATCTCAAAATTATACCAGTTTATAATTTTATAACTTAATTAAAATATATATATACATACACATATGATTGCAAAACATTTTAGACATATATTAGAAGTAAATTGTAATAAGTAAAATGATTAAAAATTTCAATTTATTTAAGAATAAAAATTATAATAATAACACCTTTGTAATATGGTAATCAATTTGACGTGAACACACAAAAATTTAAAAACATATACTAACTTTTCTTTTAAAAAATTTGGATAAAGATATGCAATTAAATGATTATCTTTTTAGTTAAATATTGTATCATCTTTAAGTGATATGTATTTTAAGGAGAGGCATTTTGGTTAATATAGCATGCTAATATTATTAGTTAATGGTCAACTAACAATTAAGTGAATAGAAATTAAATCTCAAAATTAAAAGAGAGGTTTATACGACATATATTTTAATTTTAAAGGAGGTTGATATAGATTTTTAAAATATAGGAGAGTTTATATATATATATATATATATATATATAATTTAACATAAGTAGAGAGTATGCTATTGTTTTTTACTCTATAATAAAATATTGGCTCCGGCCACTTGCACGAAAGAAGCAATATTCCAAATGTTTGGTGAATGTGTGGAAGAATCATTGTTAGGGCGAAATTAAACGTGGGCTGACACTGAGCAGTGGTGGGAGATAAGATAACCAAGGACTTGTATTGATGGATAGTGATGACTTTTGCAGCAAATTAAATTAAAAGGCCGTAAGTATCTGTCAGTTATTATGCCTAACTATTGCCCGCTAATTTGCGCCATCATCACCATCATCAATTTCACATCCTACTTTCTTTTTTTCTAATTAGCCTAATTAAAACGTATCGGCGGTCTTTCTTATCTTTGACATACATTTGCCTTTAAAATAATAGTAGGATAAGTGATTTATTTATAATCGAATTTATAATTAAGTCAGATTATATATGTTTACATTGATGATAGTATAAATAACTTATGTAAAAGTAAAATATGTTTTGTTGATATGTTAAAAAGTAATTTATTGTGATAAATGACTGAAAGAGATATGAATCTTAATGAATATATTATACATATATATATTGTAAAATTTAAAAATTATAGCAGAAAAAGAAAAATTAATTTTAACAAAAGTTAAGAATAAAAACTTAAAATATATAATTAATAACAAGATTAAATGATTAAAAATGCATATAAATTAGAAAACAAAGAAATATAAAATTTCTTATAAGATAACATTACATTACTAATCAGATCACATCAACTGTATAATTTGGTATCTAATTTCATTACGAACATAATTCATTTGGGTCTTATAATTACTATCTCCGGTCCTAATTATAAGACTTAATTCACTTTTTTCGCTTATTTAATCTCTCTAAAAAAACCAATTGTGTCTTATAATTAGGACTTGAGGGAGTCTTATTACATGTAAATATATTGTGATATTTCTACTAACTTCGATCCAAATTATAAGTCTTAATTAACTTTTTTCGCTTCCTTAATCTCTCCAAAAAAATCCAACTGAGTCTTATAATTAGAACTTGAGGTGTCTTATTACATGTAAATATATTGTGATATTTATACTAGCTCTATTCCTAATTATAAGACTTATTTGACTTTTTTCGCTTCATTAATCTCTCTAAAAAATTCAACTGTATCTTATAATTAGAACTGAAGGGAATCTTATTACATGTAAATATATTATGATAAAATTTAATGCTTTAAAATAATGTAATTATCTTTCTTAAGATTATTAAAAAAATCAATTGGCCCTTATAATTAGGACTGATGGGAGTATATTATTTTATAAGTCAAACAAAATAGTTCATGAGAAAAATGATAAATTTTAATGCTTTAAAATAATATAATTAGCTTTGTTAGTATTCTCTAAAAAAATTAACTGGATCTTATAATTAAGACCAATTAAATATAAATTATAATAGCAAATTAAAAAAAATACTGCATTCCACCATCTCATTAATCAAGAAATATTTGCTTATAACAAATTGGTCGTTTTCCATATATCAGACGTTTTGCATGCTGGAATACCAAGACATTAGTGAGCGATAATGAAATACCAAACACACTAATGAATGATCATAGTGTAAGTTGCTATAAAAAAAGGATTTTATATTAAGCACGTACAATTTTAAGTGGCCTGATAAATTCTTCATAATCATATTATTATCCACTCATGCGCCTAGTAGGTAGTAACAAAAAACATAATACATAAATCCAAACTATGAGTTTTTCAGTAGAAGTCTTGCGTATTTCTGCCATAGTGTATTTAAATATTTTCTTCTTAGAGAAATTGCTTGACTTCTTTTAGACGAGCTTCTTTGTCACAATGATAGATTATTGGACACCATTATCTGTCTGGGAATTCGTGATTAAACAAAAAACTTTTTTTACATATTTGTTCTTAGTTTAACTTTCTCCTTATAAAGCCTCCCATCAAAACTCTTCAAGGATTTACTGACTAATCACAACCCTCTGAACACTACTATTTAATTGTACAAATAATATTGCGGGACATATACAGTGATATATATAAATAATAACATAAAATATGTGATATAATATATCTAAATAAATATAATACACACACACACACACACACACACACACTCAATATTTACTAAATTTCTAACATTCTCCCACTTGTCCCACAACCTAATATTATTTGGTAAGTAGAGTTCATTTAAGCATCATTACATGAACTATGGTGACAAGTCCTTATTGACCAAGTATTACCTTCAATAATCACAAGTAGTATCCTTACTTAATAGGTTAATTCTTTATGAATGAACCTTAATGTCTATTCGATTCCTATCTTAATATTTATTAATCTCATCAATCATATATGTATATAAATAACAAAAGAAAGATGATAACAATAGACGAAAATTCATCGCATCGCATACTTTCTTTAGTCATATAATGGCTTAAGCCCTATATAAGGTACATGTACAACAAAGTCTTTCGGTTTCATACTTTTAGTCAAAGGATCAACTAGTATTTTCTTTACATTGATGTATTCAACTGAAACTTGGCCATTTTCTAACTCTATATTTTTAAGATAAAAACTTTAATTCAACAAACCTACTTCAAACTCCGCTCTTTCTATTGTTGGAAATGGCCACCGTAGCTTTGTTATCACAATACATTCTAATTGGCCTAGAGATTGAGTCCACAATCTTAAGCCATGCAATGAAATTTCTTATCTAGATTCCTGGTGTACTTGCTTCAAAAGCCGCTACATACTCAGCATCATGAGTACTAGTAGTTACAAGTGTTTGTTCAACACTTCTCCATGATATTGCTCCTTCTACTAAGAGGAAAAAATAATCAATAGTAGATATCCTTGTATCTTCACATCCTCTTATATCAGAATCTGAGTACCCAATCACTTCAAGATTGTATGTTCTTTTATATGTGAGCTTGTAATGTTTTGTACCCTGAAGGTATCTAAAAACTTTCTTTGCAACTAACCAATATTTTGTTCTAAGATTACTTTGGTATCTCCCTAATAAACCCACAGCAAAAGCTATGTCAGGTCTTTTACAAACTTGTGCATTCATTAAGTTTCCTATCACTAAGGCATATGGGATCCTTCACATCTCTTTTCTTTGTAAGTCATTTTGGGACATTGATCCAAGTTGAACACATCTCCCTTTTCAATGGAATAATGTTGGAATTACAATTTTCCATCCATAATTTTTCAAGAATTGTCTTGATATAGGTTTCTTGAGATAAACTTAAAAAACCTTCATGTCTATCTCTTTGAATCTTAATACCAATGACATAAGATACCTCGCTCATATCCTTCATGTCAAAATTTTTGGATAAAAACTGTTTTACTTCTCGTAAAAGTCCCAAATTATTGGTTGCAAGTAATATGTTGTCTACATAAAGTATCAAAAATATAATATTACTTCCACTATTATTATGGTATATACATTCATCCATGACGTTCTAAATGAAGCCAAAAGATTTAATAATTTCATGAAACTTCAAATAGCATTGTCGGGAAGCTTATTTAAGACCATAAATTGACCTCTTTAACTTGTATACCAAATTTTCATTTGGGAATGCAGTCTTAACATTCATATGATGCAACTCTAAATCAAATTGTGCAACTAATGCCATGATAATGCAGAGAGAATCCTTTGTAGATACATGAGAATAAGTCTTTCTGTAGTCCACTCCCTCCATTTGAGTAAAACCTCTTACAACCAACCTAGCCTTGTACCTATCAATGTTACCTTGTGAGTTCTTTTTGGTTTTAAAAACCCATTTATAGCCAACGACCTTAGCCCCACTTGGTAACTCCACAAGTTCCCAAACTTTGTTGTTTTCCATAGATTTCATCTCGTCCAACATAGCATCATACCATAACTTAGAGTTAGCACTTTCCATAGCCTGAGTAAAATTTAATAGGTCATCTTCTATAACCATGTCACAGTCAAATTCAGTAAGATACACTATATAATCACTAGGTAATGTTGATTTTCTTTCTCTTGTTGACCTTCTTAATTCAACTTCCTGAATTAGTTCAGGCTATTCATGCAAAACATTTCTTATCACATTCTGTGGTTGTGTGATAGGTTGATCATTCTAAATATGTTCCTCATATTCTGTATTGTCAACTTGAGTGATTGGAATAACATCATATTCTACAACAACTCTCATTTAAGGGATGTTTTCATTTATTAATGTTTCCTCACTATAATTGTTAGTGGTATCTTCTATGTGATTATCTTTCAAATTATCACTCCTACTAATCAAATCATTCTCAAGAAATCTTGGATTCCTAGATTCTATAAATATCTTTGAAGGAGGAGGACAATAAAACTTATAACTTTTGGACTTTTCAGCATATCCAACAAAATAGGCTCTTATAGTCTTAAGATCCAATTTCTTTTCTTGTGGATTGTACACTCTCACTTCTGCAGGACATCCCTATACCTTAAACTGACTTAAACTAGGTTTTCATCCTTTCCAAATTTCAAACAGTGTTTTTGGTACTGCTTTTGTTGGAACCATATTGAGTATGTATACAGCTGTCAAGAGTACTTCCTTCCACAAGGAATCTGGCAATTTGGAGCTACACAACATGATCCTAACCATATCTAGTAAAGCCCTATTTCTTCTTTCAACAACTCCATTCATATCAGGAGAGCCAGGCATGGTGTATTGAGCTACTATACCATGCTCTCAAAGAAAATCTGTAAAAGGACTAGGTGATTGTCCTTCACTAGTGTATCTACCATAATATTTACCACCTCTATCTGATCTCATAATTTTGGTTGGTTTCCCAATATGTTTTTTACTTCAACATTATAATCCTTAAAGGCATCTAGTGCCTCATTTTTATTATAAAACATATAAACATACATAAATCGCGAGTATTCATTGTTAAAAGTAATAAAATATTTTTGACCATGTACAGTTAAATCAAGACAACATATATTTGTGTGTATGATCTCAAGTAATTCTGAACTTCTTTTAGCCTTTTATGTGACTTGTTAGTTTGCTTTTCTCTAATGCAATTCACACAAAAACTAAGATTCGAATGCTCTAATGATGGAATAACTCCATCTTTAGTTAGCCTCTTGATTCTATCAACAGTGATATGATCTAATCTCACATGCCACAGTCTAATTGAATTTTTCATTTATAACACTTCGTTTAATATCATGTGTAACAGATAAAACATAAGGTAAATCAGAAATAATTCTAAATAAATCATTATCCATAACGATATCTGAAATATGAACTAAATCTTTACTAATAAACATATGATCTTTTGAAAGGTTTATCCATAACCAAAAAGAATTAACCTAGACATAGAAATTAAATTCCTCTTGTAAGAGGGTACATAAAAATTCTCAAAAAGATTTAAAACATATTTATTAGATAAAATTATCATAAATGTTCCAACAGTCTTCACAGGTCTCCTTTCCTACTGCTTGAAAAGACTTTTTCCTCATTGGGTTTTGGAGGTTGATTGTTTAGAAAGTCCTACATGGTATTCAATATGTATCACCAGTATCAATCCACCAAGTGTCATCACTAACAGAAGTATAATGAGATTCAAATACAGTACAAGTTGAAAGCGCACCTTTCTTTTCGAGCCAAACCTTAAACTTGAGGCAATCAACTTTAATGTGTCATTTCTTTTTGCAAAAGAAGCATATGCCATCCTTCTTATTTGCTACATTGATAGGAGGAATCTTGTTTTTCTTTTTATTACT
Organism: Acacia concinna; assembly: GCA_037177275.1. NCBI lineage: Eukaryota > Viridiplantae > Streptophyta > Magnoliopsida > Fabales > Fabaceae > Acacia > Acacia concinna. Next base: position 21,112,401 of record JBAGKO010000012.1, read on the forward strand.
CTTACTCTTATATTTCTTCTTACCCTTGCCAGCTTCTGCCTTGGAACTTTCAACACAATGACCTTCTTTATGTGCATATTTCTCATTCATTAGTAATCTAGTCTCTTCTTGAACACACATGGCCAATAGTTCATCCACTGTCCATTTTTCCTTATG
>JBAGKO010000012.1:21143176-21161935 GCA_037177275.1 Acacia concinna
TTATTATTATTATTATTATTATTATTATTATTATTATTATTATTATTATTATTATTATTATTATTATTATTATTAAATATCCAAGCCTAAATGGACAAGATTCAACTTCAACGTTGTCAAAAAAAAAACAAGAGGTGGCCCTTATAGATCTCCCTTGCGCATGCAAATACATAGATAACACAAATTCTAATTAAGCCTAACCTAAAATCTAAAGACCTAAAATTCACACAAATCGCAACTAACCCACAACGAAACCAAAATAAACAAAAACAAAAAATAAAACAAAACAAAACAAAAAAACAAGAAGAAGCATCACCACATGCTTCTCAGCACCATTATTGTTCGGGCCTTGGCTCTCTCATCTTCTCCGATTTGCTAATGGGCGCGCACGCCGCTTTGCCTGTGCGCGTTCCGGCAGCAACAACATCTTTTCTTCTCCTTCTTTTGCTTCTTCTTCTCTCGTCGTCGCTGTCTCCTTCGTTATCCTACTCCGACGCGGAAGCCCTCTTGAAGTTCAGAAGCTCTCTCACCAATGTCGTTAGTCTCAGCAGTTGGGATCCCGCCATCAACCCCAGGCCGCCTTGCACCGGCAATATCGCCAATTGGGTCGGCATCTTCTGCATCAACGGCACCGTTTGGGGCTTCCGTCTGGAGAACATGGGCCTCATGGGAAACATTGATGTTGAAGCTCTTGCTTCCATGCCACGTTTAAGGTCTATTAGCTTAATGAATAACTCCTTCGCCGGACCTTTGCCTGAGATCAAGCGCGTAAAGAATCTGAAGTCCCTTTATTTATCATACAACCATTTCTCCGACGAGATCCCTGACGATGCGTTTGTGGGTATGAAGATGTTGAAGAAAGTTTATCTGGCTAATAACCAGTTAAACGGAAAAATCCCTTCCTCCCTCGTCGTCTTGCCTAGCCTACTCGCCGTCCGGCTCGACGGCAATAAGTTTCACGGCCGAATCCCTAAGTTTCAAAATAGAACATTGAAACTTATTGATATGTCTAACAATGATTTGGAAGGCCCCATTCCAGAGAGTCTAGCCTCTTTCAGCGCCTTCGCTTTCTCCGGTAAATCACAAAAATCATTTCATCAACAAATTAAATTATAATTTAACGTTAGGTTTTGTCCTTTGATCAATTTTTGAATCGAATATATATATATATATAATGCAGGGAATGCACATTTATGTGGACGTCCTCTGGAGAATCCATGCACTTCAATCCCTGACGCCAATATTGATTCTCCTTCAAAGACAGCAATTCTCAGGATTCTTCTCATTCTAAGTCTAACAATACTAATCATCGTGGTGATCGTTTCGGCGATCGTGATAGCCCGCCTAAGAACTCGGGGGAGATACGTCGACATGGAATCGATCCCGACGTACCGTCCGCGGAGCCAACCTTCTGTAAAATACGCTCCTCCGGCAGCGGCGGCGGGGTACTCGAAGACGAAGACAATTGGCGGTCGTGAGAATACGACGTTCATGACAGAACAAAACAACAAAACCAACAACAATTATAAGAAAACGGCATCGATATCGAGGAAAGGAGATGCAAAGAAGTTGATATTCTTGAGGAATCAGGAGAAGAAGTTTGATTTGCAGGACTTGTTGAAGGCATCGGCGGAGGTTCTGGGGAGCGCGGCGTTTGGATCATCGTATAAGACGGCGATGAAGGATGACAAAGCGGTGGTGGTGAAGAGGTATAAGCAGATGAACAATGTGTCAAGAGATGAGTTCTTTGAACACATGGCGAGGATTGGTGATCTCTCTCATCCAAATCTGCTTCCTCTCGTTGCTTATTATTATCGGAAAGAAGAGAAACTCTTGCTCACTGACTTCGTTTCCAGGGGTTGCTTGGCAAGTCAGCTTCACGGTAATTTATTTTTATTATTATTATTATTGGGTTAAATTATACAAAAGAGACAAAGACTTTGAAGTTTATGCCTTACGCAGATAACCTCGCCATCATAATCTTTTAAGCCTTGCAATACTTCAGATTTTTACATTTATGCACTTACTTATTATTAGTTTTATATTTGCAAATGGCTTAAGAGTACAAAATTAATAATTTGAGGTTAGTTGAAAGTTTATGGGAGTTTATTATTAATTTTCAAATATTAAAGGAGTATTTGTACATGTTCTAAATTCAGGGAGATGTTATGCAATTTAGTCAATTATTTAATTTACATATGTAGAATTAATATTTGAGAAAATTGCTGAAACAATGCTGGTTACAGAATTTATTGCACAAAAATATATAAAGACCAGGCCGTTGAGTTGGTCCTTATTCTAAATTTGTTGTACAAAAAACCCTAAGGGCCCAAGTCCTTGAGATGATACAACTAATTTTAAGCATGTGTAACTCTTATTTAATTGTATATTATATATTTTTAAAGATGCACAACTGAAGAAGAGTTACATCTGCTGAAAATTTGTTGCACCCGAGTCCTTAAATAAATTTTGAGTACCATTGTGCAATAAATTTTGCAAGGATACAATTATTTTCAGCAGTTTTCCCTAATTTTTATCATTTCTTTTTTAAAAACTTGACCATTAATACTTTGAATTTGTGTTTCATTCGTTCGGATAAACTACTTTCCATTAATTTTCCTAAATGTTTACTGGAAAATAACATAAAATAATGTTTCATATATAATTACTGAGTTGTTGATATATTCTGTACAGGTAATCATAACAACGAGAGGCCATGCTTAAACTGGCCGACTCGTTTGAAAATTGTGAAAGGTGTAGCGAGGGGTTTATCATACCTATACACAGCATTACCAAGCCTAGTGGTGCCTCATGGTCACTTGAAATCTTCAAACATTTTGTTAGACGAAAATTATGAGCCTTTACTCACAGATTATGCTCTCATTCATGTCATTAATCTGGATCATGCTCAGCAAAGCATGATGCCGTACAAGTCACCAGAATACGCTCAACTCGGCCGGATCACGAAGAAGACCGACGTGTGGAGCTTGGGCATTGTGATCCTGGAGATCCTAACGGGGAAGTTCCCGGAGAACTATCTGACTCTGAGGCACGATATCGGTTCGGACATTGCGAGCTGGGTGAACGGGATGATCACGGACAAGCGAACCAGCGACGTGTTTGATGTCGAAATGGGAGGGATCGAGAATAGTAAGAGCGAGTTGCTTAAGCTTTTGAAGATCGGGCTGAGTTGTTGTGAGGAGAATGTAGAGAGGAGATTCGATATAAAGGAAGCTCTTGAGAAAATTGAAGAATTGAAGGATGAGAGTGATGGAGATTTTTCCTTGATTGTCACTAGCGAACGGGATGCTTTCCAAGCTATCTGATTGATCGATTCAATTGACGTTGTCGAACTATTCTTCTTCGGGTTTCTTGAGGTTAAGAATCTAAATCAAGTTGTTGAGATTTAACGCAAAGTATTATCAGCACTATATATTATTAGTATTGATCTAGGATTTGCGTTTCTCTTCTTCACCTTCTTAAAACTTCAAAGAGTCTGTGTTCTGCTTCAGTTGGCCTTTTGCATGGAAACTAATATGTACGTACAGAAATTTAAGTGATCCATGCAGGCTTACAAAGAAGAACTTGAATATGTTGTGCCATCTCTAATGAACCTCACTGCTACTTTTTGATTATTTAGTTTTTTTTTTTTCATGATCTGTTTTGGGGTTTTTGTAATTAGGCAAATTCCGGTGATTTCTATAACTAGCTTATTGTTGTAATCATTTCGCATGGAACTAAGTTCTTGAATTAAATTTGTCTGATCTTCTGTGTTATACCCGTGAGAAAAACTGTTCATATTTGCTTTATATATCAAAAACAAAAGTTAACTACTACCTCTTATAATTAATAAAAGAGTTAGTTGATTAATTTGAAGAGATAACATAAATTAGATAATTATAGTATATATTACATTATCTCTTAAATACTTATGTTTATCATTAGATTTTAGTTTATAAAGCAGAAATATTCATTTAAAAAATTGATAAATATAAAAGATACAATGAAAAAAATGGTCTTGCTTTTTGGAAAACAATTCACTTTTAAAATACCTCTTTTATTTAGAACCGGATACACAATGTATAAGATAAATAATACTACCTCCGGTCCAATTTATAAGACTCAGTCGACTTTTTTAGAGAATTCTAAACAAATCCTAAGAAAGCTAATCACATTACTTTAAAACATTAAAATTTATTGTTTTTCTTCAAATTATGTTGTTTGACTTATGAACTAATATATAATATAATAAAATATGATATATGATATGATTAAATAATGTAATTAGATTTCTTAAAATTTTTATAAATTATCTAAAAAAATTAACGGGATCTTATAAATAAAAACGAAGCAAGTATTAAAGATCGGAGTGAGGATTATTTATTGTAGATGAAAGTGAGTTAAATTTAAATGTAAATGGAGATATTTTTATATTTTTGGGCACAAGATTGAGTGAGTAGTTAGTGAGTACTAGGGGAGGAGATTGCATGAGAGAGTCCGTACTCTGCGAGTGCATTAATAGAGTGGACGCCATTAAAGCTATCAGAGAGTGGACGCCATTAATGATCTTTCCCTCTCCCTATCTCTGTGCGTCTCACTGTTGTGTTGCTGCTCTTAACTTCCTTCAGCGAATCCGCCATTAATGATTTCTTCTCTTCTCACACATCACCCTTTAATGCCGTCGCCATCATCCTCACTCTCTTCATTTTCATTTCAAAATCCTTCTCTCTCTCTCTCTACTCACTACTTGACATTTATTGCTCATATATCCCACCTGCAAACTCGCAGATAACCCCTCCTTCTTTCCTCACATCAATTATTTCTCCCTTCACTTACTTCACCTCCCTCCCTTCTACTTCTCCATCCATAATTAGAACTAAGTCTAATTTTATTCTGAAAATTTTTACTTAAAACAATATTGTTTTAAAAAAATTTTGAGAAACAATGTTATCTTAAAATTTTTTAAATTATAACAATTTCATCTAACTGTTATCCAAACTAAATTTGACTATTAGTTTATTAATTATGTTAATATGGCAAATTTATGTGTCATCCCTTAAAGTGTATATTTGTCACAGTAATTTTCATTTAAGAAATAATGTTATCTTAAAATTTTTAACTTAAATTTAATATTGCTTAAATCTTTTCAAATCATAACAATGTCATTCTGGCCATTATTCAAATTAATATAAACTTTTCTGACTAAATGTACCAAGTTAACAATATGTTTAAAAATATATAAAAAAAATGAGTTATAGCTGAAAAAGGGGCTCACAGTCACATTCAAGTACTGAAAAAAGAGCCATAGATGGGTGTGTGTTGAATTTTCTCCTACCACACAATATTCTTTCATCTCTTTTATTTTTTCCCATCTTTAAGACAATTTGCTTTTTTGAAAAAAATACAAAAGTGGCTTATTTATAAATCTGGTTTGAAAACAAAAATGATGCGGATGACATTATATTTGTCATATCAGAATATTTAGTTAATTAACTATTAAATTTATCCCAAATAATAGTATAGATGCAATTGTTACAATTTGAAAACAATTTCAACAGTTCTTAAGTGAACACTTTTAAAATAAATTTTACACCTTAATCTAAAACGAAAATATATTTAGCCATATTAACTAAATATATTTAATCAACTAATTGTCAAACTCACAAAATCAACTTAAATAATGAAATGGCTAAAATTGTCAGGATTTATAAACTTTTAAAGTGATACTCCCTCCGTCCTAAAATAAGAGACAATTACCACCTTTACTCCGTCCCAAAATATAAAAGACATTTGAAAAATGTCTTATACTTTAATCTCTTTTTTTTTCTTCTAATTTTATCATTATTCAATACCAATGTATTAATATTTGTATTGACTAAAAAAGTTATCATTTCCAAATAGAGAAGAAAGGGGTAGAGGGAGAGAGAGTAATTGACTTTAATAAATATATTCTCTCTCTTATTCTATATCTCTTAATTAATAAAAGTATTTTAGTAAAAATAAGTAACAATTCTGACATACTTATTATTCTTAACCACCACTTTAAATTAATAGATTCGGTTAAACGTTTCTTATATTTTACTACAGAAGGGTATTATAAGAGATTCGCTTAAACGTCTTTTATATTTTACTAAAGAAAGATATTATATTACTTCTTAAAAAACTCCTTGGCCAATGTTGTTCCAAATAAACTTGACAACTTTGAGGATCCGTAATATTTTATTGATTTTCACTTTCAAAATCCTTTTTATTTTGTGTATGAACGTCACCAGTTCATTCATAAATGGTACAGGTAAAATTTTCTACAATCACGAGTATTTATTACATGTTCTGCGGCTGCATGTATGTAATTTTCAGGGAAATACTCTACTTTATCTAAATCCAAAATAACCTTAAAAATCTGTAAAAGGTCTTGTCAACTTTTCCGACATTTAAATCGTTCTTTGTCGTCTACAGATGCAACGATATTTATTAAGTCCACAAATTTTCTGACACATCCATCTGCCTAAAGCTTTCTTCATGATCGTACCATTTTTCCAGCATTTAAACCCCTCTCCCTCTCTCCCTCCCTCTCTCTCTCTCTCTCTCTCGTATATGCAGTACTCCCCACTTTTATTAACTCGATCTCATTTCTCGATCCGTCTCCCACTTAAAGTTTCCCTTCAGCTCATTCAATTGTTGTGGCGCAGCAAGTCGAATCAGGAAGCGCATCCTCTCGTCATATGCGATCAAGGATGGGAAGAACACCCTGCTGCGACAAGAAGGGTTTGAAGAAAGGGCCCTGGACAACTGAAGAAGATGAGCTTCTTGTTAATTACATCAACAAGAATGGTGGCCATGGGAGCTGGCGTTCTCTCCCCAAGTTGGCAGGTTTTCATCTTTCTTTTTCCATGATTCCAAACAAACATACTTTGGGTGTCCTATTAAACTGTGATGCATGCCTGTTTCAAATGATTGTTTGACAAGGCAAGAAACAAGTTTGAAGTAAGAGTTCAACTTTTAGGGGTACGATGTTTACTTTTCATGTTTATATATATAACAAAATCTTCATCTTTCATTTATGGCCTTTTCTTGGCACGATCTGCACCTATTCAGTTTGAATCCTTCATATTGATTTGGGAAGCACTGAATCTAAGAGACTCTTTAGTAGTGGTAATGAAAAGGCTGAGGTGCGCTGTGTAGGTCTGCTTCGCTGTGGGAAGAGTTGCAGGCTAAGGTGGACGAACTATCTAAGGCCTGACATAAAACGCGGTCCCTTTAGTGCTGAGGAAGAGAAGCTTGTAATACAGCTTCATGGCATCCTCGGTAACAGGTACTCCTTCCTTTCCTTCTAATCTCCATATACACATATATACATGTATTTATTGTGACTTCCTAATTAATTAGGAGTTTATTCACTAGCAATTTGGTTGATGCCACATATATTTGGCTTATATTATTTGACCGGTTCAATTTATATGAGGAAATAGTTGTAACAATACACTTTCTGATTTTCGTAAATTAAATTACTTTTTGTCATAAGCATTCGCCTACAATCATGCTTGTGTACGTACTAAAACTAATGGAGGGTAGTGTTTAGATGAGGACTATTAGCTTAATTGCAACAATTTATATATAGCCCCAGGAATGTTTTGCTTAATAACGGATGAATTAAACAATGTTTATGTGACGTTCGGAGCAGGTGGGCGGCGATAGCGTCGCAGCTAGCAGGAAGAACAGACAATGAGATAAAGAATCTGTGGAACACTCACTTGAAGAAGCGACTCTTATGCATGGGACTTGACCCTCTCACCCACAAGCCTCTCTCTTCTTCTTCTTGTTGTTCTGACCCCAGCAAGCCCCGCCCTGCCTCCGTCTCCACCCGCCACATGGCCCAGTGGGAGAGTGCCAGGCTGGAGGCCGAGGCTCGCCTCTCCAAAGACACCTCTCACTATTCCTCCGACTTCTTCCTCCGCCTCTGGAACTCCGAAGTGGGCGACGCCTTCCGCAGCATGGACGCCGTCTCCTCGCCCGGGTCCTCCTCTTCTACCAAGTGTACGGCCTCTTTCTCTGCCCAGGCTCCGACAACACGTCCCTTCATGGCTGCGTCTGACGACTCTTCCATCTCCAATGACCTGGAAGACTCCTCAGACACGGCGTTGCAGCTCTTGTTGGATTTCCCCATTTACAATGACTTGAACTTCTTTGAACCTAACTCCTCCATTTCTCCTCTTTAGGCTGTGTACGTTATATATATATTGTTATCGTGTATGCCATATTATATTACATTCCACTTATTTTTGGGCCTTTTGGCTGGAGTATCTTGTAGTATTTCTAAGATCTTGTAGGATGATGGCAGTTGTTCTTCTATTGCTGAATTTTGGTGTTCCTTAGACGCAATTAGATCGCTAATTATATATACATATGAAATACATGTATCTGAAATGTTTGCTTGCTTTGCACAATGTCCTCTAGTTTGTGACTTTCAGAAGGACAACTTATGAATGGTGTGTTGTGCATATCCGTTAAGGCTTTGATGAGTTGATTTGTGAGTGCAAGTCACTGAATAAACCATGCCTCACTTGTAAACAATGTATGGCCACTCCTAATTAGCCTTTTGCCATTAGAGTATGTATCCTGAAATGAATAGAGGCTGTTTAGGTTAGAGTATATATCCTGAATACGAGTTCTTGAAAAAATGATGCTAACAAGCTAGTAAATGAAAATTGTGTGTTTGTAAATCCAATTTGAGGGGGTAATTGGACTTATTGGGTACTATTGATCATTTCATATTGAACTTATTTTTATGGAGTATTTGGGAGAGGGGTAATAGTTATTGGAATTATTTAAAGATTAAGTATCTCATAGCTTGTAAAATGCTCCCTAGCTCCCACGCACAAAAAAAAAACAGTTAAAATTAAGTTAAAAATAATAATTACATAAGATCAAGTATACCCTTATTTATAATAAGGGGACAATTGAGAGAGAGAAATAGAGTATAATAATGATATGAAGTATGATAAAGCATGTGGTATGGGAAAAAAAAAGATAATAGCGTTAATTAGGGGGAAAATGATAAGAACAGATAACCCATCTTATAAAAAGGACTAAACCAATTCAAATGGTAAGCTCTTTACATGGAGGGAGTAGCCACGGAAGTTCCAAATGATTGTGGTAGTTTGTTCAAAAACTGCGCTTTGAAAATTTTAAAGACAAATAATGCCAACTGAGTGCGTGCTTATATATTTAACCTCAATGGCCTCATCATTTGTTTGACAAACTATAGTATATCAATAGGTTTTACCATGCGGATCATTATTAGAGCACAACATAAAAGACAAGAAAGGCAACTAGGCCATTACCTAATGAGAATATTCGTGTTGTGTAAAAATCCATTATATGAGGAGGATCGTACAAACAAGATAGGTGTCATAAATTTGATCTTGTATCTGTGTTTTTGAGGTTTATTTTTCTTACACGCATTAAAAAAAGAACTTCAAGAACAAATCCCCAAAAACATATGCACAAAATTTAAGATTAATATTCACTGCTATAAAATATCAAACCACAGCCAAAACGGCAAAGAAAGAAGGAATCAAAAGCATCCAAGAAGTTTCTTTGGAGTGGTTCCAGTTGCGCGGTACTTTGCAGCAAGTTCCTCTGCTTTCAGAACTTCTTCGCCTCGCTTGGCTTCAACCATTGCCCTCTTCTCCTCTGCTTCCTTATGAACCGACGCTATCTGGTTCTTCATTTTCTCCCCATATTCTGCTTTCTTTCTCTCCAGTTCTTCCTGCTCATCCACATTTTCATTTTCAATTGAAAAAATAGCTGTGCTTCTCTTGGTGCTCCCATATGCATCATACATGAATCGTGAAACTGAAATGCCTACTCTTTTCACAAACAGCGAGTCTTCGATGTCATCTCCGTTATTACTTGATGGGATATGACATTAATGAGCAATAATTGGAATCTACTCTAGTGCTAGTTCAGGAAGATTTACCACGAATTTAATAATAATAGTAATAATAATTTAGTAGAGTTTCCATCTTTATAATTTATTTTGCTCTAAGATTAAGTTAGGGTTAGGTTGTTTAGAGCTCTATAAATATTATAGGCCTTGGGTCATGAATTAAATAATATTGATATTTGAGTTGTCCCTCCTCTCTCATCTTCGTCTAAAATTTTCCCTCCTTGCTTTTAGCTACTCTCTTCTCTCCTCTTTTCACCCTCTTGGTCGACATCATTACTTCAATTCGAAAGTATATGCTTCCAAATGAAAGCTTACCGTAAGCTCTAAAATACTAATGAATCGTTGTACGGCAAGGTAAGTATTACCTCAATCTTTTTCAGCTTAGCTTCAATAGCTGCTTTCTTGCTATTTTCCCATGCAGCAACAGCGGAGAGCTTCTTTTCGGCTCTGTTAACATATCACAGTATTTCTTTTTAATTCAGTTGTGAAGATAGAGCAAGAACATGATTATAGAACAAAATTAACAAAGAATATGTGAAATCTGCAAACGGACCATTCCTGTCATGTTTTGCAGGGAATTTTACATTTAGCATTGGGAGAAACAGGTTTAAGTCTTATAAGAAAGTAGCAAAATAAACAAGTATTGTCATGATTCTGTTGCAGCTATTAGATCAAATATATCTATGAAAATAGGTTCATATCAAACAAAGCACACGAGAACTGAAGAAAGTCTTACTTATTCTCTGCTTTGGTTTTCTCACTTTCTTCCCACGCCTTAATGTAGGACAGCCTTTTCTCTTTCTCCACTTCTGCCAGAGCAATATCTGTACAACATATAGAAAGTACATAAGCGTCTTGATAGAGAAGATGCATGCGCATTGGAAACAACAAGCAAACAAATATCTTCAAACAGGATATATAGTAATAGAATGAAGCAAACATACATGCATCTCATAGGTCTTTGCTAATAGTTCATCAATTTAATCATGTCATGTGAAATATTCTTTTCCCCTTTTTCAAGAGTCAATGATCAGCTTATTTCTTAGAAATTATGCCAGAATGTTATGTTTACATTGAATAACTAACAAAACCCTTCAAAAAATTGCAGGAAGTTAAAGACCGATTAAAGGGAGGTTTCACATCTTAGTCTGATAAGTATATATGATATAAAAATCCATGTACGTATTTGCTGTATGCCCGGAGACTAGAAAATATAGAAACTTAACTTGATAGCTTTCAAATTGATTGAATCAATCAGTTACAATATTTTCCCCTTTTTAAAAAACAGTTCCCAACAGCATGTGGAAAAACTGCATCATTAAGAGTTGCAATATCCTTAAGGATCAATCCTAGTAAGAGGAAATAATGTAATAACCTGAAAGATTAGAAAAAGTGAAAACTAACCCCTGTCAATGGATCCTCCCTGCTTCTTTGCAGGTTCAGCCTGCTTCTTTGCAGGTTCAGGGGCCTCTGTAAAGCAGAAGTCATGACTAGTGAGTTAAATGCATCAAAGAGAGAATCATGAATATTATATTACATCTCAAATAAGAACTCTTACAAGTTCAATTATAGTCGTTCATTACAAGTCGAACCAACTAAAGTGTAACAATTCAGCAAAGCTAGAAAAGATAACGGTTTTGTGGAAGATGATGAAATGCTGTTGTTTATTCCGTAGAAGTCTGAAAAGACAACTGAGTATGTACAAGAATCCATAAATAGGGAGAATTCTTTGTCCAGTAAGTCTCACTACGTTTTTTTTTCTTGTTGTCTTCTTGGAATAAAATTCAATAGAGGGTGTTTGGATGAAATTCTAAAATTTAAGTTTTGACATTGAAGCCTAGGTTTTTTTTTTTTAAAAAAATTAGATAAACACTCAACAATTATTACAAACTGGGTTTTCAAAACTTAAGTTTTGAAAAAACTACTTTTTTACTTTTTTTTTCTCTTTCTCCCCACTTTTTCCCCTCTCCTCTTTTCTCTCTCTTATTCTCCTTCTTTTTTTTTTCTAAACAATTATTATAAAAGTTAATGTCATTTTTAATGATCATAAAAAAGTTATTATCCAAACACTATTATTTTATTAAAACGTAGGTTTTTATATAAGCTATTATAAAAAAGTTATAAGCTATTCTCCAAAAACCAATTTAAATGCATCATAAATTTAGTAAGGATTCAAATAATGAATGAATTGGCCCGCATCAAGGTTCTATGATACATCACAAAGCATCAAGAAACCTTAACGACTAGAGAGTGGAGACTAGAAAGCAAGGACCACAAGTCTCAAGCAACTGAATTTCCTACACCCAAAATAACAAAAAAAGCAAGAACCTATAACCATCAGATTTAAAATCAATTAATCATGAAGTAGTTAACATGCCCTCGCAAGAAATGCGTCAGAGAAAAAAGGAATAAAATAATGCGGAATATCAAAGAATACTTTAGCCAATATGCGGAGGAAAGGAGTCCACTTTAGAAATAAAATAATCGAAAAGAACAAAGCAAATATATAATCGAATAATTAAGATGCGCACAATCCAGTTGGCAATGAATTAAAGGCATAACCAGCCAACCATAGAAAAAGTTTCCAACTTTTCCTGTAAATTAAAGCAACATTAGACAGAGTGGAAAAAGACCTTCACAACATGGGGGAACAAAATTAATTTTCGAGGTCCCATCTCGGGGCCAAGGTAAATTTCTTTGTTGGAAATTAAAGGAGAGAAACTGTCTCTTTGATTGTTGGCACAAAAAAAAAAAAACAACTGTCCCTTTGATTGAAAAGTAGGCCATGCCTGATGCCACACAATCAAAACATTTGGAATATAAATATCACAGGATAAAATATGGAGATCTATTATTGATGGCTATCCAGAAAATCATGATAACCACACAGATCTAATGAGTATAAAATATTCAGAACGATCCTAGATCAGAACTGTGAAGGTCAGCCTCAGGGACGTAGGTCAAGAGAGAAAATGAGTAATTGAAATCGTTTCAGAAAATGGCAAACATCATATAACCCGTATAATGAAATACGAGCACAACTAATTCAGGAAATTCATAAGAATGCCGTTGATTTATTTATTTTAAAAAAAAAATCCCTCATGAAACGGAGAAGGAAGAGGGGGGAAATCATGGGGATATATATATATATATATAAGGAGCAGTAATTTAAGTGGGGAGTGGGACTAGTAGGAGAGGGGAACAAGGCTAAACTTTCAGAGGTTGATGGTTTTTCCTTGTGTTGGTGGAGAACCAAATATAAAGATGAAGAAGAGACACAAGATGCGAATATTACGAGTATGAGCAAAAGAAGAGTAGAGTGTATAACTAAGTTGGATCATGAAGGGAAGTGGTTAATATTTATGGTAAAAAAAGGAAAGTACTGAAAGTGAGAAGAAACAAGAAAGAAAACTGACTTTCAACAACGGCGAGAGCTTGGGATTCAGGCGGTGGAAGAGCGAGCTTGCGATCAGGGGCTTCGTGGGGCGTAGGAGTCTTGGCAAGAGGGGGGTCGAGAGGTTTGGAGTCGACAGGAGCCGGAGCCGGAGCGGGGGCGGGGTCGGGCTTCGGCTGGAGGTCGGCCATGGCTTTGAATTGTGAGACAGAGCGCTGAGAGTGGGGGTGATGGTGGTGAGTGGTGAGGATGAGGAGTCACAACGTTCAGGTGAAGAAGGTGGGGGGTGGGCCTCTTATACAGCTAAGCAGATATGTTACTCACATCCTCTCCCTCCTCGTAGCGTAGAAAGCGTGTGCCTGTGAGCACTCTGCTTTCTTAGAACCCTCCTCCTCACTTCTCAGCCTTCTGATTTCTCAACTCATTCCCTATCACAAGCCTCCCCCGTCTCTCCTTCAACTTGACTCTGTTCAACATGTTCTCATCGTCCAATCATAACATTTTTTATTTTCTTCTTTTTCTATTAAAAAATTATATAATGTTATCCATGTAAAATCTAAATTTAAACTGTTGGAAGAAAAAACCATCTAAAATTGTACCCACTCCCACCCTTAACATAATATAAGACATTGGGAGAGTTGATATTCACCCTAAATATGATACATGATTTTTATTTTTATTAATGGTCTCTAATTTATTAATATTGATACTATCTCAACAATAATAAAAAAATATGGAGAATGAAATAATTAAAAAAAATGATTATGGCGTTTGTGAAAATACATGTTATATTAATTAATTTATTTAATTTAGTCAAATTAAATATGTATGTATCGATTTATATTAAGAATCAGAATAAGTATTGTTCAATAAAGAAATTGAATTTTAAACCTGTGATATTTACTTTTAATTTCATCTTAACTAATACGGAGGCACACAAAAATACTAAAACCTAAATACCTGGTCAATATTAAAGTGCTATGTTAGCTCTAGGCAAGAAGGTCCTCCCACACATCATGTGTTAAAATCCGACGTTTACAGTGGATAACTAAGCGCTACAAGAGTGTTGACTTTAACTAATGTTTAAAAAATCAATTTACTTGAGAATTTTGATGGGGAATGAGGAGAATAGAGGTGCAGATGGAATAGGTGTAGGGAGGAAAGGGTGGGTGGGGGTGTAGGTAATGATTTCTGGTGATTGCCGACAGGTAATACAGGTAATGGACGGAGGGAAGTGTCACGTATACGCAGATCAGTTAATGAATTTGGCGGCGTGAGGGTGCATCACATCACCAATACGACGGCGTATTTTTGGGAATAAGGTAACCCGGACAATGGCGCTTCAGGTTGTAATGTAAGGGTTGTATGTATCCCATGGCGGATAATTGCTTTGGTTTGCCCGGAGGTTCCACCAAAGGGATTCGTCGTCTGTGGGACCAAAACTTCCTCCCAATCTTTAAAATAAAAATCTGAAATTTTTTGTGTGTTGATTAATTTAATTAGTTGATTATGATAAAAATCTTAAATCTGAGCCGTGAAAGAGCGAAGGGCATATGTATAAAACAGATTTTTTTTTTAATGGTTGTGATTTCATAATTAGCATGCCTGTTGAGTGTTGACAAAATAAGTAATAATGCAGTAAATATATAAAATATGACATGATGGATGGAATAATAAACGTTGAGTTTTTATTTTAAGGATATGTAGATAAAGGTTATGGGGATTTAGATTTGAGGTAAACAAAGAGCATAAGAATGAAGAGGTAATATGCGTGAGATGGAAGAAACTTAAATGAATGAATCTCATTGGCAAGAGAAAGTAGAGAAGTGAGGAACAGCGAGATTAATGAATGCCATGCGTCTCCGCTTATTCCGCCGCGTGGCCTCCGTGTTGCTAAACACCGCAAAAAAGAAAAATGTCCATGCTTTTGCTTTTGATATCTTTCTAACCATACTTTCCTCCTAATTCCATTTTATTTATCCATCAACCATCATTTTCACCTATATATGTGTGTGTGTGTGTGTATATTTTCATACACCAAATTAATTTCAACTATTTAAACACGCCAATCTCAAGCTGATTTGGGTGCAGTTTTGTGGGAAACTGACAGGAAAAACTTCCACTTTATTCACATAAGCAAAATCAGTATTACAACTAATACAAAGGAAAACGAAAACTAAAATCCTGTTCACTGTATGTCCTCTAATATATCCAGAAAGCATCTAACAAGAACAACTACCATTGTAACTGACTTCTATTTATAGTAAAGCCCATTTATTTATTTAGGCCGGACACATAAGCTAAGGCCCAATAGGCCCAAGTCATTTTACACTCTCCCTCAAGTTTTGGGGCGATAGATATCTAGAGTGCCTAGCTTGCCAAGCATTCTATCCATAATCTCTCTCTTGACAACCTTGGTGGAGATATCTGCTTCTTGTTCTCCACTCCTTGCATGATGTAAATCAATCAGACCATCTTGTAGCTTTTATCTCACAAAATGCAGATCAATCTCTATGTGTTTGGTCCTTTCATGAAACACTGGATTTGAGGCAATATATATTGCTGCCTTACTGTCACAGCAAACTTCCACTGGATTATTTTGATGCACTCCCAAATCGCGCATGACACCAGTCACCCACATAATTTCTGAAACTGTTGAACCTATGGCCCGGTACTCTGCTTCCACAGAAGACTTAGACACTGTTGCTTGCTTCTTGGACTTCCACATGACTAGCGATCCCCCCAATTTGAGGAGATAGCCTGTTACGGACCTTCTTGTTGTTTGATAGGTAGCCCAATCCGAGTCACAGAAAGCCTTCAAAGTCAGGTCTCCTTCGGTGCTTATCAAAACACCTAGCCTCAGACTCTGCTTCAAGTATCTCAGCACTCCAGCAGCAGCAACCATATGATTTTTCATAGGACTTTGCATGAACTGGCTTAGTGTCTACACAGAATAGGAAATATCAAGTCTTGTAACAGTTAAATAGATTAGCCTACCTATCAATCTCCTGTATCTTTCAGGATCCTTTAGTAGGTCCTCTTTTTTGTCCCTTCCCTTTTTGTAGGCCCTCAACTTTAAAGTTTGTTCCATAGGTAAGGTGAGAGGCCTACAACCAGTCAGACATGCATCAGACAACAAATCCAATGTGTATTTACGTTGTGTTAGTACAATCCCCTTTTCAGACCTTGCCATTTCTATGCCTAAGAAATACTTCATAATTCCTAAGTCTTTTATCTTAAATTGTGAATGAAGTAATTGTTTTACTTCACCGATATGAACTTGAGAACTTCCTATAATCAAAATGTCATCCACATATACCAATACAATTATTATATCAACATTGAATTTCTTAATAAACATTGAATAGTCATGCCTACTTTGCTTAAAACCACCTCTAACCAATACTTGAGTCAACTTTCTGTTCCATTGCCAAGAGGCTTGCTTAAGCCCATATAATGACTTCCTCAATTTGCACACCATTTTCTCCCCCTTAATCTTATACCCTTCAGGTATTACTATGTACATCCATCTTCATGTAAATGTCCCTGTAGAAAAGCATTGTGTACATCCATCTGATATATGTCCCAATTATGAATTACAACAAGTTTAAGAACAATTCGAACAGTTGCCATTTTAACCACTGGAGAAAAAGTTTGATGATAATCAATTCCATCTCTTTGTGTATATCCCTTGGCAACTAGCATAGCTTTATATTTATATATCTTCTCATCTGGCCTATATTTAATTTTATAAACCCATTTACAACCTATTGCTTTTTTTCCCTTAGGTAATTGAACTATGTCCCAGGTATTATTATTTTCTAAGGCATCCAACTCTAATTTCGTTGTATCTACCCAGTATTTATCTTGCAATGCTTCCCTATACGTAGTTGGTTCTCAAACAAAATCAACAGAACATAGAAAGCAAACATATGAAGAAGAAACCTGACCATAATCAGGATAATTCTCAATTGGGTATCGACATTGCCTTTTTGAAGCAATGGCTAAACCTGCACTGTCAGCTTGATGAGAAGATAAAGAATGAGAAGAAATTGCAATACTTACATAATCATTTGCCCAAACAGGAGCCTTTCTTTCTCTAGTTAGTCTATTCACATCATTTTCAATTATGAACTACTCTAGTAAGTTATTTTCATCCACCATATTTGGCTGAATACATGTATCAAGAGGTGTTTCATTAGGGGAAGTATTTGGTTCATTATCCTTTGCATTCGAAATTGCTTCACTATAATCAGAATCAAAGAAGAACATATTTTTAAGATCATTCTTCCACACTCCCCCTAGATCCTTGCCATTACTATCTTTAAAAGGGAATTTGTTTTCTAGAAAAGAAACATGTCTACTAATAAAAATCTTTTTACTTTGTAAATTAAGTAGGAGATAACCCTTTTGATTGGGTGGATATCCTAAAGACACACAAGGCAATGATCTAGGAGCAAATTTATCTGTGGAAAGTAAATCAGTAGAAAAAGCTAGTGAACCAAATGTTTTTAAATTAGAATAATCTGCAGGATGACCATATAAAAGCTCAAAGGGCATTTTATTATCTATGACTTTAGAAGGTATGCGGTTTAATAAGTATGTGGCTGTTCTCACCCACTCTCCCCAATAAGTGATAGGTACATGGGATTGCAAAAATAAAGCCCGTGAAATTTGAATGAGAGTCCTGTGCTTGCGCTCCACAATACCATTTTGCTGTGGGGTGTAAGCACAAGAAGTCTCATGTACAATGCCTTTCTCAGAAAAATAATTTTAGACTTCATGATTAGTAAACTCAGTATCATTATCACTCCTCATTCTTTTGACTTTCTTATCAAATTGAGTTAAAACATATGCAATAAAACTTCTAATATGGAGAAATGTTTCAGACTTTTGGTGCATAAGATACACCCAAGTAGCACATGAATAGTCATCGACAATGGTAAGAAAGAAAGGATGTCCTTGGTGTGTGGGTCTTCTATAAGGTCCCCACATATCCATATGAAGTAAATCAAAGCTTGCTTTAATCCTAGTGTAGCTAAGAGAAAAGGGTTATTTGGTTTGTTTAGCTTGAACACAAATCTCACACACTTTATTCACTGAAACAGATTTGTCATTTACAACATCTATATGTCTCATTACAGATAGTGGTGTGTGTCCTAATCTCTGGTGCAACAGCCATACATCATTTTGTGTAAGAGCAACATCATTATTATTTTCACAATTAACAAATTCAATTTTTCTAGTGTGCTATAAAATGTAAAGCCCATTTATCAGTTTACCAATCACTTTTGTAACATCCTAATTTTATATTAGGATTTAATTATAATCAAGAAATATTTTTATAATAATAAATGATTTATTTAAAATATAATACATGAAGGTACAATAAATTTGAGAAACAAAAATATATAAT
>JBAGKO010000012.1:21169762-21180441 GCA_037177275.1 Acacia concinna
CCATTGTAACTGACTTCTGCTTACAGTAAAACCCACTGATTTATTTAGGCTAGACACATAAGCTAAGGCCCAAAAGGCCCAAGTTATTTTACAAGTTTATCATTGCGGAGTTGTTATTGTATGTATTGTCAATTATATATAGGGTTAATATTAAAAAATAACCATAAATTATTGTCGAAGGTATAAAAGTAACTATTAATTATTTTTTAGATAAAAAATAACTATAAATTTTTTAAAAAAAAGTGCAAAACTATTAAATTATTATAACATTATTATTACTTTTTTGTAAGAGTTTACTATAATAACTTAACGGTTCGCTACAATAACTTAATAGTTTTACACTATTTTTTAAATTTTATAGTTATTTTTATATTTTGACAAGAGGTTATGATTATTTTTACCCATTAATCTCTATCACTACTATAATTGTATTCTTTCTAGCTTGTCGGCTCAATGCCTCGATTCCCCCCCACCTGTCATTTATTTAAACACGCCACGTTCACCATTCATGCTCCCCGACCGTATTATATTCGCTATTCCTAATCACCTCTCTGTTCTACCACCTTCTATTTATACCCCTAAATCACCTCATCCTCATATACCAAACACATTTAGTTAACTCATTTAATGATGTACTAAATTTTCAATTTTTTCCTCAATTTATAAATAGGATTTCAAGAAAGTCAGCATTATTAATTTTTTTTAATTTTATAATTAATAGAGGCAACATAGTGACAATCTCATTTATTACTGCGAAAATAGACTTATAATAGTCAGTTGAACTTTTTTTAGAAATTAAGAAAATTAAGTAAGTTATATTAAAATATTTATAATTATCATATTTCTTTAAAATTATTTATTTTATTTACTTATAAATTAATATATAATCCATTGATACACAATATATAATGTGATTTCATAGTTTATTTAATTTTTTTAATCTCTCACAAAGAAAAGTTAACTCACTCTTATATTAAAGAGGGGGCGAGAGAGCATTCTATTATTGTTTACTAGGTAAGTGCAAGTATTATTTTGTCGCCCTCACCAACATATATAAATGAAGGCAAAATAATACTACTTGGAAACAAGCTTCTGCATGCAATGGAGTTCAAATATCCAACTTGCTATAAAATTCCACGCCTTATTTGGATTCGATCAGAAATAATGATACAATCAATGCACAGGTGTTTGTCAACGTGTATATATGTTAGGATGTTACCAGATATATGTTTTACTAAATATAAGAGGGAGGGAGAACATATATATATATATATATATATATAGTAAAAAGTGAGAGACATATTTAGGAATATAATATTATTAGTTATTTAGGATATGCAAGAATGAAAAGGTCACGCATCACCATCCTTCTCTGGCTCCAATGAATGGGCACGCCATCCGATCCACAAATCCAAACATAAGCCATCCGTATTTGGCTCTTACTATTTTGGATATCCATCTGCCACCCCCTCATTGTGTTGTACATGTATATATATAATCGCTTTTGCTTCAAACATATTCTTAGACTTTGTCTGGGGGGTCTCTCTTCATTTAAACCAATCATCTTTTTCTCTCAAACTCAGACTCCTTGGTTTTCAGGGGAACACCCGCACGTACAAGAAGATATCTTTAAAGGGGGGAAAAAACAACACAGGCAGGCAGGAGAGACAAAGGTTTTGCCTTCTGCGATCGAGGAAGGAAAACAAAGAGATAGAGGATTTTTTTTTTTAAAAAAAAAAAGAAGTAAAAATGTCTTTCACTGGAACTTTGGATAAATGCAAGGCTTGCGATAAGACAGTTCATGTGGTGGACATGATGACCCTGGAAGGCACTCCCTACCATAAATCCTGCTTCAAGTGCAGCCACTGCAAGGGCTTTCTCTCGGTACGTATATGCATATGTGCGCGCGCGCGCTTCTTCATACTTCTTCCTAGTGTAATCATTAAATTCCAATATATGATGTGTGTGTGTGTGTACATGAATTGATGGATGAGCAGATGAGCAGCTACTCGTGGATGGACGGTGTACTCTACTGTAAGCCCCACTTTGAGCAGCTTTTCAAAGAATCCGGCAATTTCAGTAAGAACTTTCAGCAGTCAGGTATATACATGAGTGTGTGTATAATCTCTGTGTTTTCTTTAATTTGGTCCTTCAATCACAAACTTTGATTGAGGTCTGACAAACGTTGTGGTATATGAAAACAAAATTTGGGTGCAGCGAGGTCCACTGAGAAGAACAGCGATCTGGTATGTTACGTTCCCTATATATATATATATATATGCGCTTATATTTAATTAATGAGCATATGGATTGAAATATACATATATATATATATATATGGCTGGTGTGATGATGAATACAGTCTAGGACTGCAAGCAAGCTGTCTTCCATGTTCAGTGGAACCCAGGACAAGTGCCGTGTGTGTGAGAAAACCGTGTATCCTCTGGAGAAGGTGTGGTTATAATACAATTCTATATGTAGTACTGTTATATATTTGTGTGAATGTGGTTGAAGAATATTAATTACTGTTGAGTGAGATGGATGCAGATGACGCTAGAAGGAGAGTGCTTCCATAAGTCGTGCTTCAGGTGTGCTCATGCAGGATGCCCCCTCACCCATTCCTCCTACGCCGCCCTCGACGGCGTCCTCTATTGCAGGCACCACTTCGCCCAGCTCTTCATGGAGAAGGGAAATTACAACCATGTCCTCCAGGCTGCCGCCCACAAGCGCACCGCCAGCTCTGGTACTCCTCCTCCCGAACCTGCCACTGACGATGATAACGATGACCATGACCATGACCACCAAGAACATCATAATGATAATAATGATAATGATCATAAAGAAGACCACTCTTAGATCTTATTCCTCCCATCCATGTATGCCCTTTTTCTGTTCAGGTGGCCACCTCCTCTTGTTCCCCCTTTTTTCCCTTTTGCATTTTTGTTTCTGTTTCCCATTTCCCATTCCCTGCCTCACATTTTTGGCCACCATCGTAAATCCTGTAATTCACCAATAAACATATTCCTTCATTCTTTACATACATTCCATTATATTATGCTTCTCCTTTTTACGTACGCTGTATATATTTACACCTCTGTGCAAGCAGAGAACCAAGAAATGATTATATTCAACTGTCCACACCATGCATATTTTCCCTAATATTATATATTAACATCATTAGACCAGCTATGCTAGATAAATCATGTCCTAGTTGGGAGTAACGTTGGAAGCCTTTTTTTTTTTTTTCACTTTGTTATGCTTTTTCTTCCTTTAATTTCTGTACTTGTGTGTATAATTTTTGTCTTTAGATGCTCATACCAAGAGAGAAGTAAAAATGTAATCAACAACCAAAAAAGAAAGTAAAACAAAGCAGCGCAACAATCTCTGAAAAAATTTCCAAGTCTCAAAGGTTAAATATCAAAGTGGCCAATAGAGCTACTCCGGTTCTCTCTCTCCCTCTCCCTCTCCCTTTCTCTCTATTTATATATGTTTAGACCTATTTAATCATATGATCTAATTTGAGGTCACTAAAGAAGCTAAATAAATAACTAAAGATACTTGTGTAACATTAAATTATATATCATTCGACTATATATATATATATATATGTACATTATAGTTGTTGTCCATGTTTTTAGTGAACTTATCATTTTCATTACAAGTGTTATTAATTAATGGGAAAACTTTATTGTAAGCAACATTTAGTGAAAGAAATATATTATTTGGTGTGAATGACAAGAAAGTATGTGTAGGTGGAATTTTAATGTTCATTTGTCATTTGACATAATATGTTTCAATGACGTATAGTCAATTATTATTTTAGTGGAGTTGTAAATAAAAGTCATTTATTTTATTGAGTTGCCAACACCATTACAATAGTAGTCACATTCACAATTTCTTTCCCACTTGTTTTAAGGAAAAATTCTATTTAAGTACCTTCTGAAATGCAAAAATTCATAAAAGGTTGTTATGATTTCAAAAATACAATAAAGTATTATGGAATAAATTAGGTTTTGCAAATGTTAACACATTTACCAAAATACCCTTGGGTTATTTAAAATTTAAAAAGAAAAAAAATTGCCCATGCCAGAGGACACCGCCCTCTAGTCGTCGGCGGGCCCCCTTCGGAGGCTGGCTAGAGCTCCAGCGCCGGTGGGGGTGGGAGGATTTTTGTTTTGTGGAAAGCTTTTTTTTTTTGTTAGCAAAAAGGTGTGACAAAGTGGAGGGGGTAGGAACCGAAAATATATATAATAGAAATAAAGGTGTGGTGCTTTGACTATACAAGTAATGGAAATGATGAAATTCGTAATAGAAATAATTATACGAATAATAAGATCTACTATAAGGCGTATTGGTGGTGATGCTGTCAAGGGGGGTTAAAATTTGTTAGTAATTGCAATATTGAAATAGTCAAAACCATTACTAGTTTTGTTAATTGTGAAACATGATGGTGTATATATATATATGGTAATTTTATCAATGGAATTACAAGTATTGATAATTCTATTATGATTATAGTAAATCTAATTACGGTTTTAGTTAACACCAATGATTATTAGTTACTTTAATAATTGGCTTTATGATATATATATATATATATATATATGGTTATTCTTTTCACAAGTGACTTTAACAATTGTTTTTATAAGTGAATTTTCTTTAATGGTAGAAATAAAAGAAAATAATTATATAATTATCATTAAAGAAAATTCAAACATAATTACAATTGTTAAAATCACTTGTGAAAAAAATAACCATATATATATATTTATATATCATAAAGTCAATTATTAAAATAACCAATAACCATTAGGATTAACCAAAACCGTAATGATATTCGTTGTAATCATAATGGAATTATTAACACTAGTAATTCCATTGACATAATTACCACATATATATATATATCATAATGTTTCGCAATTAACAAAATTAGTAATGGTTTTGATATTCCAATATTGCAATTACCAACAAATTTTAATCTCCCATGACAACATCACCACCAGTATGCTTTATAGTTAATCTCATTACTCATATAGTCATTTCCATTAATCTTATAGTCAAAAGTACCACACCTTTATTTCTACTCTATATATTTTTATTCGTGTATATATATGTTGAGGAGGCTTTGGTGGCCCCCCTCACAACTATTTGGGGTGGGTTCAATTCTCACCCCCTCTACTTTGTCACACCTTTTCTCCAACAAAAAAAAAGCCTCCCATAAAAAAAATAATCCTCCTACCCCCCACCGGCACCGGAGCTTCAGCTAGCCGCTGAAGGAGGCCTATAAGCGGCCGGCGGGGGGCGGTGGTGCTCCAGTTAGGGCAATTTTTTCTCTTTTCTTTTTAAATAACTTAGGGGTATTTTAGTAAATGTGTCAACATTTGTAAAACTCAATTTGGTCCATGGCACCTTATTGTCTTTTTGAAATATCTTAATATCTTTTTAAAATGTTAATATCCCTTTTTGAATTTTTGAATTTGAGGAAGTATTTTAGTAGAATTTTCTCTTGTTTTAAAGCGTTATAAGGTCCAATTTGTTTCCCATTTGCTTAAAACTTATACAAAAGTTGTTAATATATTCACACATTTAGTTAATGTCGCAATCTATTCTCCAATCATCGTTGTCAATATATTTACAAAACTTGTCACAATCAAAATTGAAAACCTTTATTGTTCAGTATCCTTTATCAACGCTGTCAATATCTTTACAAGTTTAGGCAATATCCTAAACCTATGAAAGTTTTTCACATGGTAAATGTAGTAGTCAATGTTGTTACGAAACGTGTCAAAAGCCATACCGGATTTGCTGATACCTTCAAAGTAGTAGTGAAAGAAAACAATTCCTTTCACATGTCAAAATAACCCTTAACAATAGTAATCAATCGCACATTTCCTTTCCCATTTGGTTAGCACCTCCACTTAGGAATTCGATTAAGCTCTCTAACATTATTCCCCATTAAGGAAAGGAGAAGCAGTTTTT
Source organism: Acacia concinna (assembly GCA_037177275.1). NCBI lineage: Eukaryota > Viridiplantae > Streptophyta > Magnoliopsida > Fabales > Fabaceae > Acacia > Acacia concinna. The sequence goes on from JBAGKO010000012.1 coordinate 21,175,745, forward strand.
TTTGCTTTTGTAAGGTATCCCCAGCCTGGTAGACCAATGTCTAATTCTCCGCTCATTGTGGGTTCCTCTATGGGAAAGACAGCTGGCCAGGAGACTTAACGTTGCTCCATACCCAAGGCCATAGATCGAACCTCTAACCAATGTTAAGGATGGAAGAGCCTCTACCGCTTTACCACTCGCCCCTAGTTAAAAGAGAAGCAGTTAGAAGAATAAAAACCTTGAAAAAGCAAGCATGTTCAACTTCCTCTCAATCTACAAACCCACTAACCCACCAGCAACCCCATCAGAAAGAACATTGAGAACAACATGGTGGTAGCGGGACTGAGAGAAGAGCATTTATGTCAAAATAAATTACTTAAAATTTCTTCCTTTGCTGTGGTTGTCCCTTTTAAGTACACAAAAAAAAAGAAAAAAGAAAAAAAGTGAGGAGCATTTTTTTTGTAAAAGCATAACATTTTAAATCCCAAACTCCTGCCTTATGACCTATTTGTCCCCTTCGTTTTTTAATAGACCCTTTTAGGATTTTATAAATTCAAATAATATTTAACTAGAATTTTTCCATATTTTTATCATATGCTGAGTTTTTTTTTTGGTTTTCTTGGGACACAGCAACATATTAGAATATCATTAGCTTTTTACTTGACAAAATGATTTATTGCAACAGTGAGAAGATTCTTGAGAAACTCCTAAAAATTTAAAATCCTGAAGCTCAATGAGGCAAGGGAAGAAGTAAAAGCAAGGGTGGTGAAAAAGCAATTTATTGGTGTTTGCCTTTGATGGCAAAACAAAGGGTAAGCGGCTTCAATGACCTGTTATGGAATCATGGAAGAACTACATCATACATAATAGGGTAATATAAATTCGAACAATAATCACTTTTAGAGAATTTAGCTTCAACTGCCACTAGTATCTCTCTAAATACTCTTACTTTTGCACCTTCTAGGTATAACAGCTAACAAAATCTGCAATTGATCTTTGACAGATCTGAAGAACAGTGCAGAAAGAAAGAAAGGGGAAGAACTCAGGCAAATAGGAAATGAGAAACAGAGAAACAAGGAACACGACAGAAGCTGAAAGTAATATTTTGATGAATTGAATTAAGCAGTCAAAGTATGTATAGCATATGTACTACACCACATGACAGCTAGATGGAAAGAGAAACTAAATCAGTTACAATTATTTACAATGGAACCAAATTAGTTACAAGTGGGTAAAATTCTAAAATGTAAATTACACATTAACTATATTTCTAGACACATTTAATATATACAATGCTAATACCCCCTAAGTTGGAGTATGTAAGTTGTACATGCATAGCTTGGTTAAAAAGGCAGAAAAGGGCTTTGGATCAAGAGCTTTAGTATATACATCAGCGATTTTATCATAAGTCCGAATGGGGAGCAAGTAGAGTATCTTAGCCTTGAGTTTTTTACGAACCAAATGACAATCCAATTCAATTTGCTTGGTACATTCATGGAATGTAGGATTTGTTGCAATGAACCTAGCTAACTGATTATCACAATAAACCAATATTGGAAAAGGATGAGAAATATGTAAATTAGCCAAAAGATAGAGTAACCACTGAACTTCACAAGACAAAGTAGCAAGAGCTCTATATTCAACTTTAGAAGATGACAAAGAAACAATATTTTGTTTCTTTGAACACCAAGAAATCAAAGCATTGCTTAGAAAAACACAATAACCAGTAATCAAACGACGAATATCCAAACAACCAGCCCAAAATCTGAGTCACTAAATCCTTTAAGCCTCAAATCAGAATGAGAAGGATATAAAAGACCTTTACCAGGGGAAGACTTCAAGTAATGCAATACTCTGTGGGCAGCACATAAATGCAAATCTATAGGACAAGAGAGATACTAACTTAACTATTGAACAACATAGGAAATATCAGGTCTTGTGTTGGTGAGGTAGATTAATCTTCCAACAAGGATATGATAATTAGTAGGATCAGGTAATGGTTGACAAGATCCTTAAAAATCTTCGAATTACGAGCTATAGGAGTATGAAGAGGTTTGGATTGCAGAAAACCAAAATCATTCAAGATATCAAGAGTAAATTTTCGCTAATGAACAGAGAGTCCTTGCTTAGAACATGCAATTTCAAGACCCAAAAAACTTTCACATCACCAAGGTCTTTAATCTTGAAGGCAGAATCAAGTAATGATTTAACATGAGTAATCTCAGAAAGGTCATTCCCAACAAGTAAAATATCATCCAAATAGACTAAAAGTGTTGTAAAGAGTAGAGCTTATTGACTTCAAAAGGAAACAAAATCTCTAGTCCCTACCCACCCAACGAAAGGCCTATTCATCGTTGAGAGTAAAATTGGAGAACAAACAATTACTTTTGAGCGGGGGTATTCTGTTGTGTCTAAATCCCCTCAAGTGTGCTGGTGGTTCTTGCTCACTGCAAAGGACTAAGAAAGTGATTCCTCCCCACCTCCGAGTATGGCGGAGGGGAGAGAGAGAAGTCTCAGCCCCATTGTGCAAAGTCATAGTGGATTGGAGCAGACTATTGAAACCAATTTGGCCTCAAGAACTGAGAGAACTCTGAGAGCAGAAGAGAAACGAAATTTCAAAAAAGTTAAGCCAACAACTAAACTAGCAGAAGATGGGGATACTGTAATGTTAGAGGAGCAAGAAAATACTCTGAGCCAAGATTGGTTGAACTCGAAACAACTATTTGCATCTGGAATGGATGAAGACATACAGACAACTACAGAAGAAGACATAAAAGTAGTGGAAACTGAAAGTCAACAATGCACGCTAAGCCCTATGATTGAAGAACCCATCCCAGCTACGCAGGGCCCCTCCTTTAAAGACACCCTTCTAAGGAATGCCAGCATCCCACAGGGGCGAGATGAAGACCTAGTTGATGACCTTCATTTAGACCCAGTAGATGTAACCATCAATTTGGAAGGACTCATCCCTTCCATTGTCTTCTCCTAACGGGTTAAGTAGCTGATAGCCCAGCAAATGAAACATGCAGTGATTGTGAAACTTTTGGGTCGTTATGTTCGCTAAGATATACTGCGCACTAAGATTGAAACTATGTAGAAACCAACAGGGGGTTTCAAACTCACTGAACTCAATGGGGCTTGTTATATGGTAAAACTCTATAAAGAGAAAGACTACCATAATGCAATGCTAGGTGGGCCGTGGGTAGTTTATGGTCACTACCTCATGGTTCATCCTTGGGAGCCAACCATCTCCCCAACTAACCTGGAAATCAAGCATGTTTTCTTATGGGTCCACCTTCCAGGTCTGCCTTATCACTATTATCACAAAAGCATGCTCAGAGCAATTGGAGAAGCCATAGGCAGGGTAATAAAGATTGATTACAACACAAAAGGACGAGTTAAAGCCAGGTTTGCAAGATTGGCAGTCCAGCTTGACCTAACCAAACCTCTTATATCCAAGATCAAACTTGATGGAACCACTCAGTTTGTAGAATATGAAGGATTGCCCACAATTTGCTATCACTATGGGCGATATGGCCACTTAGAAGCCACATGCCCACAGAAACAGAGCATACCAATGCAAGAGAACACAGGCTCTTTGTCCAAGCTGGTAGCACCCAGGCAAGCAGCGGTGCGCTTGAGTTCAAGGGCGAGTGACCTCGAAGCAAGAGAGACGCAAGCATTCGGAGAATGGATGAAAGTCATACCACAAGGAGGTAGACTGCCCAAAGGTGTCAGGAAAGGTGAACCCGAATCCTACCCTTCCCATGAAACTAGGGGTAATCGCTTTGAACTTTTGGCTACCTCAGACAGCATGAACCTGCAATAAGAAGGAGAGGAAACCCCTGTCAGCAGAGGAAAAGATGTAACACCCAAAGCTCTTGACTCCTTCATCCCGAAAACCAAGAAGACCACCTTCAAGTCAACGATCCCAAAGCTGAGACAACAGGGGACGGGGTTCAACCCTATTGGGAAACCAGAAGTAAGGAATAGTAAAGAGAACCTTTTTGACAAATGGGCTTACAAGACCACACGGGCCCATACATCGCTGGACCCAGACCACCATGTTGTAATCTCTATGGCTGACTTAAGTGTAAACCAAAAGAAGTCCACCAGCAAAATCACTGACCCAAAAGCTCGGACTCTTGCAACTACAGTAATTGAACTATGGGGCAAAGATAATGTAACACCGAAGCCTTCAGATAAGTCTAACCAAAGTGGAGGCTTCAAGATACCACCAAGCGTTAAGATGAAAGAGTCTAAACCCAGGTTTAAGGGTGAGATTGGGACATCGATGGAAGAACTCACAAAGGCTTTAGCTGAAGCATTGGGAGCCTCTATTCCATCGGATGATGAAGCTACGTACATGGAAGCTAATGAAGGGAACCTAGATGACGAGGTAGCTTTTAATCGTTTTGATTAAGAGCAATAATGTATCACTATTCATGGTTAAGTCAATTTTTGTTTGGAACTGCCAAGGGGTAGCATCCCGCAATTTTCAATCAGTATTAAAATCCCTTCTAAGTGGATATAAGCCGGATATCCTCGTGCTTGTTGAGCCTAGAATCTCAGGAGCACAAGCAGACAAGACAATCAGGAAAATTGGTTACCAGAACTCGCATCGCATTGAAGCTCAAGGATTCTCTGGTGGTATTTGGCTCATATAGAAGGAGCATATTACAATAGAAATCATTGCTAATCATAGAAAATTCATTCAT
>JBAGKO010000012.1:21198922-21219813 GCA_037177275.1 Acacia concinna
GCCTTAACCTTAACCTTTTCCTTTGGCTTCTCAAGTCCTTGCCTTCTAAGGACCACTTCCAAACTTATCAAGTCCTATCATTACAATAAGGTATCAATAATATTGATAAGTCCTTAGACCACCTTTCTGAAATTCACTGATTCTGACCCTAACTTCAAAAATTCACATCTTTAATTCTAGACATCCATTTGCTATAATTTTAAACTCATATTAAACCTTAGGATGTCTACTTTTAGCTCACCAAAATTCATAGCAAACGAAATAGGTTTGCCTTGGCAAAACATAACATAAAACCATACTGTCAGAATCATTCCAGAAATACAGGGGAAGCTTGTAAAATCCATAACTAATTCCACATAATACCAAATGACATGGTTCCAAGTCCATAATTAAATTTCATAAGTCTATTAAATTATCATAATATTTCATGGCCATCCATGATCATTTAGGTATATTTGCGAAGACATATATCTGATCCAACAGAACACATTCCAGAAGCATAATCTGAACTTACAAAAATCATAACTCATGCTATACAAATCCAAATCATATGGGTCCAAGCTCATTTTAAATATTTTCATACCATATTTTTCCATATAAACTTTCATGAAAATCAAAGCTCATTTACATAGGTGTTCGAGCAATTTAAGTTCTGCCTTCAGGTTTTCACTTCATACTGAAAACTCAACTTCTAAAAATCATATCTCATGATTGGCAAAACCAAAATGCATGAAATTGGACTCAAATGAAAGCTTATTCAGTCCTCTATATCACTGTAACATGTTATAAGAAATGGGCATCATTTTCCCCATAAAATGTATACATGAAATAGGACACTCATATTTGACCAGAAACCAGAATTCTCAGAAAATGACATAACTTCAAAAATATGTAACTCACAATCCGCAAATCCAAAAATCATGTTCTAGGACTCATTGGAAAACTTATCATATCTACTATAACTCTGTAAATTTTCAGAATTATTGGGTACCATTTGGTCTATCCAAAACAGAACCAAAACAGATCACTTTTCTGACATGTCAAAATTCCAGAATCAGGACAACTCATGCATATACATACCCACCATTCAATTAAACATATTCATCTCCAAATTCAGTACCAAAGACATATGTTTTAGACTTCATTGCATACATATACATTCAGAAATTCAATCAAACATTACATTCCAGAGAAATTACTTTCGGTTCAGACTCAGCAGAAAATCCTTTTCCATTTCAGACATGTACCATCAGATTTCATATACATACTCGTCATTTTCAGAATTCATATATTTCCAGTAAACAGAACATATACCAATGGACATACACCTTCAGCCATACATATTCCATAATTCCAGAATTCATTCATCCACAATTATAGCAATGAAACACTCTTATTCAGATATCCATATTAAATCTCAGAATTTCCAGCACATTTCCATCGGACATACTCATATATATTCTGAAATTAGTTCCAGCCATACCCAGCATTCATTTTCGGTCATTCACATAAAATTTCAGAACACATGCTTTCAGTTAAACCATAATATCAGTTTTCCAGAACAGACCCATTCTCAAAATCAGAATTCGAAGGTTGGAAGAAATCTGGAAACTCACCGATTAAAGACCTTTGATCCTTTGATTCTGTTGAACAAGCTCTCACTCGTGATGCTCTGATTCCAATTCTAGCGATGCCCAGTTTTGATTTTTGTCTCTGTTCTCTCGAGTTGCTGATCTCTGATTCTTATCCTGGCTTGGTCGAAGCTCTCACTCTATTCTCTTCGCAAATCAAAGCTCTCACACTCTGATTTTCTTTTAGAGAATCGAAGGGAAATGGAACTCTCACTCTGATTTTCGGATTCCTTCTTCTCTCAACCGAAGGCATAAGTTTTAATGCCATTAATCCCAATTGATTGCTTTGAAACCGATGGAATCATGATGGAAGAATAACCGAAATGAACAATGAAAAGCTACATCTTTTCGGCATATGGGAAGTTGAAGGAATTTGTGTGGCATTTGACCGAAACTCTGCCTTTTGTATCCGTGGGAAATGCTTTAATGCACACACTTTCCTCTTTTCATTTCTTTTCAATGTGAATATGAAGAAACATCCAAATGTATGCTTGAAAACGGAGGGGGTTCCCCTCCTTGGCGCCCAATTTTGTGGAGCTCCAAAATATTTTTTTGTGTGGTTCTTTTAGGACTAGATTCTACATAAAATGAGTAATATTTTAATATATTATGGGCGAAAAACAGATCTGTTTTCAATTTTTTATGATTTTTTAAAAATTTTCATGTAAAAAATATAGGATTATTTTTTTAATTTAGAGTTTTAACTTTAAAAAATCATAAAAAATTGAAAATAGATCCATTTTTCACCCACAATATATTAAAATGTCACTCATTTTATGTAAAATCCAATCATAAAAGAACCATAAAAAAATATTTAAAAACTACTCTAAATTAGAGGTTAATGAGAGAAAATGGAAGGAAAAGAAATGTAAAGAACCTCCGGGCCGAACCTAATGTGCGATTGAGTGACGGCGAAATCCGTCCAGATCCAGGAATATCCTCAGCATATATGACCAAACACGGGCCCCAAGCAAGGACATTCTTGGAAATTCTCACATAACCCCTTCGCAGGCCACATTTTCTTCCCACTCTCCTCTTTTTTTTTTTCTTTTTTTTTATCCGGTGAAATTCCCACTCTCCCTTTACTCCTTACGAACACGCAACAAAAACGGAAATTAAAAACAAAAAAAATAAAAAGCAGTCGTACTCGTACCGTCTCTGCATACCATTTGCATATAGCTCAACACTCTGCGGGAGTGTAAAAAAAAATCGATAATAATAAAATCAAGTGAAGCTCAGCTTTGACGAGCCCGACGCTTCGTTCGGCCTTTTCTCCCATTGATTTTCCAGCTTCACTCGAAACCATAGTCGGTTCTTTTACTTTATCGATACGTATTGAATTCATAGTTTATGTAATTTTTCGTTACTACCTCTCCTTCTTTCTTTTGTTCTACATTTCTGCCGCATCCAATTTTCAGTATTGCTGGATAAATGAATGTGACAGATTTTACTTCGTTCTTCTGAGCTTTACTGATTCTCTTTGGGTCTTTCCTTTCTTGTCTTTTACAGGTGCCGGAAGAATGGCTTATTAGTGTTGGCAATATGTACTGAATAGTGTTTCTATCGTTGAGTATTTGGTCCTGTCGTTCTGAAGGTCAACAAATTTTAACATGGATATAACTTGTAGCTTACCGCAGTCAAGAATATTAGATGGAGGGATCAGTTACAAACAAAAGTATAATCTGAGTTCTTGCATGACGTTCAGCAGATGTTTTGGTTGTGCCTTCCTTGGGAACTCGAGTACTATTTTGAAAGCTCGGTTTGGTGGGATAAACAAAGTCAGTAGTACTGCTTTTCGCAGTGCTAGATTGGTTTCCGCGGGAGAGCTCAAAGTTTCAAATATGAAGAGAACTTGGTCGAGTAAGAAGAGTGATAGTTTTACGGGATCCAAAGCAATTTGGGTAAAGTGTCAGGGTAACGATTCTTTGGCTTATGTTAATGGTAATGGTCGTAATGTTGATTATGTGAAAGGTTCCGGCGAGGAATTGGGATTAGGGCCTACTTCTAGTGCTGAACTGACTGTATCAGTTGAAGAGGAAGAAGGAGGACATGGGGTAGAAGAAGACACGCACAGTGTGGATGAACTAAAAGAATTATTGCTAAAGGCCTTGAAGGATTTAGAAGTTGCAAGAGTAAATAGTGCCATGTTTGAGGAGAAAGTTAAACAAATTTCAGAGAATGCAATATCTTTGCAGGACGAGGCATCAAATGCTTTGAACAATGTTAATACTACTCTAGATGCTATCCAAGACATTGAGACTGAAGAATGTGTGGCAAAAGAAGCTGTTCAAAAAGCAACGATGGCTCTTTCGTTGGCTGAGGCAAGGCTACAAGTGGCCATAGAATCTCGGGAGGTTGCTAAAGAAGAGCATGATTCTCCACAAGGTTCTAATGAGAGTAATGGGTACAATGACATAACAGAGGAGGAGAAGGCACTTTTGGTTGCTCAGGAAGATGTCAAGGAATGCCAGTCAAATTTAGAAAATTGTGAAACAGCACTGAGACACTGGCAGAATAGAAAGGAGGAATTGCACAAGGAAGTGGGGAAGTTGAACGAACTCTCTGCAAAGGCGCAGTTGAATGCATCAAAAGCAGAGGAGGATGTCACAAATATAATGCTTTTGGCAGAGCAAGCTGTTGCCTTTGAACTTGAGGCTACTCAGCGAGTAAATGATGCTGAGATTGCCTTACAACGAGCTGAAAAATCCATTTTGAGCACTAATGCTGATACCACAGAAACTATGCAAGGGCAAGATTCTGAGGGTGTTTCTGAGGAGGAGAAAGCAGTTCAAGACTTTCCTGGTGATGTCATCGCTGAAGGGGATGGAGAGTTGCCAATTGATGGTGTACCCTTTCTTCAGAAGCAATCATCAGAAACACTAACCGATCAAAGCAGCCAAAGTTTGATGGAGTCAACACACTCTGATTACCTAAGTGATCATGAGAATGGACAGTTAAACTTAGACTCTTCTGTGGAAGCTGAAGCAGAAGTAGAGAAATTGAAAAATGCTGTTCAGACGAAAAAGCAGGAAACACAGAAAGATTTTACTAGAGATAGCTCACCCTTTGCTTCCAAAGGATTATTGAAGAAGTCATCCCGTTTCTTTTCTGCTTCATTCTTCTCTTTTTCGGAAGATGGAACTGAGTTCACACCAGCATCAGTTTTCCAAGGTTTTGTGGAATCTGTACAGAAGCAGTTACCTAAGGTGGTTCTTGGGTTATTGTTAATGGGAGCAGGGTGTGTATGATCTTGCAAGAATCTTCTGTCTTCTGTTGCTATTGCTTTTTGTTTCGCTCCTTTAGAAGTTGTTCGCACATGTCTTGCAGTTGCCAAATTATATTTGTATATTATAATATAACGGAAGTAGTACAAAATATCATTATGATATTTAGTTTTTATTTTTGTGCCAATTGGAACAACATTGTTGACAGCATTGTATGTGCTTGGTTCTGACAAAGTAGCTCCCTTGACACCAAGGAAAGAACTACATAAATGAATGCTACACATTAAACAGGCATGAATCCCTTCCAAATACACATTGGAACTAGCTTGTTTAATGCTAATTTTGAAAATAAAGTTTATCTCATTGAACTTCATTAAGTTGTTATTTTCTTGGTCGCAAGGGAGACTGTTTTAAGCCTTATTATTCTCTTAATATGCATAAGTTAAATATGAAGATGCCCTGTATTCATCCAGCGTTCTTAATTTTTCACAGGGTTGCCTTTTATGCCAATCGAGGAGATAGGAGCTCTCAGCTCTTCCAACAGCCAGAAGTCATTGCTAGTAGTGCTGAAGAAGTTTCCTCAAGTGCAAAGCCTGTGGTCAGACAACTTCAGAAACTTCCCAAGAGAATTAAGAAAATTATTGCATCATTACCTCAGCAAGAGGTATGTTTTTTTAAATAAGAATTTCTCCCTTCTCTAAATTAGATCAACTTGCTGAGTTTTATCTTTGTATTCTATTTATATCAGGTGAATGAGGAGGAAGCTTCACTTTTGGACATGCTTTGGTTATTGTTGGCTAGTGTTATATTTGTGCCTATATTTCAAAAAATTCCTGGAGGTAACTCAGTTGCTTTGTTTCTTATCGAACATAATCTGTTGAAGTATAACAAAGTTGTTCATCTGGAAGTTTAATCTTCACATATTGCTAAAATGAAAATTTGATGCAGAGCTAATTTAGGCTTCTTTTCTATATTATGTTTTATTTCCTTGTTACTATTTGTTAGTTTTGCTGTGATATGCTGATAGTAAGTGGAAGAAGTGGTACTTGAGGAAAATTATGAAATTGAATAGAAATTTTTTTCTGTTGTCATCTGAATTATGCTTTGGGTTTTGTGAAATCTCTTTTAGAGGTATATGTCTTAGAATTGATTATCCGACATTCACATCTTTTTTTTTTTTTGTGATGCTGTGCCTTGTGTCTGCTTCAACGTTTAGGGAGTCCTGTTCTTGGTTACTTGGCTGCTGGTATCTTGATTGGGCCTTATGGTCTCTCCATCATCCGTCATGTTCATGGGACAAAAGCAATAGCTGAATTTGGAGTTGTTTTCTTATTATTCAATATTGGTTTGGAGGTTTAGCTTCCCACAAGTTCATGTTTTACCTTATTATCATTACCATAATCAAGAGCAAACACTAAAGGTCTTAAATTCTTTGTTTAGCTCTCTGTTGAAAGGCTTAGTTCAATGAAGAAATATGTCTTTGGGTTAGGCTCTGCTCAGGTGATTGTGAACTCTTTTTCCACTCGTTATTGTTTACTGCAAGATGTATTTTACAATGCTAGTCATGTATGACACATTGATTCTTGGGCTGTTTGAATATTCAAATTCAGGTGTTGGTGACTGCTGTAGCAGTTGGCTTGGTGGCTCATTTTGTTTGTGGTATTCCTGGCCCTGCTTCAATTGTTATTGGGAATGGTCTGGCATTATCATCCACTGCTGTTGTCCTGCAAGTAATATGATCACTCTCTGACCTTTTTTTTCTAATTTCTTTTTAAATATTTAGAGTTTTCAGTGGCTTGCAACTTTGGTATAATGCTACACACTATATTGAATTTTTACTCCAGCCAAATGCTTCTATATCTTCACCATTCTTTTTTAGTGATTTCCACCTTTGAGAGTTAATTGGAATTTTTTCTGTTATAAGCATCTTTTAATGAAATAAGTCATATCTTAAAGGGTTAAGGGTCATTTTTGCCTCGACGGAAGTTTTTGCGGAGGAGCTATTATGCCATGAAGGTTTTTCCCCGGGCGCCCCCGGAGGAGTGGGGGGGAATTTGCCTCAGAAGTTTTAATACGGAAGCAAATTTGCCCTGACCATTAACTCCGTTAATTTTGACCATTAATTGACCAAATATGCTGAGTTAACAGTCCACGTGTCATTTGGTTTTTTTTGTTAAGGTGCAAATTTGTCGTGAAAGTTTTAAATTCAACTTTAAAAAAAATAAGATAGATGACATATGGACTTTTAGGGCAAATGTGTACCTTAACAAAGAATAATTGAGATGACATGTGGACTATCAACTTAGCATATTTTGTCAATTAACAGATATAAAGGTTAGGGCAAAATTGCCCCCTGAAAAACTTCCAGGGCAAAATTGTCCCCCTGAAAAACTTCTAGAGCAAAATAGCTTATGAGCAAAAACTTCCGGGACAAAATTAACCCTATCTTAAAATACCTACCATAGCCGGTATTATTCCAGTTTTCCCTTAGTGTAGGATGCTCATCTTAGTTACAAGATTTCCTGTAGCAGTGTAGGATGTGCTTCTTCTAGCTTTTATTTCATGTCTTAACGTCAACAGAGTTTGTCAAGTTGCACTAACCTCTGTGAGCATGTTTTACAGGTATTGCAGGAGAGAGGTGAGAGCACATCACGGCATGGTCGAGCTACTTTTTCTGTTTTACTTTTTCAGGTTTGGTTTATATCTCACCTGCTATCTAACAATAATTAAGGAATTTTCTAGTGAATGATGTGCAAGAGAAATCATTATTGGGGTAATCACTAATCTGTTTAATGAATTTTGTCTTACGCGATACTGTTGCAAATACCTTCTCACTGCACCCTTTTGTGGTATTAATCTGTTATTGAGTGAGCACACGCATGTTTAGCTTTCCCACAGTATCCCCTGTTCTAAACTTGGGGCTGGGCTGAAATGGGATCTAACAATTCACTAAGATCTCTTTTCAAATCGTTGAAGGTTGGGCATAATTTGGTATAGAGGTTTATTGTATCAGTGGTCCTATCTGCTTTCTTGGGAACTTTTAGGTTTATTTTCTTGACTGGTTTCAAAGGCTGATATTCTAGAGGGAAGTCATGATTGGCCTAAATGGCAGAACTCAAGAGGTATCTCCCATCCCAGAGGGAGAATAGGCATGTAGGCCTAGCCTTATTAGGAGGGAGGGCATTTTCTTCCTTGTAAGCTATTAGGGAGAGCCTTTGGATAAAGAAATGACTTTTGGAGTCTTGTGTGATAACAATGATGGAACTCTGAAATTAAATCCTATTGATCCATGACGTGGTATGTAGCTGTGCGCATTTATATATTGCAATTAAAGTAGCTTTAAAACTTTTTGAGCGTGTGATTCTCTTGAGATCTTCAATTGAGAATCCTTGTCTTCTCCGGGGGTGTTTGGTTTAGTTTATTTTAAGTGATTTTGTATTGTATGAGGCAAATATGTGAGAGGAATTGTCTTGTAAAGTGCAAAAGTGATTTTTGAAACTGTTCCCAAACACCCATACTATATAGTCTTTGTTATGCCTATTTGTCATTTCTGATTTTGATTGTTAATCAACTTCAAATTTATTGGTTGATGCTGCCAAATGTTGACATACACTAACTATTTTCTTGATTTTATTCAGGATTTGGCTGTTGTGGTCTTGCTAATACTCATCCCTCTCATCTCACCAAATTCTTCCAAAGGAGGGGTAGGATTTTTCCGTATTCCATCTCGTATTAAGATGTTTATGTAGGCAGATGATGTGTCATGATGTGCTAGAAGGTGAACATTGTTATGTTGTATGAACTGTGCCTCTTATTCATGTGGTAACTTCTTGTTTATTGCATCAGCTTATAGCAAAACAAGGCACATTTTCTTCATCAGAATATTAATTATTTTCTTCCCTTAAGCATGATACTCCCTCCATCCCAAATTATAAAATTGTAGGGGAGAGAGAGTGGTGAATTTGATAAAGGTATTCTCTCTCTTATTCTATGTCTTCTCATTGGTAAGGGTATTTTAGTAAAAAGGAGTAACAATTCTGACATACTTATTGTTTTTAACCGCCTCTTCAAACCATGAGATTCGGTTAAACGTCTCTTATAATTTGGGATGGAGGGAGTATTGTTTTCTATGTATACTATGAAGTTATTAGGAGAATAGGGAGAACAGTTGCTGACCTGAACTATCCATTGTCTTGTTCAAATATTGATTGGAGACTGCAAATAAGTAGGGGATAATAGGAGATAAGTCTCCTGATAATGTATCAGAAATAAAATAACAGCAATTAACACCCCTAATAACTCCACATCTGACTGTTTGTAATACGATCTAAATAAGGACAAGAAAAATAATGACAAATAAAGGTGCAAAATCAACATTAAAATAATCAACAATACTTCCCTTCAAGCTGGATAGTATTCATTTAGAGTACCTAACTTGCTAGTTAGACCTTTGAACTTCTCCCTTAGCAGAGTCTTGGTTGGAGATCAGCAGCTTCCTCTTGAGAAAAGATGTAAGTTGATTTTATGATTACAACATCCATTTTTCCTTAATGACATTTCTATCTCCATTATGCAATGCTATGGTGATGCCCTTCTTTAAAGGGTGGTAAAGATGAAGGTCTTGAAAAGCAACTGCTGTATCACCTCTGGAGGTTTTCCTTCTTACTGGATAGCATGTTCCACTTAGCAACCTTCATCTGGTACCTCCAGAGTCTCTAGTAGAAAGATTTGGACTTCCATGCCATTGAGTTTTTGGAACTGCTTAGAACAAAATTTTCCACTTGATTGGGTATTTGCAGTTAGTTTATCAGATCTGCTTATTGTTGTGCCCAAAAAAAAAAGAAGTCATAGTCAAGTCGGAAAAGTCTTGCTGAATGCTTCCTTTAGATTTCAACCAGAAGCCCCCATTATGTATCACGATTGTTCGGGGCTGTCCCCAACAAATCAGTGACAGATTCCCTCCATTCTCCATTCTTCTTGCGTACCCCAAGGTCCAAAAAGGTTTATTTCCTCTTGCCACTGTTACAGACATTTGTGGGTTTGGTTCCAGCTGATAATCTCACCTTTCTGCACATTGTAGGTCTAGAAAATCAATGGTACTCCACACAATCAATTAACATATGTACCATCTTCTTCCCATGTACCCTTATTTATCTGTCTTAGTGGCACTGTTCCCATTTCAATGGCATTAGGAGTAATATTTGGATTAGAATTGCAATCATCTTCTTCACAGCTATTCTTGTCCTCACCCCCTTCCTCCTTTAGCTCAATCAGATGAACCTACCATTTCTTCCTTCTGGGCATTTTTGGCCCTATGCTGCTTTACTTCTTCAAGAGTCAATATCTTGTGAGTCTTGATTCCATTTGCTCCATATTGTAACTTCAAAAGCCGCATATTATTAACACTGTAACTTCAACTACTCTTTTCTATATACTTTCGACTGTTATCTTTGTCGGTCGCTTTCTGATTAAACTCTTGTACCTACCTTCACTGCCTTTGTTGTATTTAACACTTAACAGTGTTTTGGGAGCTGATATGAAGTTGTAAAGTGAATAAAATGTGTGGTAGGGAATTAGGGATTTAATTGGGATTTGATTGGCGCATTTAATGATGTAATTGCCGCACCCTTTGCTGATTTTCTGTTTTCTGTTATTTCCGTTATGTTTGTTAGTTCTTTGTTATTTCCCTACTCTTAACGCTAGTGCCCCATAACTCCTCTGTAAATAAGAAGAGGAGGGCTCATGTAAATCAGTTTTTGACACACAGTAAGAATAATAACTCCGAGCATCTTCTGTCTCTCCTCTCTTCTCTCTACTTCCCTCTGCATTCTCTTCTAATTCCCTCAATTCTTCTATCCTAAACCCTAACATTTAGATTCAGATTACCCTAAACACATCACTGGTATCAGAGATCATTGGTTCTTGGCCTGGGGTTATTAGTCATTACCTTCCGACTTGAATGGTAGAAACCAGATTTCAAGAACAATCAAGAATGGATCAAGAAAGGTTGCAGACCATCGAGCATAAGTTGGAGATGGTGGATTCCCTTTATGATACAGTTGAAGGATTCAGAACTGAATTACAATTGGCGGTGCAAACCAATCAGCAGAACTTGGAAATGCTGACTCAACAGATTCGGGCATTGACGCATGTAACCCAGAACCTCACACAACAGGTCAATTGCGGAATCAAGGATACATCCCACCTTTCATGTATCCCTCTTAAAACTATGTCCGGACCCAGCAGTAAAGCCTAGACACCCACCTACCGAGTTTCCAGAATTACCACCAGCCATGGAACCAGAAAGAATTCTGCAGAAGCGAATCAAGAAGCGTAGAAAGAAAAGGGTTATAGAGGTTTTGGTCCAATGGAAGGGACTACCGGATGAGGAGGCGTCTTGGATGATTTTACATCACTTTCAGCAACAATTCCCTTCTTTTATTGTTCAGGATCCTTGAGGGCAAGGATGGTTAGGGGGGTATTGATATGAAGTTGTAAAGTGAATAAAATGTGTAGTATGGAATTAGGGATTTAATTGAGATTTGATTGGCGCATTTAATGGTGTAATTGCTGCGCCCTTTGCTTATTTTCTGTTTTCTGTTATTTCTGTTATGTTTGTTAGTTCTTTGTTATTTCCCTACTCTTAACGCCAGTGCCTCATAACTCCTCTATGAATAAGAAGAGAAAGGCTCATGTAAATCAGTTTTTGACATACAATAAGAATAATAACTCCAAGCATCTTCTGTCTCTCCTCTCCTCTCCACTTCCCTCTGCATTCTCTTCTAATTCCCTCAGTTCTTCTATCCTAAACACTAACATTTAGATTCAGATTACCCTAAACATATCCATCAGTTTGGTGTCACAAATTTTACTAGTCAGATGTCAACTTTTTATTTTATGATTTTAGAATTTAGAATGTGTAGTAGATGATTTTGTTTTGGTTCATATTGGGCTTTGAAGAGCTTAGGTTTTGGCTTACTTATATAACTTGATCATGTGTCAACTCCGCATTGTCATTTGCTGGTCCATGAAAGATTTAGGCTTTCTTTACCGGAATTCAATTAGTGTCCTTCTATTTTTTTTAACTTTTTTAATGACAAAAACTTGTAGTTGGTTGATGCAGAAACATACTCTAATGGTCACACGTTATTTTTATTTTGTTCTTTCTGCATCTTGTGTAGTCCCTTTAGTTCATCCTTTGTATGTGGGTCTACTGTGTCTCCTTGTTGACCTTTTGTTATAGACCAGTGAAAAAGCTCAACTGTCCTCTGCAGGCAAGAGGCATGGCTGGCACTAAGTCTATCTAGTTTAAGTTCTGCCGATGATCACATTCTGCTCAAGTCTTTTGTTTTGACTGGTTTTTATAAAGGGTCCTTTAGTTATTCATCTGAAAATTTAAATGCATTCTAAAGTGGTTCCCAAAAAAAAAATTTCCATCATTAGCTGCTCTCGTACTTGTTTGCAGTAATTATTATAATTAATTAATCTATTAAGCCTAGTTCATGACTTACATCCGGTAATTAATGATATATTGTCTTTTTTATTCTTTCTTCAGGTCGGTGTTCTACCAGTTGATGAATCAAAGGTTATAATGAAAGGCCGATTGGGTCCAGGGATGATGATAACAGTTGATTTACTTGGTGGTCAGGTTTGCATGGCAACTTCTGTTTTATCTTGCTTGATATTTTGGTCATTGCCACATCTCTATCAATAGCTTCCTGTTCATATGAATATGGAGGTTCTTGTATTTGCAGCATCTACTGCATGTGCACTTGCAGTAAACACGCTGTTGAAATGGTTTATCAGATTTTTTTTTTTTGGGTGAAAATTGGTTCATCAGATTTTAAAGATAAAAAATCGATGACTACAGATAAAAAGGCGAGATTAAAGAAGGAAAAGAAGCCTGACTATCAAGTGTCAGATTTGTTCCCCATAATTTTTTCCAGAGAATCTCTTAATATCCTTCATTGGGCAAATTGAGGGTATTGGTTTCCTATTAATACTGCCATCAGTTCACGATGTATTAATGCTTCCAGCAATTAAGTGCTTCTTTGTTGTTCTTGATTAGATAAATGAGTACAAAAATTGAGTCATTGGCTCCTTTTGAAAACGGACTTCTTCAAATTGAAAACTCATAACTGTCATTTAGATAACAAGACTTCTACTTGATTGACGAGTGAAACCACTTGGATCCCTCACTTTGTATCGCTAAATTTCTGGTCTGCAAAGCTTGGGCTTTTCTCTGTGTATTTTCCTCTTGCTAATAATTGACCCCTAATTTTGTAATCAATGCTTTTAAAAGGCTGTCATGTTTGCCTCTTTAAGGAATTATTTTAAATATCTATCGTTTTTCCTGGCAGGTTTTTGAAAATACAGAGGTTAAAAAGCGAGTAGCGTTGTCAAATCCATATGGGGAGTGGGTCAAGGGGAATTTGCGGTCTCTTAAGCCAGCAAACTTCCTTTCAGCAGCAGTCATGGACAATGATGGAATATTGAGACACCAACAGTGAGAATTCTATGCAATTTGTTTTCAGTTTTATCCTGATAAAAGAAAAATGTGTTCTTTGGTATTGGCTTCATAAATCCTATATAACCACATTGCTATGCCTTCGATTATTGGCTTGTTAAAACCTATATGGTCTATATTGTTCCTATTTTACTTTGGTATTGGCTCTCTTGTTTTTCTATGCTTTCTGAATGGTATTTGACAGAAGTGTTGTAATAATAAAATAGTAAAACCCGCTCTTTGTAGAGCCAAAAATCTTTTCCCATCGGGTTAGTAAAAACATCTTGTACAGGGTCTCTGCTTTGTCAACGCAAGTGAATTAAGGTTGATTCCGATGACTATATTTGAAATATAATAAAATGACCTCTGGTGAACTTAAAATCAGTTGGTAACATGGTGATTGTCAGCTATGTTAGCTTTGGTATTATGAGCCAGCCTTGGTGCTGGTTGAATATGATAGCTTTGGATTTCTGCATACACCTGTTTGTGGTGCTTACTATAGCAATCTTTAACGAGACCAGGGCATTTGGTTACTCAAGTGAAGATGTGCAAATGGTGATTGAGACTATGGCTTCTCAAGGAAAGGAGCCCACATTTTGCATGGGGGACGATATTCCACTGGCAGCATTATCTCAGAAGCCACATATGCTTTTTGATTACTTCAAGCAACGATTTGCACAGGTATTCTAGAATAACTTTTTTCCATAACAATTCCTGGAGATGTAGCATCTAACTTCCTCCGTTAAGTAATACAATTGCATCAATCACTAAACTTTGTGAAATCTTGATTACATTTTGTGGATTAATACGGGTGTGGGAAATTTAATGAATCTTATTAGAGTAATTGACTGAATATATACACAAATTAGTTGCTACAGTACTGCCTACAAATTCGAACTAATCCCTTATGTTCCTATTATCTCTCCTAGTATATATATATATACAATAATAATTAATATATTCTACATTTTTCACTGCATTTTTTTATAAAGTTCAACATAATTTATTTTCTAGGTCATTTGGTATATATGGGCTCTCTAAGGAAGTTGTATTATGCTGCTCATTCTCTCTGCTTAACCTTCTCTTCCTCTATTTTGCATCTTTTCTATCAATCTGGTAGACAGAGACATAAAGGAGTGATACCCATCAACAGGTTTTATGTCTCTTGTTGCAATGGTGGTAAGAGACATAAAACACTAAACTTCTGTCTTTTGTTGCACGTTTTGGTGGCAAGAGACAGAGGAGTGATAGGCAGGAATGGGTTGGGACCCATCACAATCTTTATGGATTCATGCTTGTCTGATAGGTAGAGGAATTAGGGATCTCTGTCGCTCTATTATTGGTTTCTTTTCTATTACCCTTTATCAACAATGTCTATAGACTTGTGATGAGATCTGAACATCAACACACGGGTTTGGACTAGGGCCCAACTACTCCTACCCTAATAACTATTAGTTATAAAAACATTCAATCTGTTGCTACTTACTATCATCTGATTTTGGTGGGAGAGGCATCAAATATGGTGCAATTTATATTTTATATATTTTAAAATACAGAACTGTATATAGAAATATACTGGGAATCACGTAATCTTTTCAGCACATATTTTATTTAATTTGATAGTTAATATCTTTTTAGAATGCTCTAGAAGTTTATTTCTACAAAACCAATTCAGTGCTATTTATTTGCCCAAGTGCAGGTCACAAATCCTGCTATTGACCCTCTTCGAGAAGGCTTGGTCATGTCTCTTGAAGTCAATATAGGGAAGCGAGGGAACATATTGGAAGTTGGGCCAGAGAATGCTTCACAGGTATTTTGGCATGCTTATCTGTAAATTGTAACCATGTCCGTCAATCTGTATCAGTCCGTAATTCTTATCATTTTGTTACCATTTTCTGCCCACATGCTTATGTTGTTTTCTTGGATCAGGTTATATTGTCTAGTCCTGTGTTGAATGAAGGGGATCTTGAGTCATTATTGAATGATCCCCACTTAAAACCTCAAGTGCTACCAACATTTTTTGATATAACCAAAGGAATTGAAGGTTCTTTGGAGAAGGCATTGGATAGACTTTGTGAAGCTGCTGATGAAGCTGTCAGAAATGGCTCACAGCTGCTAATTTTCTCTGATCGTTCAGATGCACTAGTAAGTACAATCTTGAAGTGTCCACATACTTTTGCTGAAGTATTTTTATTTTTCTGAGAGAATGCTGATGACACTTTGTCATTTTATAGAGCTAAATGATGGAACAGATGAAAAAGGCCTATTTCAGTAGGTTATTACAAAAAGCAATATTCTCTTGCTTCCTCTAATACGTGTCATATTCCAAAAACTTTTCCGAATTTTTTGTTTTCCTTTTTTGCTTTGTGTGTTAGCTTGGCAGTTATAGCATCTATTCAAGAGTGTCGAGCATACTGATAGAACCTGACAAGAACTCAAGAAAGCATAAGAGAAATACCAAAATCTATAGAATTGAGGTAGACACAGACAATATACCAAAGGATGACAGAAGAGCCCTTTATCAAGAAACTATCTCCTGAACCGGTCCTTCATTTTTCCATGATTCACTCTGCTTTCTCTTCATTCAGTATTTATTAAGCCTTCCTCATGAAAGCATTGCTGGGACTAGGCCATCCAAGTAATGGCATGTAATCCCTTTTTGTCATTAAAGTTACACACTCGCCTCATAATTAACCTTCCTCTTGTTACTCAGCTTAAATTTTTGAGGTATACCAGGGGTCCATCAGATACATCTGCATTTTTTTGAAGTTCTTTTTCCCAATGTTGTTAAAACTGTACAAGCTGTTCTACTAGCAAACTGAGAACCAATTCATAGTTTGATTTGGTTTTGTCCATATAATTTTGGGTTAAAAAAAGTGATTAATGAGAATTATGTGGATGATGTGGTAGCTTATGAAGTGTCCGGTTCATCTCCTTTTGATGAACATGAAAGGCACTAAGAATCTCTTGTGGTCTAATTGTGTGATGAGTTTTTTACTCCTAGCCTCTATTTTTTCCTGCTTTACAATCTAACATTGTACCCTCCTAAATAAAAACTTATAAAAAGGCACTCTTACATTTTTAAACGTTAAGACTTAAGAATTGAGGGTTGCAAAACCTACCATTATTTTTTATAAAATAAAGGCTCTAACCATTTGTGTTTATTTTTTTGCCACAGTTACCAGGCTTTCTTTGTAATGTTTGACTGGGGCAAAAAAGATTTTCTTTGATATTTTCTATTCCTATCTGGAATAACTCCTGACCATCCCATTTTACATTTTCCTTACAATTTTTTTGTTCATTCAAAATACATTTCTTTTCGATAGAGCACGATAGCGTTGTGCGATCCATGTAGCCCACTTAGTGGGATTAATGCTTTGTTGTTGTCGTCAAAACACATTTCTTTTATAAAAAGAATAGTTTTGACCTCGATCTGACTTTCTGTTACTATTTTAAGAAATGTGCTAATTATTCCCTGTTTTCTTAGGAACCAACTCATCCAGCAATCCCAATCCTTCTTGCTATTGGTGCTGTTCATCAGCATTTAATTCAGAATGGCCTGAGGATGTCAGCATCGCTTGTAGCAGATACTGCTCAGTGCTTTAGCACCCACCAGGTTGCTTGCTTGATTGGATATGGTGCAAGGTTGTTTACATGCCTTTTGAAACCTCTATACATGGTTCTTAGCATATTTTTGTCATCTTATTTTAAGCTTACAATGGGAACTTCATCTTATAGTGATGTTATAGTTTATTGTGTTTATAAAAATAGAATTCATTTCATAATCTTTTGTTTCTTCTAAGCTTCACATAAACAGAATAACTGTGGCTATTTTGGATAGTAATCCGACGACGTGATTCATTGATCAAGATGGTGTATGTGGATACAAGGAAGAGTGATCTGTTGTAACAGATCCAATCGAAAAGCCTATACTACTGTACATTTGAAAAGTCAAACCACCTAATATTTCTCAACTAATAACAATAGCAATAATTATATAATTATTAAATCTATAATTACTATACTCCCCCTCAAGTTAGATTATAGATGTCGATCATATCCAACTTGCGAATAAAAGTTGTGAATACATCTTCATGTAATCCTTTGGCTAGCACATCGGCAAGTTGTAGTTTTGTAGGAATATAGGAGAGACATATAGTCGCATCTTTAACTTTTTCCCTAATAAAATGTTGATAAACTTCAACGTGTTTGGTTATATTGTGCTGTATAGGATTCAATGTCATGTTCAAGGCTGATTTGTTGTCACAATAAAGTTTCATAGGAGTCTCTATTTGCATGAGTTTAAGCTGTTATCCTCTTTTAGCCATATCCCCTCCATTACGCCTTGAGATAAAGCTTTTAATTCAGACTCTGCACTACTCTTAGAGACCACTCTTTGTTTCTTACTTTGCCATGTTACTAGATTTCCCCATACAAAGGTGAAGTATCCAGATGTTGATCTACTACCCTCCTGATCTCCTGCCCAATCTGCATCAGTGAATATTTCAATATTCCTTTGTTCATTCTTCTTAAAAAACAGTCCTCGGCCAGGTGTTCTTTTAAGGTACTTGAGGATTTTATAAATTGCATCAAGATGCTTCTTCTGTGGTGAGTGCATGTGTTGACTAGCAACACTTACAGCATAAGCCATATCTAGTCTTGTGTGGGATAGATAAATTAACCTCCCAACAAGCCTTTGATATTACCCCAAGTCAGTTGGCTTTTCATCTTGTTTTTGCTTCTTTCATATTGCAGCTTCCTTCTCGGTGGTAGCTGGTTTCATATCTGCCTTCTTTTTCTTCTTTGTACTAATGGGCACTTTGCTTGGTTTACACCCACACATGCCAGTTTCCTTGAGCAGGTCAAGAATGTACTTGCGTTGAGACACATAGATACCATCTTTAGATCTAGCAATCTCCATGCCCAGAAAATACTTTAACTTACTGATATCTTTTACTTCAAATTGCTGATTTAAAGCCTTCTTAAGTCTGTCCATCTCCTAAGTATCATTACCTGTGAGTATAATATCATCCACATGTACAAGAAGAATTGTAGTCAGGTTTCCTTTATGTAACACAAACATAGTGTGATTAGAAAGGCATTGTTTGTACCCTTTAGATTTTAGAACATAAGAGAATCTGTCGAACCATGCTCTAGGTGATTGCTTCAACCCATATATTGACTTGTTTAATCTATACACTTGATTGTCTTTTCCTTTATCAAAACTAGATGGAATAGTCATGTACACTTCCTCTTTGAGATCTCCATTTAAAAAGGCATTCTTAATGTCGAGTTGTTGGAGATCCCAATCCAAATTTGCAGCAAAGGAGAGAATTATTCTCAGTGTCTGACTTTGCAACAGGAGCAAAGGTCTCTTTGCAGTCAAGTCCATAGGTTTGAGCAAATCTCTTAGCAACCAGTCTAGCTTTATACTTGTGGAGAGTACCATCAGCATTGTATTTAGGAGTAAATACCCATCTACAACCCACTGTTCTCTTTCCTCTAGGCAATTTAGTAAGCTCCTATGTGTTGTTGTTTTCAAGGGCCTTCATTTCATCTAGAACAGCATTGCGCCACTTAGGCATTTCTAGAGCTTCATGAACATTTGTTGGAATTTTGATCTCATCAAGATTAGTGACAAAATTACAATAAGATTGAGAAAAAGCAGCATAAGAGACAACCTTCTGAATAGGATTTTGAGTACATGTACATGTTAGCTTTCTTACAGCAATAGGTACATTAAGATTCTCCTTAGGATTCTCCACCGGGTTAGAGATTTTCTTAACTTTAGGTATGGTGATTTGAACTATCCTTTTGTCTCTTTTTAAGTAGGTTTTGTGAAAATCCTTTTCTTTATGTTTTTCTTGTGGAGGCACTAAGGACGAGTCAAATACAGGAGAGGGACTCTCTGAAGGTGGGATATGAATAGGAGAGCCTAACATGGGAACGGAAGTAGAAGGAGGAATGGAAGTTTGAAATTTACACCAACTCTCCCTCTGAATTGAAGAGGTAGGAAAAAAATACTCATGTTCAACAAATGTGACATCACGGCTAATATAGAGATGTTTAGACGAAGGATCATAACATTTATAGCTTTTTTGAGAGTGAGAATAGCCAATGAAGACACATTTAACTTCCCTAGGTTCAAGTTTGGAAGAAGGTTGATGATTGTGTGCAAATACTGTACATCCAAAAATGCGAAGGGGAAAGGTGTACTCAAGATGAGTGACATTATGAAATTCACAAACTTTAGCTAGTGGGGAAGTAAATGAAAGAACTCAATTAGGCATACAGTTGATGAGATAAGTGGTTGTAAGAACATCGTCTCCCCAAAAAAAATTGGGAACATGATAGGTATAAAGAAGTGCACGAGTAACCTCAAGTAAGTGACAATTTTTTTCATTCTACTGTACCATTTTGTTGAGGACTATTAGGACAACTACATTTATTAACAATATCATTAGATGTAAGAAAAGTATTAAAAGAGTGATTAAGATATTTAGTACCATTATTAGAATGTAGAACCTGAATAGTTGTGTTGAATTGATTTTTAACATATTAAAAAAACTCAACAAAGATGGTATAAACATCAAATTTCTCTTTCAAGAGGTATACCCAACACATTCTTATGTGGTCATTAATAAAGGTAACAAAATATTTAGAGTGAGTGCGATTTTAATACGAGAAGGAGCCCAAACATCTGTGTGAATACTTGAAAAAGGACGTGTGGACTTATAAGATGATGGTGAAAAGGTTGCACGGTGATGCTTAGATAGTTCACAAACATCACAATGAAAAGGAGTTTTATTTGATATAAATCGAGGGAACATTTTTTGCATATAAGAGAAACTAGGATGACCTATCCTTTTATGGCACAAGAAATAATCATTATTAGCATTAGGAGAGGCTGACTTTATTAATTGAGAGGACAACACGCTCGCGGAAGAGACATTAAGATAGTAAAGACCACCATGCTCCTTAGTTGTGCCAATCATCTTCCCTGAGGAGAGATTCTAAAAAATACAATGAGTAGAGAAAAAATGGGCTAAGCAATTTGCTTGTTTAGTCAACTGACTTATGGAAAGAAGGTTACATGTTAAATGAGGAACATGTAAAACAGATCCTAAAGTGAGTTGTGAGGAGACATTAACATTGCCAATACCAGCAATAGTAGAAGGAGAACCTGAGTTGTATAGATTTTATTGTTTCCCGCTAAAGGAGAATAAGTGACAAACATATTGGATTCTGAAGTCATATGATCAGAGGCACCACTGTCAACTATTCATTGAGGAGAATATGCAGAAGATAAAAAAAGTGATAAGACCTATACCTTTTTTGAGCTACAGACATCATGGGTTGTAAGGAATGTTGAAGAGTTTTCAGCATATCCAGAAGCTAAGCCATCTAATCCTTGCTGATAGAAGGTACAATAGAAGGAGACTCTACCTCATCCAAGGTAGCATTGTTGGCACGTTGGTTTTGCTGTTTTGGACGGTGAGGTTTCTAGTCAACTGGTTTCCAATGAAGATC
>JBAGKO010000012.1:21224978-21237295 GCA_037177275.1 Acacia concinna
TTAATATGAGGAAGAATACACAAATAAAAGGATAATTTTAATTTATAAGATAAAAAAATTAAAAATATATATATATAAATTGGGACCGGGATTATCCCAGGATCCAGAAGGGTGATTCCGGTCCCGGTCCCGGCTGGGACCAGGAAATTCCCAGGATTAGAATTCCAGGACCGGGTCGGGAGTACCGTGACCGGGATCTTTTGAACACCCCTAATCACCCACCATATTCTTGATATAACAAAATGCAATGATTTAGTTGTAATCTCTATCAAAGATAATATGCCTTGTCTAGTTGCCACTCTAACAGCCTTGGACATGGACATGCAATCTGAACTAAATACTCATGGAATCTTGATTGAGGATAGGAATCATAGGATATAAAATACTTATCCTACTAGTTATACTACTCTATCCGGTCCTAATTATAAGGTCCAGTTAACTTTTTTTAAGAATCTTACGAAAGCTAATTACATTATTTTAAAACATTAAAATTGATCATTTTTCTTCAAACTAGGTTGTTTGACTTATAAACTAATATATAATATATTAACAACAACATATGATATAATTAGGATTTTTCAAAAAAAGTCAACTGGCCCTTATAATTAAAGCTGGAGAAAGTATATCTCAAGGCCAAACTAATTATCATCCTAATTGATATTAAATAGTGCTGAACCGAAATTGCAAGTCTATCATAAATTAATATAATAATCATGACTAGTTTCTGGGCAGTACGCTAGTTGATAAAAGGATAAATTTGTTAACCATTTAGAGGGGCAATTTAAATCTTACAACATTAATCCTTAATTTCATTTTGATTGGCTGGGACATTTGTTCGTTGAATATGAAATCTTTGCATGATTTATGCTCCTCCTTTATCAGATTATCAACCTTTTTGTAGTCAATCAACTGGAAATCGTATATCATAGTTTAGTTCTTTGAGAAATACTTGTGGTTGTGAATATTGAATTCTGTATGCTCAGATTCAATAGTTATTGTTATTTAACTTCGATTTAGAGTTGGCTTGATATATAGTTTACTTTGTGGATGACATCTTCTACAGACGGATGATTTGCAAGATCACATAATTATTTGTGGATTTGGACGAGTTGGCCAGGTAAGCTCTTTTTCAGTTTTTTGTCTTTTTTTTTTTTTTGGTGTTTGATTGTTTTATTAATTTAAATGATACATTTAGTCATAACAATTTATATTTATGCTGTTACCAGATCATTGCCCAACTTCTTTCTGAGCGATTGATCCCTTTTGTTGCTCTAGACGTGCGAAGGTAACTTGATAGCCAAGTGAAACTTTATCATTTCCTCTCAATGCTTCTTTGAGATGAACGGGTTGACCCCACATCGCCTATTTCTTATGTTATTTCTATTGAAAAAGTAAAAGAAAAATGCAACACTTTTGACTGTTATCTAGATGTATTCAAATATGATTTGTGATTGTTCATCTGCTGCTGATTTTATGAGGCATTAAAATTTTAAGTCGAAGATAATTTTGTTTGGTTTTCATATGCAACTGATAGTTGGATAAGTTGTCTATTCTCTATGCATTAGGGATTGTTGGTGTCTAGTTATATAACAATAATCTTTTAAGGGCAAAGATGGGAATTGTTTAATTTTTTCTATGGATTCTTTGTTTAGCTTCATCCCTGCCTCTTTTCTTAAGATATGTAAACTAATATTTAGTATTCAATTTTGGATGGAATTGGAAAAAGATGTAGATGATCTAACCCATTTCCATCTTTGTTGAACGTCTTCAGTGATAGAGTGGCAGTTGGTCGTGCTCTGGATCTGCCTGTATACTTTGGAGATGCTGGTAGTCGTGAGGTAGTGCATCTGTGCACGCGACTTCAAAACTTAAGATCATGTCCATTATCTAATTTGCTTTCTATTGAATTACCAGGTCCTACACAAGATTGGGGCTGAAAGAGCATGTGCTGCAGCAGTAACCTTAGATTCTCCTGGTGCAAATTATCGTACAGTTTGGGCTCTGAGCAAGTACTTCCCAAATGTGAAGACTTTTGTTCGAGCTCATGATGTTGATCATGGCCTGAATTTAGAAAAGGCGGGAGCTACTGCGGTAATATTCTGATACCTCCTTTAGTGTTTCTTGGTTTCTTGCTCTGATTACTTTATAATTGATATCATATCTTCAGCAAAACGTGAAGTTTGTGGCTATAACTGGAATAATTACTCTGAATTATGTATCCCCTGCCTTTGTCACATGCATTTGCAGGTTGTACCGGAGACCCTGGAACCAAGTCTTCAACTAGCAGCTGCTGTACTTGCTCAGGTAAATCAATATGCTTTGAATACAATATCTGTATTGGAGCATATTTATTATTAACTTGATGAGAAATCTTTTGATTTATATTAATTTATATTTTATTGATTCTTTTTTATTTTGAAGAATATTATTGATTCTTCTGTATTCTTAATTGGCATAATTGATTTGGCATGCCAATAAGAATCTCATTAGTATCATGTGTCTATCAATAAATTTGAGGCTATGTAATATAAAATTATAAATTAGGACATAAATATTTTTTACATTATTTTTTTAAAAAAATGTAAATTCATGCTGTAGCAGCAATAGCGGCTGCCTAAGTGGAGGCCACTCTTGTGCCTACCCATCTGCCTTATTGGAATGCCTTGATATAATGGTGAATGAGGGCAAAGGTTGAATTTGTATTAGTGCTGTTGTTGTTTGGTTCAACAGAGTGACGATATGAACTTGTGACTTGATGGGTGATGTTAAAATTCAGTCACCATCAAGCCAAAATTTTGAATGGCATATTTTTGTTATTTTAATTTTTAAATAACTTCTGTATTTTCACCCAAAAAAAAAACTTCTGTATGATTTCTTTGCAAAGCTTTTTCCGCTTCCTTGGGGTGTAATAAACTAAATGATGTATAGAGTGACAGCTAAAGTGTCCTAACTCAATCTGCTTTTGTGCCACTGTTAAGATAGGCTGCATTAAACTCTGATTCAGTCTTGTATAGCGTGTTACCAGGTTTTTTAAGTGTTGTTCTACTTTGTTGCTCATAAATTGTTTACTGAAGTTTGGACTATGAGAACTTGTTCTTTAATGCATATTTCATTTTAAGATTGACTGCTTATCTCATTGAAGACACTTAAAGAATAAAAAGAGGAAATGAAAATGGCCAAAGATTGTTAACGTTAGGCATTGCCAGAACAATAATGTCGAATGCAAGAGGTTCCCAAGATTGGATAGTTTAGTACATAATGGCGCAATGCTACGTAGTTGGGGATGGATTATTGTTTGTTCTCTAAACATTATCTCTTCAGGCTAAACTTCCCACGTCGGAGATTGCATCAGCTATAAATGAATTCAGATCCCGGCATCTGGCTGAGCTTTCTGAGGTATGTATTTTGTTCAAATCACATGCAGAGAAACGTGGGGTGAGTCGTTATGACTGTTGGTTCTTGTCACTCATGAGATGTTTATTTGACCATGATCATCACTTTGGTATCATAGATTTCAAGAGACATTGAACTTATCTGTGTTTTGGTATATTAATTTTCAAATATATCTGGTTTTATCCAAGATACTAGGAAAGGATGACATTATTTTGATTAATATCTTATACCATCCCAATACTGCGGATATCTCACGTATATGAAGTTTTAGCTTTGTTGATTGTATTGTTCTCTGACCGACCGACCACTTCCAATTGTTCCACCAAACATGAAAATTTTAAAAATCATGATATACACCTTCTCATTCCAAACCATGGGATTCAACCACTAGCATAGATAAGATATGCCTACCAGAAGCATCTAATCTCAATACTGGTTCTCCTCCATGTTACCGTATAATTGATGTCAGAATATTGATACGTGTTATTTTTGGTTTATGCAACAGCTGTGTGAAGCAAGTGGCAGTTCTCTTGGCTATGGATATAACCGAATGGCGAGCAAATCCAAATCTCAATCCATAGATTCATTGGATGATAATCAAATCTCTGAAGGGACACTGGCAATATGAAGATTGCCTTTTTTATAGGATGAACAAGAAAAAGATAGAAAAAGAAAATAATGGTGATAACTAGTTGACTAGGAATTCCATCAAATGTGTACAGAAGAAATACATCTGAACATAAGAAAATTCTGAAGTGCCCCTCTTCTCTTCATTTTTTGGTCATTTACATCCTGTTAGAAAATTTTGGTTCTCCAACCCTTTTTTAATCCACGTTTCTGCTTTGTGAAAGGACGAAACAACTGTTGATGTGCCATTGGTTATGTAAATAATGCCCTTCACAACAAGAGCTCATCAAGTACAAGCAACGCTTGAAAATTTGTCTGCCAAGGAATGCTTAGAAGTGTATACAATCAAGGAAGAAAAAATAGAGGACAATCGTCCTTCGTCCAAATAACTCCATTGCTATGCTTGCCAGGTTGCAGGTGCCACATTCCTCAAACTGATGGCTATTAATATTTAACATTTGTTGATATTAGGTAAGATTTGATATTATCGACCTCAATTCTATAGTTCCTATTATGGCCTTAATGTATTATTGTGATAGCAACAAATTTGTGTTGTGATTCTTTGAATGACGATAGATTGATGTTAGTCATACTTTTAAGAAAAGGGGGAGGGGGAAACAAGATGCATACCGGGAGGTCATGTCTAAAGTTTTTTTTTTTTTGTTAGAAATGTCTATAGTAAATTAAAGTTACAACAAACAAATATAATTAAACCATAAGTAGACCACCAACACAGTTGGCCTAGTGGGATAAAAATTGGGAAAATTGCGATGAGGACTCCAATAAGAAAATATATATCAACATGTTTTCAAGAAATTAACAAATTGTAATGAGGGCCCTTAAGACTTTTCTATCGTTTATTTTAATTGTTCATTTATCCAAATGCACTTAGGTTTTAGGCAGCCCTTGTGGGTGTCAATGGTTGTCCCTGTGGTTGTTAATGGCAGCCCTTGTGGATGTCAAATGATAGCCCATATGGGTGTTTGACATGCTTCAAACTGTTAACATAAAAGGGGTTGTCATTTGACACCCAAGGGGCAATTATTGACAATTATAGAAGTTGCCTAGACACTAAGGATATTTAGGTAAATGGACAATTGTAATAAACGATAGAAAAGTCCTAAAGCCCTCACTAAAATTTATTAATTTTACAAGATTTTTTTAATATATATTCTCTTACTCAGTACTTAATTGCAATTTTCCTCTAAAAATATAATGAAACTTTAAGTAGACTATATGAGAAAAATTATCAAATAAATAAAAGTAAGGGAAAATTGTGTTTAGGTAGCAATAAAAAAAAAAGATCAAACGGTTCTGTAAAATTATGGCAATGCATTTAAGACCCATAGAATTGTCAATAACAACTAGAGTCGGTAAAATGGGCCCAACCTGTGAGTTGGGACATTGTTAGGATTGGGATTTTTTCAATCTAGAGCGAAGTGTGGCCCACATTGCCTAGCCCTCAAGTTGGTGCGTGCCAGCTCATGGGTTGGCCCGTATTTATATATATGTTTTGTAAAAAATATTTATATTATAAGCCTTATAAATCTTGTATTTCCACCTTCATATCTCATAATTTTAAAAAGAAAAAACTATCAATCTCCTCCTTCTTTAATATTATATTATTATATATTGATTACTTGAAGAGATTTAATGTTTTGTTTGTAAACTTTAAAAGATTTAATAACTTTATCTTTTGAACTGTGAATTATTTTTTAAATCTTTATAAATAGAATGGTTCATACTATGAAGACAAATATGATAACTAATATGTACAAAGTTTGGACTTTTAATTATATTGAAATAAATGTTTTTTTTTTGGAAAAAATAGGGCCAACCCCGGGCTAGCCCACGAACCTGCACTGCACCATTAGGCTCGCGGCTTGATACGGGTTGGCCCATTTTTCCTGTTTTAGTCAACCCATAGAGTTGTCAACTGAAATTTATATACAATTATGTGATTTCACAGAATCGTTTGATTTTTTTTTTTTGGGACCTAATCAAATTTCCCTAAAAATAATAGGGGATTCTTAAACAGATAAAAAAAAACTGATGTTGATACGTCTTTAGAAAATTGGAAAAATTCTCCACTGAAAATATAATTGGTGAGAAGGAATTAAAAATGTTTATATACATAGTCTTGTTACTTTGTGAATTTTGTACACACAAAGTACAGTACTATAGTGGAGGACTTTTCAGTTTCACCGATCTTTCTTCTTCTTTTTACCTCATTAAATGTGTGTGTGTATAAATTTACACCCATAAAGTCTCAATGTATATAATAAATAATGTTAATAAGCATAAATATCTATTAACTTTAAAAAATAAAAAGGAAATCGTTCAACACCAACACTATTAAATTTGACCTAATATTTCGTTACGTATGCATATGTAAAAAAAACAAAAGGACCTCTACAAAAAAAAATAACGGTATTAGGTTAAATTTTATGATGCTGACATTTTTACTTTTATTTTGAACATAGTTTTGCGCTTACAAAATGTATATCGTGCTGGAGTGCTGGACGCATTTAGAAGAAGTTCATGGGTGTTACACTTTCGGCCGAATAATTATCAATATTACACTACCGTCTGGTTTTAAAGGAAAAACAGTTGTTGGCAAAAAAAAAAAAAAAAGGGAAAAACAGTTAAATTTTTAAACGGGCCAAAATCGCTGAACGCGAACTCCATATTCCATGTACGCGAAATCGAATCAGACCTCAGAAGTAGAAAGAGCGTCACTCCCTTCGCCCGTTCATCGAGGTCTTCACCGTCGTCTTCCCAAACCCCGCCAACAACAACACAACGTTCAACTTTCTGAGACGCCGTTTGAGGAGTCATCCAATGGCTTCAATGGTTGCCACGGACTCTTCTCCTTCCTCTGCCGCTTCCCGCCTCCTCCCTGTTCGCGTCAGGACTGAGGCTTTTTCCCTCCGCCGCTTGCTCCATGTGGGTTCCACATACTCCACCACCTCTCCTCGTTATTTCGCCCTTCGCTCTTCTCCTTTTTCAACATCTCCTGTGGTTCCCATTGGTATTTAGCTTCTGCTCTTCTTGTGCGCCTTCTGTCACATTGCAACTACTTTTGTGAATTTTTTTGGTGATAGGGTCTGGTTTTGCGTTAGAGAATGTCTTTTATGGTCTTATGAAGTGCATAGTGCTTTCCTCCTCTGAAGCTACCCCATTTAGTATTTACGGGCTCTTAGTTGAGGCTTGTGACTGGGATTCGAGCGCGTTCCTCCTTATTATGTTTAAGTTAATGGTTTTTCTTTTTGGCAAAATTTTATCATACACTGCAAAGTCAGCGTCGAGGCTGAATTTATTTACCTTTGGTTTAGTTAAATTCATGTACTATCAACAGGAACGCCCAAACTTTAACCATGCTGATCTCTGCGGTCACGTCAGAAGATTTATGTTTTATATGTTGGTGTTAGTTTTTATTGTTGCAATCCTTGTGATACTTGTTCTCTTGAATCCTGAAACGTAATGTTGATTTACTTAAGACCAGAAATGGTCTTAAATTGTTTTTGCTATTCACTTATTGATCATTTATGGTTTGTAGCTGCACATAAGCTATGGAGTGTATTTGGATTACTTTATCATGAATCTGTTGAGGTCAATATTCATTTAATACGTGTTTTACCTGCCTGGTATATGATTTGGTTGAAGATAATGACTGGTACAATGAAGAATCTGAGGCGTTAGGCTTGTTGTTGTTTAATAGATTAATATACCAAACTTTGTTGTGGAACAGATTCTTAAATTACCTGTTACATGTTTATTGTGGAATTTTAATGCCCATGTATGTGTGCCTATGAACATGCACTCGAGTGGTTTTTTCCTTGGCATTCTGTGGCATCGGTGTTGTTTCATTAGTCTGAGTTTGTGCATTTTTATATTTCGTTGTGGCCAGCTGCTATAACTGCTGAGGCTTCTGCTGAGGTGATTGATGGGAAAGCAGTGGCAAAGCAAATCAGAGATGAAATAACAGATGAAGTTTCCAGGACAAAAGAAGCCATCGGTGTGATTCCAGGGTTAGCTGTAATCCTTGTAGGAGATAGAAAGGACTCTGCAACTTATGTGCGGAATAAGAAGAAGGCTTGTGAATCTGTGGGAATAAATTCTTTTGAAGTTCATTTGCCTGAGGATACAACAGAACAAGAAGTGCTAACACATATTTCAGGCTTCAATGATGATCCCTCAGTTCATGGAATTCTTGTTCAGTTACCTTTACCTTCAGTATGCATCCAGATCTTTGGTTTCATTTGTTTTTCAGTTGAATTATGCTTTGACGAGAATTTTGCTTTTAGCCATATGTTTCACTTTATATTTTAGATTGTATTTTTCTCCATTTCCAAACTATTTCTATAGGATTAGGGAATTGCATTAAGTTGTTCCACGAATAAGTTATAAAATAGTTTTAACTTATGGACCGTTATATTGGCTAAAATTATAGGTCGTTTAATTTTTGCATCAAATACTACTGGTAGTTCAGACGATTTATTGAGTCGGTTTATGGAGCACATGAAATTTATTGGGCCATTAAGCTATTTTTCTTTTCCCTTGATTCTGTGCTGTCATACCTAACTTCCTTCATGTCACCTTGAATGTCACATATGCTGAAATTCTGAAATGAAGAAAAAGAATTTTTTTCCTTTATTTGATATGTGCACTTTTTCTCTAACTTGTGTGTGGAATTTGGACTCATTTTTTAACTCAATCTTGTGACAGCACATGAATGAGCAGAATGTCTTGAATGCCATTAAAATTGAGAAGGATGTGGATGGTTTTCACCCGTTAAATATTGGCCGCCTTGCCATGCGTGGTAGAGAACCTCTGTTTGTTCCATGTACACCCAAGGGATGCATCGAACTATTGCACAGATATGATGTTTCAATGAAAGGAAAGAGAGCTGTTGTGATTGGTCGGAGCAATATCGTAGGAATGCCTGCTGCTCTCTTATTGCAAGTAATATCTCATTGGTTCAAATTTTTAAATTTTGTTCTATACACGAGCGAACTTTCAATTGAATGTAACTGTTTATTCATTTCTTCCGTGTTTCGTACTTACATATACCTCTGTCGCTTTATCTCGTGTTATTAGAGGGAAGATGCTACTGTCAGTGTTGTCCACTCTAGAACCAATAATCCTGAGGAGATCACAAGACAGGCAGATATAATAATCTCTGCTGTTGGACAGCCAAACATGGTCAGGGGAAACTGGATTAAACCTGGCGCAGTCATTATTGACGTTGGAATCAACCCAGTAGATGTAAGTGGAGTAATAGTAATGGGTTTCTAATGCACAATAGGCAGGCTACTTACCTTTTTTGGTACGGGGTCTTCAAGGATGAAGCATATAGTTAACGCTTTAAATTATATTTTAATGGTTGTTTAAAATGTGCTGCTGGGTGTTTGACAGGACCCAAATAGCCCTCGAGGTTATAGGTTGGTTGGAGATGTTTGCTATGAAGAAGCCTGCAAAGTTGCATCAGCTATTACCCCAGTTCCTGGAGGAGTTGGTCCTATGACCATAGCTATGCTTCTCCAAAATACCCTCATCTCTGCGAAGAGGATTTATAACTTTTATTAATTTATATGTTCGATCATATCCTGGCCAAAGGCTATATAACGTGTCATGTCGCTAACTTTTGTTGTGGAGAGGCTTTGCCTTTTGCCCTATGTTAGTTTTATGTACTGTGCATTAAGTGAACAATACATATATTTTTCTTCTTGATTTGGTTATTTTGTCAAAACATAGAGGAGCAATATAATATTAACCATCCCTCATGTAGAGGCATTTCATGATGCAAACTTGCCTCCTCAATCGAGTGGGAGATTAATGACCAAGGGAGAA
This sequence comes from Acacia concinna, assembly GCA_037177275.1. NCBI lineage: Eukaryota > Viridiplantae > Streptophyta > Magnoliopsida > Fabales > Fabaceae > Acacia > Acacia concinna. The sequence continues at coordinate 21,234,852 of JBAGKO010000012.1, forward strand.
AATCTGGTTATACATGGCAATGCCTTTTAAAGATAGTTGGGCACAAACGATGTTTGGTTATTTATACAAGTGTTCAGGAGTAATTTTGTCTTGACAGTTAGTTCTGGTGGTCATTTTTATCTTGAAAGTTTTTTAAGGGGTAATTTTGCCCTAAAACTATAAAAAATGAACAATTTTATATTAGTCGTTATTTTGACCGTTAGATGACTAAATATACTAAATCAACGCTCCATGTCATCTTATTTTTATTAAAGTGTAAATTTATCTCAAAAGTTTTAAATCTAATTTTAAAAATAAATTAAGTAGATGGCATAAACTTTTAGAGTAAAATCACATCTTAACAAAAAAGACATAGATAACAAATGAACTGTCAACTCGTCAAAATTGATCAACAAATGGTAAAAAATTAATTGGGATGACAGACATTGCTGTATTTTTTACACTTATGGGGTAAATTTACCCCTAAAAAACTTCCGGTTGTCAACAAAATTGCTTCCAGTTAGTGCAAAATTGCCCTTTAACTGTATAGTGAAATTTGAATTGATAAACAGAATTTTAATGTATGTTAGTTAATCTTGTTTCTTGGTTTAGTTAAAGATATTAACGCATTTTTAAATTCGCTTCTCGTCCGTATGTGATTGTGGCGTAGGTCTCGACACATTCTCTTCTTGGCAAATCATTTGGTACATCAGCTGGAACACTACTAGGCTTTTGGTTTCAATAAAATGAAATTCTGGATACAGCGTATTTGATGAAAAAAGTTCAACTATTCGTGTGTTCTTTAGGTACGAATGTCTTGAAGTTATTGCATGTTTTTCTCATCTTGAATTACTCTCACGGATAATCATGAAGATTTGTGATATTTGAATGTCAGAAGCTTTCAGTTCAATTATGATGTCTGTGTCATACTCGTCTAACATCAGTTTTTATGTGATTTAATTTAAATTTTGTTTGATTTGTGAAGCTTCCAACTAGGCAGAAAATCAAAATCTACCGCATCATGTAAACCACGTCTCTCCATAATGGCATGCACTCGGTCACTGTAATCAAAATCCATATAGTCAACCAACATTTGATTGTCCATCTGCAAGTGAATTTCAAAAAGAATCTGCAAAGTAGAGCACGATGATTGTTCATTGGGTATCATCATCATCATAGCAAGGGCCATAAAGATACAAACCAAATAATCTGAATTATGTTATTTAAATTCAGATCTTGTTTGACTGTCACCTCTTCTGCAAGAAAGATCTAATCGTGCTCCAAATTGATCTATCCCAGTCCTACTTTGTTTTGCGCTTCTAAGAATTGAAACCTGATAGAGACAAACATGCGTTATTTTCCCAAAAAACAAAAAGGCATTGACTGGATGGAGAACATTCATGAGATCAAATCATCAAATTCCAAATTTACACGTAATTCAAAGGACAAAGAGGGGCAGAAATCCTAGACTTCACTTGATGGTCATGGTGGTAATCATTTCACGAGTAAACATTCTACCTTCAAGCCCAAGTTAAAACTCAAACAAAAGTTTAACAACATTATAATAAAGCTACAAAAATGATGGGATATCACCGCATCATCATACTGTGCTAAGCTTAAGCTACCTTGGGCCGTTCCATGGAGCTTCCAAAATATCCTACTCCAAAAGACAAGGAAGTGTATGCAGCTGCGATCTCTACAGCTTCCAGCCTTGGCAGTTTTCCTGGATCCTAAGAAAAGAACAGATTATAATGTTTTAATGGAACAATTAACAGGAAAAGCTGAATCCATATCTCACTGTTACAGATGCATCTGCCTGCACGACTAAGATCCCTGAACTGCTATCAGTACCAGATTGGCTGCTTTCCTCAACAATCGAGCGTAAGATTTTTGTGCAAGCAGCAGCAGCCCCAGATTGAGAGCTACAGAAAAGGCAACATCAGATAGATGCAATAGGCGGAGAGTTACTACGGCAAATAGTACTTCTTTTATCAAGACTGGAAGCAGGGAACACCAGTAGGTAAAGACAAGTTTTCAAGTATATAATTTATGCATTTCAGCAATAAGTTCCAACAATTAAAATTTGAGCAAGAACCACCATTTTTCACTTACAAATATATGCTAAATCACCAAAAAAAAAAAAAGAGTGAAATTTGAGCACAAACAATTGTATTGACTAAAATATCAAGATCCCTCCCTCGCAAAAAATATTAAATATTTTAGACAAGCATACAGTGATAGTGAGACACAACATTCCCTTGCCGCAAAACCTTTCATTAGGTGCTCTCCAGCACCAGAGACACAGCATCCGACCATGAAAGGAGCCCCAAAAGGACCTTTTGATGATGCCCAACAACCTGAACCATACATTGCTGCCAATCCCACCCGTCCAGTAACCTGTCAAATATTTTGCACACATTAATTAGTGTGTTCACATACTACTATTAAATTGAAGTATTAGGCAC
>JBAGKO010000012.1:21247151-21261006 GCA_037177275.1 Acacia concinna
CATGAATTTTGGCTTAAAATGTGCATAATTGTCATTCTCTCTTGCATTTAAATTGAGGATATTTGGTATTACAAATTATTGCAAATTTCTTGTAGGAATTTTGGAGGAAATGAGGATAAAAGAGAGACCAAAATGCAAGAGTGAGCATTGAAGAATGGAGGGACCAATTTGCAAAGAAGAGAAGTTGAGAGCACCAAAATGGAGCTCCAAGTCCATACCCATATCCAAGATCCATACCCATGACCCAATTGGTGAGACCCGACCCGGTTGTGTAAAACAGAAACAGAAATGCGAGCTGGATCCAGGAGGGGGGGATTTCATACCATTCATCTCGCCATTCTTCATCATCCATCACTCTCAGCTTCACGAAACTCTCAACCTCTCTCATGCCATCCTGCATCGCGCAATCACACTCTTGGCCACCTAAGTCAGAAGAGAGGGTCAAACGTGGGCAGACTTTGAGCCGTTGATCAAGCTTACTTGAGATCAAATCTGAGCCATTGACCAAAATGCATTGTCACTTAAATGAGAAGCAATCCCTGACGCCCATGTAGATGACCATTGACTCCATCGTAACCATCCAACCTAATATCTGAGATTAAAATAGAGAAAGGCACGTGGCGTGATCATCGCATCACCATATTGAATGTGGGTCGTTGGATCTCAATGGCCAGATCACTGTTCATCGTCTCCCTTAGATGCTAGATCTCGTGACTCGGTTCATGACCCACGTGGAGCTCCAACAACCAGCTGTACTTAAGGGTGATTTCCACGTGATTGAAAGGATTATGGATCATTCTTCGAGCTTAGAGAGATTCGTCCGCGAGAGAGGAAGATCTAGAAGGTGGTTTTATGGACAGAGAGAGCTCGTCACCGAAAATTGCAGTGGGAATTTCCAGAATTCGGCGATGCTCCGACGATGTGATTTCTCTGAACTTGCGATGATCCGTGGCTAATTTTCTCCATTCTCCACATGAAATATAACTGGTTTGAGCTCCTATATTGTAATACGACTTTGTAATCCATGAATTCAACTGCTTCATCTTGTTTTCTAATTTTCCGACGAGAATTGTAAACAAAGGATTGTGGCTAATTCTATTGTGATGACTCTATATGCACTAGATTTGATTTGGATTTGTCTTAATTCGTGACTGGATTTATCTAAGTTAGGTAATTGAAGTTGTGAATGAGAGATATATTGTTTGCTTAGTTGAGTGGACTCCAAATTGTCATGTTGCATTTGTGTGTGTCACGGCTGAATATATGGTCACTGATGTAGATGAGTTCATGGAATTAACTGAGCTAGGATAACTAGTAGGTGTTTCATGTGGAGGATGATTGGAATATTGGAGTGTTTTTGGTGTGTGATTGGTTTGATCTGTAGGCATTAATCATTGAGTCAATGTGTGTTAAATTCCAAATTTCAGTAGATAATTAGAAGTAGTTTAGCTATAGGATTGAAATATCAATTAGTGTTATTTGTTAATTAATTAGCCTAATTTAATTACCTAGAAAAAGAAATAGAAAATAAACTAAAAAGTGTTATATATAGCCTATAGTGGGTTAGACCTAGGTTAGCTCCTAATCTAGAAAATTAATTGGTTTTTAGGTTAATAAAATACTATAATCAGATATTTAGTAATAGGATCTAAAACAGCCACATAAATATTGTTATGTTTCCATTGAAATTAGGAAATGGATGTTTTATCACGCTAAAGCAAATATTCTAAATTGTAATAAAGTTATACTATAACTGGTTCAAAATATGAGTATCAAGTAACTAAATCATGGAAGTCACACAAATCAAAGCTGAAGAAAAAAGCATACACCTTTCAACAATTAGAAGTTTGTTAGCTTTGAGTGAATTAGGTATGTATTAGGTTAGTCTTTCTATCAAATTGACATCAAAATGACTCAAGTCAATTTGATAGGACCTACCTTTAGATTATATACATTCACTTCAATATTCATGTAATCAAACTTTTTCTTCATGTATTCCAATAAAGTTTATATTGTAAAGCAAAGAGAGTAGAAAGTACAGACATGTGGGACAAAAATTTTAGTCAGAACCCCGTGCTGTATATAGAATATAGTAGATCAAATGGGGAAAACACCAAGATAAGATATTCATAAACATGTAAGTTGGGTTTTAAGCATGTGGGCGTACGTGAGCCACTTATTTGAGTATAGATGAGTAGAAAATGGCAATGATTATAATCAAAAAGGTTTCTCTTGGTTTATGAGGAAAAAGAGGCCAGAAGGAGAACCAGTGGGCAACAAGGCCGACCTGACAACAGCTTCAGCTCCTTCATCAGGAGAGAAGAGGCCACAGTCTTTGGTCAAATCAGTCCTGACGTAGCCTGGGCAAACAGCATTAATGCACCAAGATGGGTAGGACCTTGCTAGGATTCTTGTGTACCCATTCAAAGCAGCTTTTGAAACATGATATGCAGCCATAAATGGAGGCCACCCTTTTGTTTCTAATGAACCACCTTCTTTAAACTCTTTTAGGAACTCCTTCAATATGTCCTCAATTTTCTGTTCTGTTAGGCCTTCAACATCGCTTAGTACATCTCTTAACCTTCCCTTTGGTAGGTACTGCAACATCACCATAAAACACTCAGAGATCCTGGATCATTTCGTACACCAGCAACCCAAATATTCAAAGATTTTCCAAAGGTACTCCCCCGTCCTTTCCATATGCAAATTTCTCTTTCTTATGGCTGACCTTTAATATCAGAAAATTATTTCTTGTGTCTCAAAATTTGAATTATATTTTTATTTTCTACCCTTATTAAATATATATCTATATTAATTATCCATTCACTCACTACTAATTCTCTTTTATTAAATTGTTCATTACTCATTCTGTCTCAGATTTTTTGACACATTTATTGTCTTCAATTAATCTAAATTGACATATCGTTTTGTACAATCAAGAAAAAAGTTGCTTATAAAAAAGTACAAGCATTACATACCTCCAACGTTCCCATTAGGGAGGCAACCATCACAATTGTTGGAGATTCTGATAATTGAAGAAGGGGAACAAGTGATGTGCATAATTCTTTTGCTCCATGGTAGTTTGTTCTCACAGCTTCTTCTCCTAACTCATAGTTCTCAGTGGCTATTTTAGTCCAATCCACTTGAAGACCCTTCTGTTATAGTAAATATCTACATACTATAATCTTTTTCTTTTTCTTTGGCCCGGAGTGATTTATAACATCTTAACAAAGCGTTTTAAATTGATTGGGAGCTAGATCAATTTTTTTCCATAAAGCAAAAACAAAAGGCAATCTATTTGAAAAACATACCTCAACTCCAGAATTGGCTAAAGCTTCACCATCAACAATTGCACCAGGTACCGCTGCATTATTTATCTGCCCAAAATCGACCACTTCTGTTTAAATTTCTCAACAGTAAAGAAAAGTCTTTATAAAAAGTGAACGGCAAAAACATAGCATAAAAATTAGAGAATCATAGAAAATTTTGGAGGCATCATAGTGTGGGAATCACAAGAAGGCTAATTAGGAATTTAAGTAGCATCCAAATGCAGAATGTTATATAGATTTTAAACCCTAAAGTAAACAAGGAGACGGAGATTATTATAAAGTCCCTCTGATCCTAAATATAAGACTTAATTGATTTTGTTTAGAGAGGTTAAAGAAACTAATGAATATATTACTTATTCATAATATATATTATATATCATTAGATTATATATCAGTTTATGTATCATATTAGTTAGTTTTGAGAAAATAACTATTTATATAAGTATTTTAAAATAATTTATCTAGTTTTTTTAATCTCTTTAAAAAATTAATTGAATCTTATATTTGAAATCAGAGGTAATGTGTTACCAAGATATCTAGTTTTCTGAAGCGTGTGTGAAGGAAATGAGCGAGGGATGCTATACTAGCAGGAAGGGTGACGTCAAGCTGATGAAAAATGACATGATCGGAAAGGCCAAGCTGGCCGAGTTTGCGAACGGCGTCAACACCCCTCTTCTCATCTCTGGCCGTCAGCACCACCGTGATCCCTTGAGAAGCCAATTGCTTGCATATGGAGAATCCGATTCCCTTGTTTCCTCCACTCACCACTGCATACTTCTTTGTTGTTCCTGCCATTGCTTCTTGCTCAGGCTACTCATGATACATGTATAAATATAATCATACCATATCGTAATGAGTGGGCTACAGATATTTAAAAAAAAAAGAAAACAAAAATTATTTCTTCAACTTGTAAGTTGGCCGGCATTTTGCTCTTTAAGGTTTGGACGCTTACACAAAAGCCGAAGGACTCTATCAGTTCGGAATTTTTTTAATCTCCTTTTGACGATTTCACTTATGATGTTAGATGTAAAGTCAAGTGAGGTTCCTCGAAAATGAATGGACCTACTACTTATGCCTTTGTATTGTGCTTTGATGATAAATATTAGGAAGGAAAAACAAACTTAGCATTGTTTTCTTCTTCATAAACACTTTTCTTCTCATAAAAAATTATGAAGTGCCTTTGAATCTAATTATAAGATTCAGTTGGCTTTTTTTTTTAGAGATTAAGAAAATTAAATAAGTTACTTAATTTAATCATATTATATATTGTGTTATATTATATTATATATTAGTTCATAAGTCAAACAAATTAATTTAGAAAAAAAATATAAATATAAATACTTTAAAATAATTTAATTATTGGGTAAAAAAGTAATTTTATTATTTTTTTTAATATATCTAAAAAATAATCAACCGAGTCTTATATGTAAGATCAGAGGATGTTAACATATTAACAAAAAAATTAAAACTACATGCTTTTATGTTATAATCTAATATGTTGAAAACTTGTCAACTCCTTAAAAGACTAATTAAGCTCCGTTAAAGCCAAAGGAACTTCATCAAGTAGGGATATGACTTATGAGGATTACATGTTTTACTTTCAATTCTAATACATTTGTTTTGGCCTCACTTTGAATACTCCAAGTTTTTTATACCATACTTTGAATACTAAGGTTGAAACTTGAAACCTTTGTTGTTGTTGTTGTTGTTGTCATCGAAACCTTCGTTATATTTGTAAACCGATGCGCCTTTACTATCGTAGAAGAAACTCATGAAGCATCAATTCATACATGAGATTATCGAAAAATAACAAAAACTCCCCCCAAATTTTTTTTTTTTTTTGGATAAATAAGGGGTTACAAGAGGCCAGTTGGACTATGCTAGTGGTACTATATATAGCCTGCCAAATGACCTTTTGAGTATATGCTACAAGGATAAATGATTTTAAGAATTGGACATTATTGATTTGTGGGAATTCAAATGGGTTGGGTTAGGAAATAAGCATGTTTTTTTCTGAGCCTTTTTAGTGGTTTTCCTCTTTGAATCTTTTTTACCCCAAAATTTTCTGTTCCTTCTCTTAGGCACAAACAGAACTGAAAATAAAAGCCTTGTTTTTCTAGATAAGATGTAGCCATAAATTATTGTTTGATTTATCTAAATCTTACCATGTGGTGGCGAAGATGACACAAGACAACTGATAGAAGAGGTAAAGTCCTCGTTTTCAGTTTGGTTTGGGCTGTCTCTAGTGAGAAAATAAATTATAAAAATTGGAACACCCCAAAAATTTTCTATATGGAAATCTAGTAAACAACCATTTTCATAAAGATGGAATTTTGGGGAATTTTCAGAAAAAATACAATGGAGGCAGCCATGTTGTCATAAATTTTTGAATGACCAAAGAATGTCCAAAAATTATGAAAGTTTACCACAAAAAAGTAGACATTCTAAACTTTAAATTGACAGGTCAACCAAATTAATTGAATTGATAGATTAAGAATATGAATTTTTGAAGTCTACCTAGTGTAATTATATAGTTTTTGAAGTAGTGTTCAAAAATAAATTTTCTAGGAATTTTATGATTCCAATTAAGGAAGTATTTTTCCTAAAATTAGACTCAATGAGGGATATTTGGGCTTTGTAACCACTTCAATTGGATATATGTGAAATTAGATAAGAATTTGTAAAATTGGGTGAAAATTCTGTCCAAAAATTCAAAATCTCATAAATGTAAGGGTAAAATGGTAAATTGTAAAACAACTAAGAGTAAATTAATTTTCCTAATTTCTGAGATATTTTGGTGCAAATGGGGCTAGCTGAAATGACTTTAAGATGATCAAATAAAATTAAAGCAAAAGGAGACATATGGACCAATGAAGGGTGAACACATGTGGACAAGTGGACCAATGAGAATTAAGTATATGATAACTTCTTAATATGATCTTTAAGAGCTTCTTCAGCCTTCTGAAGGCCTCATTTTTTACAGCCAAGTAGAGGGAAGAAGAGAGAGAAATTCTTAAGTTCCCATGGTGGATTAAGAGTGAGAGCTAGATAGAGAAAGAGTTATAAGGCCATTTTTACCACAAAAAATCTACATTTCTAGCTCAAAGTGCCTTCATAAATCTTGTTCCTTTCATCAAGAGCAACATTCCTATGGCTGAGGAGAGGAGTTGGTGCAGCTCAAGCAGTGAAGAAGAAAAGAGGTCATCTTCAAAATCTTGAATCTTTGGTTGATTCTAGTTGCTAGTTAGTGGTTGAACTTGTTTGTGGTGGTTTATTGGCTGATTTGGACTTGTTTTCATTTTGGGAAGCATGAACCCTAAGGGGAGGTGTTGCTTAAATTTAGATTGATCATATGGAAAATGAATCTAATGGGTTAAGTAAGTGATTTAAGATGAAATAAAGGTGTTTATTGAAAGAAATGTGAAAAACCGATTTTTCATAATTATCTCTTGTTTCATCCTCACCTTATTTTAAGGTGTTAGTTCTGGATTTTGGGCTATTTTATGCTTCCAATGAGTTTAAAATGGAAAATTGTGTGGGCTAAAGGTGATAAAACAAGTTTGGAAGCATTATGATAGAAAATGTCATTTTTGGCAAATATAGTGTCAATTTCATATCAGCGCTGGAACAAGGGGAAGGAATTGGATTTTGTTAATTTTGAGGCTATAAATGGATTCAATATGTGAAATTATACAGGGGTAGCCCGGTCATAATTTTTGAAACAGTGGAATTATAGAGGGTATGAAAGGAAATATATTAATACCCCTAAGGGCAATTTCGGGAAAGTGCATATTTGAGATAAATAATTATTATATGAGTTTAGAAATGAATATTGAATGAGTAATAATCCATTGATTGTACATTGGGTATTTTAGGATTCGCTCTTTGCCTTGTAGACCGAAAGACTTGTTAGAGGAAGGACAAGTGAGCTGAAAAGGCGTCCAGATAATAATACTTTCTTTCATACTCTATATGAAATTGTGTATGCTCTTGTTTGCCCTTTATGTAATACATATGTTCATGATACCTGCGGATACTTTGCATTCATAATGTCTTAATGATATAATACCACAACAGTGGTACATAGCACACCAAGGCAACAGTGCAGAACAAACCACGACAGTGGTTTGAAACAAGTAAGAGTTCCAGCAGCAGTTGGCCCTAAATGCATGTCCACATTTCCATTTGAACATATAGAAGGGGATAGGGTTGCAGCCTTAAGTTCTCCAACAACACATAAACATGTAAATGATGTTTTTATTGCTAATGTGGTGTATTGAATGTCTATTTCTCACATTTGGTATGATAGAATGTTGTTGCTATTGGAATTTTTTTTTAATCTCACCCTTTCCAATGAAATATAATTTATTCAGCGGCATGAAGCGGTTAGAGGGAAAAGACGTAGAGAACAACAACAGAAGGAATGGAGCCCATGCAAGCGTTGCTGTGCAACTTCTTTTATTTATTTTATTTTGAAATTGTGTAAATATGGTTGTATATCTTGTGAGATATAGTAAAAACCTAAGCACTATATATATATAAGTATATATTAATATTATTTTCGCTTGCCATACGAACTGCGCTATATTACTCTAATTAATGTCAAATTTAAAGGGGGTTTGACAAAACTAAAACACAACAACAAGAACAATAATTGACAAAAAAAAATCAAAATTGTACTTTGAGTTATAATGGCCTCTCAATGCTTTTTATAAGAAACATGTCCTCTTATAAGAGTGATCCTTAATGTAATTAAGAAACAAATGCCTTTGTCTGAAATTTTAAACTTTTTTTTTATTTTCCCCATTAAGTATTAGTAACTTATTATTTCTCTACACTAAAGTTTTACTCATTATCTCTCAAGCATCCTCTTTACTAAATGAAGGTATAATTGAAATTAAAAGTGCATATTTTATATGTTCATTGATCTTAACTAATATTTTGAATAGTGTGATTTTGATGATATTTCCTTATAAAAAAGGAACAGAGTGAGTAATAAATTTTATGTTAAGGAAAAAAGGCAATATAAATTTTTAAAAAAATCTTATTAAAAAGGAAAGGATGAGATTCGAGAATTGTGTGTAAGAAATATGTCTGGCACCTCATCACTACACCTGTTTTAATGTCATAACCGTTCGTTGAGTAAAATCTCAGGAGACATGAAGCCTCACACAACCTCTACTGAGTGGCACCCTACAAATATAAGGAGCACCGAATCTCGCATGTCATTGTGTTTGAGGCTTCGATCGATATGGTTTGGTTGTTTCTCAATTAAGTTCGTTAACTATGATTTTTTTATATAAAAAAGGTTCAGGTAAGTTGGGTTCTAATAGCTCAACAAGGGAGTGCGTGCCTCTGGTTCACAGAGCCATGTACTTACATATCGCCAATCAATAGGATCTTCACTTCTATATTGGGATTGGAACTTACAACTTTGTGGATTATGAGTCAATTTATTATCAATTGGATCAACCTTTGTTGACTCTTTAATTATGAAATTATATCTTTTTATTCTTGACTAGAATCAACCTTAACACAATTGCACACTGTTTGACATTAGCTTTTTTAATGGAAGATATTTTGTTATTAAAATGTATCATAATTCTCATCAAATACCATCTGGTATAAAAGGAACATTACATCTCATGATGGGAGAATTTGGGCACCAAAAGCCGTAGGTTAGAAAATTATCGGTTCTCTAACTGTAACATACTTGAAGAGACCTTAATCATACCTACTACTCATCGCATCATTTTTAACTAGGGTTGAACTGTTGTTATGTCCAAGAAGAAGCATTATATAATTTCCTCTTGTTACATCATCATATTTCTGAATGGTTTGCCTTTGCAACAACTTACTAAGAAATGGAATTTTTCTCATCCTCTTATGTTTCTTGCATATTGCTTTTTCAGTGCCTTGTTATGGATTAATAATTCAAATATTCTATCCCTTAGAAGCAAGAAGTGCTGCAAGTAATATGTGTTGGGAAAAAAATTCATCTTCTTGGATCGTGGCACCGATCGCTAGGATCTATTATTTGGACAACATTTACCATTTGTTTTCATCCTTTTCAAGAGTTAATGTTTCTATGGCAAAGCCATCTTTATAATCAATTTTTTAATTTAAACTCTTATCCGGTTTCTTTTTCTTAACTGAAAACATTAATCTTTATTAATATCATTGTGTCCTTTAATATATTTTTTTAGAAAAAGAAAGGAGGTACCAGATGTCACATAGTAACCTGTAGATGAACAAGCTTTGGCCATAAATAAATAAATAAGAATAAACAATTAATATATAATTAACAGGCATTGAGTAAAACATGGTGAGACAATAGTCTCACACGACTTATAAGGTTTACACTCTAAACTCGAGAAGATACAAGATCTCGCGTGGCAAAATCTCGATGTAAAAGCTCTGAGCATAAATAAATAAATAAGAAAATGTTACATAAAGAGAGCTACATAAATAAACGACCTGAGAAGATATAAAAGCTTTACAAAATCTCAGCTGGTTAGGGAGGAATGAACAAATATTTGTAGCTTGATAACTATAAACATGTTTTCTCTCACACTAAGCCTCCAAACAAAGATCCCACTATTGAAAAAGATGAACCCTATGTTCTAAACTTGCTGATGAAATTTCATCTCAATCCAACGGTCAACGAGTGCTCAAATGCAAATTAATGTTACAGAATATATAATAGAGTAAAATGGAAAGAAAAAGAAAATAAAAGAATTTCTCTAATTAAAAAAGAAATTATTTTCTTCTTTCCATCGCAGAAAATCCAATGAATCCATCTATTTGATGAAGTAAAAATAATCTTATGGAACGAGAATAAAAGGTTTGATTTATTCATAATCAGGTTATATTTGTATGATACATTGTTGTCAATATTAATGTTGAAAAAAGAATAAAATAAGAAGAAACTAAACAAACTAAAAATAAAAATACCAAATGAAATCCAGCTATTTCTCTCCCATACCTGTAACATTAGACTTCTCCAACATCTCCAATCCCAACCTAGGCAGCCTCGGTGGGTCCTCTACCCAAAAACCTAGTATGCCTACTCTTCGATTAAATAAGACAGCCTCCAATTAGGAAACTCTAAGAAAATATTCTTTATCACAAACAATAGTCAGGACATTTTCCCCTTTTTAATTCTCATTTTTCCTTATTTCCTTTCCTTTGTTTTCATAGAATAGGAAATACATAAAATAGGAAATATATCAAATTTGGGTATTTATCCACATAGTAAGGGAGACCAAAACCCAACATCTCCCCCTTCACGATCTTCAAACTTTCCACAAATGCCAAGGTACATTCATTTATTTTGACAACCGCCAATCTGACCTACTTGTTCTACAACCATGCAGGATAATACTTCTCCAACATTGTTTAATCCTGCAAGTACATTCTTCCCTTTTTTCCACCGACATGACTGAGCCTTTAATGTTGCAAACTTGATGCGTCCATTTTAATGGCATCCACATTGCCTCTAGTCACCAAAGCTTTTATCATATACATCCTTTGGCCGTTTAAAGATATCATCAATTTTTTTAAAAATAATACTACCTCCGTTCCTAAATATAAGACCCATTTTTATAATGGAGGGAGTACTACGTAATATATATGCATAGAGATATCATCAAATTTTTAAAGATAAAAAATAAATTTATATGCTTTTTAAAATAGAAATTTGGGTTCACATAACATCTCGTTATAGTGATGCATGCTATCTGAACCATTTAAACTTAATTCCGTCGGCTAAGATTTAATGGTTTTCAGAATAAAATAGATTTAACGTTGTTAATTTGCAATTTAAAGAGTAGGGTTTTTTTTTTTGGGGGGATTTGAAAATATCTCCTTAGAGATATCATCCATTATTTTTTTAAAACATAGTAATAAAATATTAAATTAAATATGAATAGCCGAGGTTTAATTTAAAGGGTTGAGGTGATGCAACATTCAAAAGTATTCTTCTAAATGCATATAGTGCCCTAAAGTATTTTGTGGTGTATCAAGCACACTTGAGTTTTTTTTTTTTTTGTGCACCAAACACTTTAAAGTTTATTTTTTAAAAAAATGCATCCAATAACATAAACTAAAGTTGGTAATATAGGCGGTGGGTTGGTCCGCCATCAAAACAGGATGGGATTTAGCCAACCCAACTTATAATCAATGGATTATGGGTTAGCCCGCTCAATCTGTATTTATTTATTTTTTTAAATATTTTTTATTTTTTATTTTCAATTATTTTTTTCAAAGAATATAGTCATATTTATCTAATTACCTATTAGACTATTACCTAAAATAAAATGAAAAATATTTTTTCACAAACCTAAATGATAAAAATTTAAAGTGATTATAAAACATGTAATTCAAAGTTTCAATCATTACAAATTATCTTGACAATTCATCACATTAAAAACTAAACATAAATTTCAAATCCATGATTAAGAGGGAGGGAGTGTTTTTGTTTTGATTTTTCTAAAATTTTATATTTTTTATAAAAACTATGGGCTAGCCCACATGTTGGTAAGCTAGTCCATCATGCATTCACGTTGAATAGGTACGAACTAAAAAGTTCGCATCAAAATGGTCTCATTTTTTCTTAGGTGTATTCAACATCATAAATTATCTAAATTTGTGCAAAAATACACAAAAAAAAGTACTTAAAAGTAATGGATTCACATGAAAAATACTTCAAGTGTTGAGTGCATCATAGTCTGAGCATAGTGCTTAGTGGCATGGTACGCTTACCCGAGCCCGACCAAAAAATACCCAGCCTAGTGCCAAAAAGATAGGCAGAATAATGCTTGAGTATTTTTTGGGTTGGGCTGACTGGACGAGCATTGGACAAGGAGTGATACTTTGCACATTTGACCCTACCCCGAAAATATATATATATATATATATATAATTTTATTTAAAATTGTAATATTCAATATATTATTAGAAATATAGTTGCCTTATTATCAAAAAAATATATAGTTGCCTTACTTTCAGTGGATTATGAATGATATTTAATTATTTTTGAAGCATGAATATTATGTTAAGGCCTTTGGCAATATGTCATATTTCATGACTCAAGTTGTAGACTTGTTTACTAAGAATAATGTCTTTGTTTATTACACATTGCCTTATCATTCTTTAGCTATCTATTTTGTTGTTGTTGTTGAGATTATTATGTAATTAGTCTTTGGCCCTTTATTTAAGGTAAATTCATACTAGTTTGGAAAAAAAAACAATTATGAATTATGCTTATTGTGCTTCTTTTTTTTTTTTGTTAAATTATGGAACGAATGATACAACTACCTAGCCCAAAAATACTAGAGCTTTTTACCGGGCAAGGTTGTACCTCGTTCATCTTTTGAGCTAGGCATCGGACATAGCCTTGCCTTGCATAGCCCTTCCCTAATTAGCCCATGCCCATCCTTAGGCACAAAATACACCTAAAAAATATTTCATGGTGCTAGTTGCTCCTTAACCCTAGTTTAAATGAGTTTGTCTTTATGTCATAATCTCTTAATAAGCATGAAATATGCTCTTGTCCCATAGAAATCTTAAAGAAACTTATAAAATTTAAATATGAGTAAATAATTATGTGTGAGAAATTATAGGTGTCAACATGTGTGTGAGAGGGATGAAGAGAGTTAGGAACTTTGTGGCTCCATTCTTCATATAAAGAAACAATAAAATTAAGATAAAAAGATGGTTCCAAGTACAAAGGAATTAAAAGGAAAAAAGTGTTATGAAAATAAAGATATTGGATATCAGAGATAGAGGATTCAAGAGATAAAAAGGGAGAGAACTCTTATTCACTTATTGTGTGTTAGAATGGATGATGAAAGCCACTATTTATAGGCAAGATAAACTTAGGGAGGAAGTAGATAAAACTTGGAGACCAAGTAGCATTGAGCTTGGAGATCAAGCTTCTTGGTTGAACTTGATGAGAAAGCATCTTATCGTTTGAAGAGAAAGATTCTTGTTGGCTTGATGAGGAACCTTATTATTGGCTTGGAGAGAAAACCTCTTATAAGTCAATGGACATCCACATAATTAATATTATAACACTCCCTCTTGGATGTCCATTATGAATGTGTCTCAATAAAATCTTTAACTAGGAAAAACCCATGGGATAAAAACCTAGCTAAAGAACAGAGCACATCATTCATTGATACACTTTCTAATGATGCCGAAAATCCAATGGAACAAAACCTATATAAGGGGAAAAAAGTATAGCGTGTCTCAACTCCCCTTCTTGACAACATCAGTTAAGATCTTTGAGTCTCTTAGAGGCTAATATCAGTGACAAGATTTTCAAAGATTGTTTCATGGATCACTATAAAATAGTTACACCTCCACATGTAAACAAATATCCAATTTGTGATTTACCATCACATGGATTAGACAAAAACCCAACATTTGTATAACCAATAAAGTCATGCTTGGAAACATTTGAATAACCCATGTCCATAATGCATTTGAGGTAATAGAGAATGTACTTCACTCCACTTTAATGT
>JBAGKO010000012.1:21295470-21317152 GCA_037177275.1 Acacia concinna
ATAGTGCGATGCACTTTTCACTAACAACTCTATGTAAAGCCATCGACAATATAACTTGAGAGAGAGAGAGAGAGAGAGAGAGAGAGAGAGAGAGAGAGTGTGTGTGTGTGTGTGTGTGAACAGAGAGATATTATTATTTTATTTTAAAATTAATTGCAAAAATGTCTCACGGGACTCTTTTGTAAATATACAATTTCAGGGGACTATATTGTAGTATATTCTGTTAGTCGGAACTAAAACACAAATTTCCCTTCTTTGTTTATACGTATTCCAATTTCCCACACTCGCTCTTATTTTCTTGAGTCATCCAAAGGCACATTGATTATGTGGTCAATGCGTACTTTACTCTTTTTAAATGATTAATTGGTTAGTGGTGACTTATTCTCTCGTCTATTTGAACGTGAGTGGCTTTTAACTTGATGAAAATGAGAGCGAGCATGGGAAAGACAAAATTTCTTCTTTTGCTTTTGGAATGTTTTCTTATGCCCCATTTGGTACACTAGAATTGAAGAAATGAATATAAAATGTAATTGAATTCCATGTATTCAGCATGTTTGGTATACTGCATGAAATTGGCTTCCACATGGAAGCCAAATCCATCAAAATTGATGGATTTGGTTTCCTCTAGCAACTGGAGACGTCGACCTTCGGCAACCTGTGACATCGATCCCTAACAACCAACGATGGCAATCTCCAACAAATCCCTCATCAGATTTGAGATGATGAATGTCTCGTTCTATATGGGGTGTTGTGCCCTTAAGAACACCATTGTCTATATCATGCAATTTTAAGGCAATATAATACAAAGGATAGTTCCTTAGATTTGGTAATCTAGAGCACACCTTACAATTTTTCAATACTATCAGGTGTGCCAATCAACCTCTTCAAATTCAATCCCTATTATTTCTCTGACGTTGACAGAAACTTCACCTTTGCCAACCTCCATTGACGAAGCGTGGCCAATCTTCATCTTCAACCACGCAAGATCTGAAGAGCTCGTGTATGACAAACAACAGTTGAAGCTCATCTTTGTTTTCTCCACATCGTCTTTGATTTCTCCAGCTTTGTCATGTCACCAACTGCAAGGTCTACATATCTTCAACTTTTTGGTCAACATCTACGATTCTTCTGTAACTTCAACTTCTCTAGTTTCTTCAGGCCTGTTTGGATATGAGTGACTTATGAGAAATAACTTTAGATGAAAAATGACTTGAAAAAAAAAATTGACTTATTAGAAGTAACTTGTGTTGTCAATGAGGTGTGACGTAGTTGGTTAAGGTCTTGCCACCTCGATCAAAAGAGTGTGTTTGAACCCTCTGATTGACGGAGAGATCTCATTGGGGGGTGTGCTTGGTAGGGTATCGGCATCTACCCCTACCTAAACTTTTGATTACCAAAAACAAAAAAAAGAAGTGAATTGTGTTTGGATAAAAAATAACAAAAGTGATATTTTTTCTAATGGAGGTGTGTTTAAATAATAAAATGAAAAGTAACTTATGATATTTTTTTAAATAGAGTTTTTTTAAAAAAAAAAATTGTTATGTATTTTAAATTTGATAGTTAATACAATAACATTTGGAGTGAGATCATTTTTTTTCATATGATCACAATAAATTAAAAAAACTAAAAATAGTAAAATACATAATTAATTATTCATTTTTAATTGGATGAAAAGCTTCTAATAAGTTGGTCACTGATTTTTCAAATAATTAGTTAATTACCTAGGCCAAGTGATTTTCCCAAAAATGAAAGCAAAAGTAAAATTTGGGGAGAACACTATTGATCTGACAAAGCATGTGGTCAAAGCAAATGTTTAATATAATAATACTACCTTCGATTCTAATTATAAGACTCAATTGATTTTTTTGGAGATATTAAAGAAGTAAAATAAATTATTTAATCATATTATATGTTGTGTTTTATTATATTATATTAGTTGATAAGTAAAATAAAATAGTTTGAAGAAAAAAGATAAATTTTAATGCTTTAAAGTAATGTAATTAACTTTCTTAGGATTCTCTAAAAAAAGTTAAATGGGTCTTATAATTAAAATGAAAGAGTAGTAATTATTATTGTTATTATTATTATGATGGGGGAATAAAAAAGAATGGAACACTAAGAGAGAGAATGCAAGTGATCGTGCAAGAGTAGTGAGGTTGGAGAAGAAAATGGTAAGCTGAAGTGAAGAAAGAGGAATGTCAGGCAAGTGGGAGTGAAGAAGAGAAATGAGACAAATTATTCCCCAACGGTTGGTCACGTTCACTGATAAGCCCAGGAGCGTTTTATAAGCATCCAATCACCTCCTAAATTCTAATAAGTTACTTATATTTAGATAATAAGTTACTTCTTGGCTCAAAACGGTGACTTCTCTAGAGATGCAACTTTTCCAAATCTATAACTTTGTTCATCCTCTTTAATTTTGCATATGTTTGTTCACATTTACCGCGATCATTTGGATTTTGGGATTTGTATTTACCATATTGTCTGTGACTTTTGTTACTCCATACTTTCAATTTCTGATGATTTGTTCATGGTTCTGATTGTTGAAGGTATGGAGTAAATCTAGGTGGGAGATTGGTAGCTATCTAAATGTGTATTAAAACTTGCTTATGGATACACACCA
Organism: Acacia concinna; assembly: GCA_037177275.1. Taxonomy (NCBI): domain Eukaryota; kingdom Viridiplantae; phylum Streptophyta; class Magnoliopsida; order Fabales; family Fabaceae; genus Acacia; species Acacia concinna. The sequence goes on from JBAGKO010000012.1 coordinate 21,298,094, forward strand.
ATAAATCTTGGATTACGAAGGAAGCGTGTTCAAAAGAAAAAGATTTACCTTGATATGATTATTTTCTTGGAATATTTCACTTTCTATTCCAAAAACCTTAATTTTCGATACAACAATACCATAAACGAATTGGTTTTATTAGTAGCATAATATAAATATAAATAACGAATGTAAGTTAAAATGAACAAGAACCAACCTAAAAATATGTGAATATAGAACTTGTAACCTATAACCAAAACCAACCACCTTGTAAATTAATTAAACAAAAATATAAAACTTCTTTTCTTTTTTGGTATTGTTTCCCTCTGACAAGTTCAAGGCAATGATTCGAGTGAGCACATATAACCAGAATCTCACTTATTGTTGGAGTTTTCCATAATAAGGTGAAGCTTACTCCACTATAGCAGGTCATGCTGTCATTTTTTGCTGGATTTGCCTGTGAACATGGATAAGAAACTCTACGTAGGAGAAGCCACCTGTGCTCTTGTCTTCTACCATATATGAGAAGAAAGACATTCCTAATACATAATAAATTGAGATCAGTCAAATGACAATAAAAATGCAATACATGCTCAAAAGTTTTCTCCTCCTATCTAAAGATTTCCTGTCTTGAACTTGTCCAGCATAACCACACAAGTACAGCAGGAGGTTATATCTGTTATCTAGAAGCCTAGTTATGATAAACATGGAAGAACCCAAATAGCTCGATGGAATAATAGCCTGGGTTTGCAAGAATATCAATCCCAACAAAGCAAAATTACGTGTTTTGGCTGTGCAGAAGTAAATACAAAACTTGGTACGTGAAACAACTCATTTTATACGAATGAGTTGAAGTGGCCTCTGTTGAAGATAAAATGAAAGAAAATCAATTGAGGTGGTTTGATCATGTACAAAGAAGACCATTAGGTGTGTAAGTAAGAAAGTTTGATCAAGCAGTATAAAACCCTGTAAAAAGAGGTCGAAGGAGGCTGAAGCAAATACTCAAAGCGGTTATAGAAAGGGACCTTTTAGTAAAAAACCTATCTAAATATTTGGTTTTCGACAGAACACAATGGCATGTGTAATCCATATAGCTGATCCCATCTAGTGGGATTAAGGCTTTATTATTGTTTGTATTTGAAAAGGAATACTGAGCTGAAAATAAACTACAAACCAGCACACAGGTGTAAAAAATTAGGATATACAAATCATAAAGCTGGAGGGAAGTATCTCACTTTAAGCACTTAAAAGATAATATGAAGATAACAACAACAAAGCCTTAATCCCACTAGGTGGGGAAAAGATAATATGAAGATATATAATAAAAATCTAAAGATAATCCTGGATAAGATAATCATTAATCATATACAAGACAGGATAACAAGATAAATACTATAGATCCTAATCCAACCTAAATTCATTTAAAAGACAATGCAAATAATAAATCCTAAGAATTTTAAATAAAAATAAGTAATAAAATATCAATCCAATCTAATCAAATGCTAGGCTTTTGACATAAAAATTCACAGCAGATTTACAAATAAATTCCTAGGACCTATAGCAGAATTTATGAAAAAGAAATGGTGCGAAAAGAGTAACTCCAGCGGATAAGAGAATTATCCTGAGGTTTCTAGCTGTAAAGAAAAAGATGTGGTATAGGAGTGGGGATTAGGTGCAGCTAGGGGTATGGGCAGTGCTGTAACTTCTTGGATTTAAATCCTCCATTTCGTCCAGAGGCGAGTTCAGTCTTTTGGTTAGTAAAAGTGTGTTTGGGAATGTTCTGGCCTCTCAGAAGTCCATTGTCATTGTCTTATGTATTCCTATGTTCAGTTTTTGAATATGGAGCTGAGATATCATTGTTGTATTTCGCTTTAGGTGCAAGAGAGATCAGGCTTTTGGCCAGAATCAGATATTTCTCTCGTACTACTATTCAGTTCTCATCAAATATTATTAATTATTATCAAAACCCAATTTACTCCCAATTTCTTGCTGTTCGCTGTTGCCGTCATGTATTATCTGTGTTGTTGGAGTGCAGGCTCTAACACTTTCCTACTCCCAGCAGGGGTCTTACTTTTTCCATCAAAAAGCTACATTTGAAGGACTATGAAATAAAGTTTGCTGAGAAAACACAAAAGAAAAGAAAGAAATACTATGCAATAAAAGACAGTTGATTTCAAAACTGAAACGTTAACAAAAGGGTTTCAGAACGAATTCATATTGTTGCATCTTCATAACTAACTAGTACATTTTTATGTTACTGCTAGAGAATACAGCTCACACTCAAATGAAAACATCTAATGCACTCACCTGATGGGTCTCCTTTTTTGCATAACTTTAACCTGCCAGAAGACCAAAAGCTTCTTTAAAAGTTACTTTTTCATTTAGTCATCAGATCATATGAAGGATTATTCAGTCATGGTCTAAACATGTGATACTCGGAAATAAAAAAACCAACTAACCGGAGGTAAGAACATCTCTGCCGCCGTATCTCATTTATCACTTCATTTAATTTCTTTGATAATGGATTGTCAAATTGCTGCAACACAAACTGTTGAAAACAATAAATAAAAAAACAAGGTTAGACTTCACTTCACCATTTTTCAGGCAAAGACTTTACATAGCCAGCTCCAGGTTAATATGTACTGCAAGTAATTTGCATAAAAGGTTTAGATAACCATTATATACAACTTATATGACCTGAAGAAAAGCAGATGAAAAAAGTATACACCCTCGGATGGATTTATATGGAGTGAGGGAGCCATTTAACTGTTTGGGTGCTCATTTAATGCTGATTTGGTTCAATTCTCTACCCTAAGCATGGGAAGAGCGAGTAGGGATCCAGAAAACTCATTCCCAACCCTAAAATAACACTTCAATTTATGGAATCACCATTCCCAACCCTCCTTTTTGATATTACCTATTCACTCATCTCTTCCATGTTTCCTCTATGACCATCAACCTCCATTCTTGAGCTCTCTCCCCTCCTCTCTGCCTCTTCCAACACTCTGCATTTCTCCCACAAACTAATAAAGTCACCCTTCCTAACCTTCCCTTTTGATATTACCCATTCACTCATCTTCCTCTTCCATGTTCCTCTATCACCATCAACCTCCATTCCTGAGCCTTCTTCCTCCATCTAAAGGTACCACAAGATAGAGGGAGAAAGAAGGAAAAAGGAAGGGGAATTTTTTGTTTCATTATGTTCTATCCCATTCTGTTCCAATCTATTTCAACACAATCCTTTCTGACAACTTATTAGGCCCCAAGTCTTGTAACAAAAACAGTGTGATGCAGATCATATTATCTTATCTTTAGTCCAATTCGCATGCAAAGACTTTGATAACTAGCCAAACAACATCAAATTATAAGACCTGGACCACAGTTCAGAAGTTCCATCCAACCTGTTTACAACAATCTGTTTATAATAGCTCCGTGTAAAGTCAAATATTGCAGCAATCCCTCTCCAAAATAATTCAATAATCAAGCCATCAATTCTTACAGCTACTTATTAACCAATTATAGAATTCGACAGCATCACAAGACAACTAGTAAGAGAAAACATAATAAAGGGATAAATGTGGAATTACCAGAGTAGGAATTTCATCAACAGTGGCAACACCAAACAGTCTCTGCAGAATATCCGAGCGCACAGAGTCTCCAATGTATATCAAACAATCATGACCATTTTCAAGGAGATATGTTCCCTCATTGCTGATATGTTCACTAGAAAGAGGAAGAAAAGAAGGAATTACAGAGTCATGATCTTCCTGCAAGTCATGAAAAGTTAGTGTTTATTGTATCATGTCAGAGTGACTTACGATAGGTGTAAAATAATATCGCTCTTGCACGATTTAATAACCTTTCATGGGATAAACAAAACCCACTGATAAACTCAAATCATTAATTATACAGAGCACGCTCTTAAGAACTAAACATTTTTAGGTAATAAATTTAAATTCCAGTAACATTTTCAAAATACAATATGCATTAAGTTTTAATCAAGAACTTCTTGGTGTGCACTTAACTATTATTCATCACATAAAATAAATATCTTCTCTCTCTTTTTTTTTTTTTTGGAACAAAAAATTTATATCTTCTCATACATTTTCAAATGCAATGAATGAGTTCACCTTAGAGTCAAGATCATGGATTGCCACCATCCTGGGGTACACAAGTGGTACTGCCAGCGGAGTGGAGAGAGAGGATACATAATTTATCCAGAATGACCGTTCATCGATTTTCCCCTCATTTCGCAACCCAATGCTCTTGCTTAGTGCTGATATAAATGAAAAACAAATTTTAATTTGTGTTGTCCATTAAAAAACCATAATATCAACATTCTGAATTTAAGTGTTTAGCGAGATTGATTATCACAAATAAAGAAAAATTGAATTAGCTTTGACAAATATCATATTCACTTCATGTAAACAACCATAACCCACCTGAAAACAGGACTAGAATAAGGAGAAAAGTCAAATAATCATTCTGACAAGGAAAAAGGTGAAAATCTATCCACATATATAATAAAAAAACCTGGAAGAACATTTTCACATGGAAGGAAAATGGATAAAAGATTATGATTACAAAATGGTGAGTTCAGCATGCTAGGAAAAACTAGCATAGATATAAAATATCATTAGGTGCATAGAAGTTGTTAACAAAATAAAAGTCATTACCAGAGTGGTAAAAATCCCACACATACCAAGTGTGTACAGGGGTAGAAGCTTTAGTGCCTCTGGAAGTATAAGTTGTCCAGATGATGAGACGGTAGCACAAAATTTACGATATGAAAATAGTGCATTGATGCATAGATTTGTCACTTGTTCTCGAACTTGCAGGAGCGGCTTTGAAGGGATTTCACTAGCAGCTAAAAGAAAAGTGAGGGTAAGTCTTAAGATTCCCCCAAGGAACTGGGATGATACCACTAAGGAACCACTTAACATATATGACAATAAATTCAAGTATACAGATGTTCAAGTAAGTACTTGATATGGATAGCAGCATATGCCAATTAAGGAAACATACAATGACAATACAAAGGAAGACATGACATACCTTGCTTCAAGAAACAACAAAATTGAGTGTCTAAGTCAGCTGCACGGAATAGATTGCTTAGCATGCTAGTTACAGGCAGAGATAAGGTTACAACACGAATTCTTCTTTGTCCATACAACGTTGTGTAAAGAAGAGCACACTGAATGATTAAAAACAATAAGAATAATCAGAAAACTAGAAACAAAAACCATTTGTTCAAAGCAAGTTAATAATTTCCATTAATAATTGAATGTGCTCTGAACATCATAAACTCTTTGGAATTAAGCAGTAAAATAGTTTATACCTGAAAAGTACATTCTGATCCATCCTGCAACTTATCATCGTGTTTCAGGGTTACCATAAAAGTCTTGTCACAATCAATCTGCAGAACAGAAAATTTAGGTGACTGGTTGAGCATACCATAGAAAAATAGAAAAAGAAACAAAAATGAACTATAACATAACACTTGAAACTAAGTCAAAACTAATGATTAACATAATGAGAATAGAGATTGATGTATCCAACATGATATTTCAAAATAACCATTAAAAATGAGACATAACTAAAACATGCTAAAGTAGCTGTAATGGAAAAAATAGGATATCCTCAGAAAAATAAGATATTGTAAATTGAGGAGACTGAATGAGGTTCTCACGCATGCATTTCTAATTTATAAAAATTAGAGTATATACAAGTCTTCAAGGAATAAAAGAGGGAAGAAAACAATAAAGGAAATAATATCTAAATCTAATATGGTGAAATCCCACTAATCCAAGGGATACAAAAAAAAACCACATAAATCACAGGATATAAATCATACTTTACTCGTATAAAGTAACATTTAACATAAACTTAACTCCAAAACATAACCAGTGAGATGGCCAATTGATACATGGTATGGTAGAGGCCTTAAAATTGCAATGGCCAAAATAATAATTCATATCCTTGCAATGTCATAAGTTGCTCCCCTATTTATATGAGATGTGTAAACCTGATTCCCTAGATGCCCTTTAAATAAATACCCCTAATTCCAGCATGACACCAATATAATTCAGTGTTGACTAAGCTAGATATGCATTTCACAACACATTGGGTGATGGAAATGAGACACAAGATTCTATGCAGGCATTGGTGCCAGAGTAGATACAAGAAATACTAATTTTAAAATTTAAAACCATAAATCACCAATCAGGAATATTTGGATTCATTCTGCAAGCAATGACAGCATCTAATTTAACTTTTTGTGACATAGCTGTCAGATTAAATGAAGAAACTCCACATCACTAGAACCTTCAAAGTGGTAGCCAAAGTAATGTCTTTATGCATAATTAATTTATTAATCCCAAAATATTTATAAAATGAAAATATGCCGTCACAATACAGTTGGCAACAATCACTGATTTCACCTACCCAATTTAAAGTTTTTTTTTTGTCAGCTTAATTGCACAGCATAAAGGGGTAGCAATAAACTTTTGCAATTACATATCAGAGTTGTTCAAAATCCACATTGACGGTTTTGACTTGCAAGGATGGTGATTAGGAGTTTACAGAAAATTTTTCATGGTCTCTCACCTACTCCCTAGGTCAGCAGCATATATTACCTAAACTGCTGATAAATCTCAATAATCCATCAGTGCAAATATATCCATAAGCAAAATGAATATTTCAGACTTCTGCAAATTTACAACATGCATATAATCATGTGTAACATCTAGAAAATGAGACGAACCCCAGCTAGGTCAACATCGGTTGGAATGCGTTTACAAAAATTGCCATAGTATTCCTGTACTTGGATACCCTGTAAAAGGTAAAGAGAAATTGTAGATTCAATTCACATTGAATGAGAATATAGTAAGACTAGCGAGATGCTTCACAGATTACCTGGCTACATCTCACACGCATTACAGCCTCAAAACCTTGTGGCCTAGTGATATTCCATCTTAGATCATTGTAAAGCTTGGCAGGATCAGAAAGAGCTGAGAATGGGTAATAGTAATAGACCTGGAAAAGGGTGAGAAGTTCATAATCTCAAAGCTGAAATACAGAACACTTAATGATAAAATCTGAAATTTTACAGCATATAGGAAGCATTCTCAGTATAATGCATTGAGAAAGAAATAATTTCCTTCTCACCCCAAAGATGAGTTGTTGCTATCAAATAAAAGCATAAAAAATATATATTACAAGTTAGGGGTAAAAGGAAAGAAGAAAGAAGCAAACAACTAACTCCAGCTTTTATATACAAAGTTAACACCTATTTCTTCAGGCGCAATAACTGCTTGCTTCTTACTTAACACCTCTTTCTCAGTTTCTTTCAATTTCCCCTCTTTCCCCCAAAGCTGCATTTTTGTAATGGGTCATTTTCCCACTCACATTTCCTCTCTCGACATAGTCAAGAATAGAGAAAAAGATGTCCGACATTCAAGAAATGGAAGCAGGGATGTCATTCTCATGATTAATTACCCAACTCAAGAGGTCAACAGAATCAATTGGAGAGGGCGTTAGTGTTATGTAATGGTAAAACCAATGTGAAATAGCCCCAATTCCTAATTGTATCCCTAATTCCCAATTGGTAGGTTAATTTAATTAGGAAGAGAGCAACAATAGCTATGGGGTGGCTCTAGCTATCTAGGAGTAGCCATAGCCAAACAAGCGCTAGTTGTTCTCCTTAATTGATTTACCTAATGTACTAATTAGGGGGATTAGGCCCATTAGAATGCTAAGTGTAGGATTAGGCCCATAAACCCTTAGTTAGCATAGGCTTGCGGAGTGGCACCACTCATGTAATCACTGTTATTGAAGTCAAGGAGAAATGCATTATTCAGTAACCTCTTCTCTGCCTCTACTGTTCCTCTCTCTCTCTAATCTCCCCTTCTCTCTAAACTAAAATCACTATTTTCCTATTTGGTTCATATAATCGAAGGTAATGTAATTAAATGTAATACAATGTAATGTAATATAATGTAATGATGATTCCATGTATTTGTTTGGTTCGTCATTAAGGAAAGATGATGCATATACATAAAAGCGTTTGATTGGATTACATCTCACATGAGAATATATGGAAATAATATAGTCAAAGATAAAATTACCCCTATCTACATATCTATGTATAATACACCTTAGGTTTATCGTAAATTTTTCAATTTGTACAGTGTACAAGTCAAGTTTATAATATTTTTTTCATATTTAATAGTAGAAATATTATGCCGGATACAAGTTGGGTTTATAGTAATTTTTTAATATTTAATGGTGAGAATATTATTTAATAGAATATTTTAATATTTTTAATGGTGGAATATATTTTTTGTAAATTTTTTATTGGGGAAAATTTTTTAAAAAATATTATATAATTACTTAATATTTTAATATTTAATGATAGTAATTATTTAATATTTAAAAATATTTATGTATGGGCACTTTAATCAAATTAAAAAATTATAATGACAATAGGATCTTTTTCACTTTATTATAGGATGTCTACATCCCCAATAATCACCCCTAGCAATGTAATCCTTATTATATCAAATGATGTAATCAGGATTACATTATTTAAACCCAACTAAATGTTATAAATGATATATTGCATCTAGATTCCATGTAATCATCTCAAATGTAATCGAACCAAATGGGCTATAAACAATTCAACATTGACTACAATCTTGTATCAGTTAGGCTTTCAAGGACAAGGATGGATCTTCCAAAATCTTACCAAGATGATGTTCTTGGTTGGATTACAAGTGCTACACACCAGCAAGCAAAGGATGACTTGGATGAGCACATAAAGACCAAATGCAATATTTGATGCAGCTTATACAAAATGGGAGAGGCACAAGAAGCTTTCAACTTCCTTTCTTGCAAATAAGGTGTTTGAAAGTCAATTGGTTGATTATTTTATAGGTGGATTGAAGGAAGATATAGTTACATATGTAAGATTGTTCAGGCAACAAACATGGTTGGGCACAGAAAATTGCAAAGCTCCAAGATTGCACCTTTCACTCGTCAACTATAAGTGGGAGAAATTATAGAAAATTACAATAACCAATAATGTGCCCTTTTATAGACCATTGTTCCTAAACTTACTTAACTAACTACCCATCCATGAACCTCTAAACTAACTCTCTCATTTGTAATTCCTAAACCTCCTTAACTAACTACCCATCCATTAACCTCTAAACTAACTCTCTCTTATCGTTGTTCTCTCATTTTCCTACCTTAGTCTCCTTCTCTTCACCTTTTCTTCTACACTACTGTAACACTCTCTTCCTCAAGTATTTCTATCTCGTAAATATATAAGTGAGTACTAGTTAATTAGTTAGTTATGATGGTTATTTAGTTATGCTTTAGATACGTGACTTGACCGTTAGGCTTTATAGTATAAATAAAGCGGCCTAGGGCTCTGGTTGTGCAATGCTGTTGCTTGTTATCAGGTTAATCCAGTTCTGAATTCTCCCTGTTTCTCTCTCTCCTTCCTCTTCTTACCCTTCTTACTTCACCTGGGGTATCAAAGCCAGGTCATTAAGCCTACTTATTCCCAAATAAAGGGAGGAGCCTGGGGGGATTTAATAATGTGATGGGGAAAACGTCACTAAGTTATAGGGCCATTACCCTAATGTGCATAAAAGGTAAGGGGTGTCCTCTGTATAGTAATGATTCTGGTGAAATGCACACTGAAGTTTCAAGTTTTCTCTCCTAGTCTCTTCCTGTCTTCTATCTATTTATGTATATCCTTTGTTCTCTTCTATTTCTACTCTATCTTCTTCGTAACACAATCATACAGAAACAAAAGCCAGAAATACAATGCATACCTGTCCGCCAGTGGTTCTTGGAATGACAGATATGGAAGCTATGTCTACGTAAGTTTGGGTAGTGATAAATACATCCACACAGACCTACAACATGAGGAAACAATTCTAATTAGCACGCCTTTATCATGCTAATCATTAAATGCTTACAAGAAAAACTAACCCATAATCCCAACCAAATTGAAAGGGAAAAAGAATCTTAAATCACCTGATATTCAGCGAACTCAATTGCCATTTCCTTAAATGCTTTGTCTGCTGGTTGAAGCAATTTATGAGCCTCCTAAAGTTTAACAAGATCAATATGAGAGAGATTAATAAAACTAGTTACGAGCCTTCATTTGGGTTGACTGCCCCTTCATGGGGTGCAAGGTCCTTTTCATAGGCAAGCAATCTGAAACTTGCTGCTCCTTTTATACTAATTAACACTGAAATTGAGCATAAGGAAAGGTCTTATGTTGTTCAAACTTCAAAGCCCAAAGGGTTTTAATCTGAAGAGGCAGGCTAGATATTAATAAAACCAATTATGAGCCTTCCATTACTAGTGTAGGCTTATGGGTGAAAGCAATACTCGACGTGTCTAGGGCCATTTTACATTTAGTCATTCATTAACTATGGCAAAAATAATAGACATTAAATTGCCCAAGCCTAGGGCAATTGATATAGAACTAGTAGGAAAAGTAAAGGGGAAAGGATATTACATTTGGAATTTAAAGATAATCCGCTAACCACACAAGGTTAAATTTTAATAAAAGATAATTAAACTCATAAGTGGTGCAATTTAAAATAAAAAATAATTAAAATAGTTAACTCTAATATTAATTTTTTATACACCAGAACATAAAAACAAGAAAAACAAGCAAGGTGAAAAGATCAGCAGGATACAAGAGTCCACCAAATAATTTAAGTATGCATGCATAATTTATTCTTAATTAAAATGTTTATAATCTTATTTAAAATTATGTCTTCTGTGTCTTTAATTCCTGATCCACAAATAATTAACTATGACTAACTCTTGTAAGAACGATGGGCTTTTGAGGGAAGGTATACACTAAGAAGGGTACACTTGAATTGAAGAGGTGATAACTCATAAGACTTGTTACTTGAATCTTGTCAGAAGGATAGGCTTTTGCAGAGAAGGTCAATGCAGCGTAGACCAGGCATTAAAGGAGTTACGACCTATAAGACCTATGCTACCAAAAAGAAAGGCCAGGCCTGATATGTGAAGGTTACTGAACTGGAGGGTGAAAGGGAAAATGGGCAGAATATGAGGTTACTGACCAGATGATCGCTTTCACTACCATCAGCACCATCCTTCAAAAGTTTATATTATCTTCCTTGCACTACCCAGATGATCTCAAAGTGATCATCTGCTGTTCATAATGATTTTTGGAAATTTCTTTGGGCATTATCTTTGCCAATGAAGGACTTGCTTTTGGTTTGGAAGTTACTTAATAAAGCTTTGCCTTCTATGGATATTTTAAGGCAGCATCATCTAAATGTTTCTGGTATGTGTGTCTTTGGTTGCTCTGAAAGTGAGACTCTTGATCATCTATTTATTAATTGCCCATTTATTAAAGCTGTGTGGTTTGAAGGATTATCCATTGTATTGCCTTTCCATACATTCGATGACTTCTCTGTTTGGCTGAAAAGAATTTTGAGCAACCTTTTTAATGATGATGAGTTATTTATGCTTGTCAAAATTATTAAGCTAATTGCGGTGGTTTGGAAGACTAGGAATGGCATTATTCATAGTGGGCGAAAAGTCAATCCTTTATCGGTTATAAAGGAAATTGAGATTTCAGCCTTTGTGTAATCTAGCTTTCTTGTAACAAAAAGGTATGCCTAAGGTCTATTCTTCAATTCAAACAGAGATCCAATCCATTACTCATCTGAATGACAATAGTTGGATCCTTGTTCTCAAAAAGTCTAAGTATGGAAACTTTTCCTTTTGCCAATCTTGGATCTGTTTTCAAGGGCAGGTGATACATTCTTTAATTTGGAAAAAAGAGCACGGGCACTCTCATGTTCCTCAAAAGACTTTTAGATCTTCTCTGCACTGGATTACTCAATGTCCCTTATTTGAAGATTCAACAAATAATGTTTTGGAGGTTTTATTGATCAAGAAACAGTTATTGCCTAAGGAGGGTGTTCCTTCAGGATCTACAAACATCATTCATCAAGACATTTACTCATTCCTAAGTAAATTTTCAAGTTTTAAAATTTCAGTTGTACATCATCTACATTTTCATGTCCTTTGTGTTCTACAATCATGTCCGGTCATGATTGTGGACCATTAGTGTACTTATCTTTTATGTTTTGTATTAATGACATTTGATCTTTTACCCCCCCAAAAAAAAAAAACAGATGATCTCCTTCACTGCCTCCCATTTTTTTAGCATTTAATGTCACCCATCATTCTCTCTAACTCCTAAGCCCTTCAAGAATCTGACATGGGGGTATGATAACAAGAAGGAAATAAACAAGCTGAAACAGCGGTAATATTCCCTCTGCAAGGCACCCTAATTAATCATGTTCAAGTCTACATCATCGATAATGCCAAAAAAATTTAGAGAGATTGCCATTAACGATCAAACACTAAACAAATTCATATGGATACCTTTTCCCCTGCTGAGGTATTTGTTCTACCCTCAGCCTCCCTAGCAGTGAGGGCTCCAATCCCTAGTGATGGCAAGACTGAAAACAACAAAATACAGTCATGAGGAACATTGAACGAACGCATGAGTCAAACAAAAAAACAAAGATGCAATTACAGAGAATACAAGGTATCAAATAAATAAACAGATAATTTTAACACAAAGAAGAGGAACCTTTTCTCATTCTCCTCTCATGTCAATTTCTCAAAAGGTGTATGGTTATACGGTTTTTGTCCACAATGATGTTGGAGAAAATCATACCCACAGTTACAGATTATAAGCTTTGTCCCCAAGAATATTCAAATGGCACATGGCAATGGAATGACATTTAGGGTGCTCGACCATTGACTTGGGCCAAAAACTCTAAACTCTTATGGTTAACGTTCGGCCAACCCCAAGAGAGACCAATGACGGGATTTACACAACTCCAACAGACCAATTCTTTAGCATAGTTTAATGTAAAGTTTGACTCCACCTCAACAAAACTTGATCTTACAAAGCAATACCTGGTTGACGTGCACATGAGAGCCTTAAAGGAGGAAATAGTAAAGCTGGTCCTTATGTTCAAGCCATAGACCTTGGAGGCACGATGCTTGGCACATGTCCAAGAAATACCTTGAATCGAAGGAACTCCAAGAACACTATTGACAGAACACAGCGACTCTTTCCAAATACAATTCTCAATAAATAACATGACAACATTCAAGAAAAGGTCGTATGAAGGGACACAGTGAAACAACAAACCAGCCACGGGAAATAATAAAAATTCTGGTTTTGTCCTCAAGAATATTACTCGACAGAATTTGCTTTGACCACAAACAAGGAAGTAGAGCAGCACCAAGAAAACCTCTATTCCTTCTATTACAAGCCATTCTCTCATGATCACCAATGTCATCAACGACAAAATATGCAGTTACACCTGGTTCTTCTTGAGGGAGAAAGTGACTTGGCATTAACATCTCAAGACCATAAACCAAAAGTTGAGAATGAAACAGAGCATCCCTTTATCTCCATGCATTGAAGGAATAGAGTATGCATGCGATTGAATGAACGGAGTGTGCTGAAGCCATGAGGGTGATACGCAGTGTAGGAAAACAACCGTTCAGGTAATGATAGATGGTGGCAGCAGACATGATTTTTAGGACTTAGAAGCTGCCAAGATATTGGGTTAACGAGATCAAGGGACACCTCACTCTTTTGTTCAAATTGATGGAGGAGGAAAATTGAAGTCCATGGTATTTGACATGGGTTTAGATGGAAAATGCAGGGTCTGGAAATTGTTTTCAATTTCCGCATTATTGACCTTCACACTTATGATGTGGTATTGGGTTTGCAATGGCTCAAGAGTATTAAGAATGCTTTTTGGGATTATGAATCTCTTTCCATGGTCTTCTGTAAAGATGGCCAGTTGGTGATGCATCAAGCTATTTCTCCTAATTATTGGAAGACAGTGACACCCAAAAGGGTGGATTTGAGCTGCTTACATCAGGAACAAATTTACCTACAACAGCTGGTTAATTTCAAGGAGAAGAGATGAGCTGTTTAGCCATTCAATGTACAAAAAGCAAGCTGCCAGCAGAGATTCAAGGGGTGTTAGAGGGATTTTGAGAAGTGTCTAGTGAACCTAAGCACCTTCCTCCACTTAGAGAAGGACACAAACACCCCATTATTCTAGGAGAGGGTATAAACCCTATAAGTTTGAAACCGTATAGGTACCCGACAACACAAAAGAATGTGATTGAGAAATTGGTTGCAGAATTGTTTGAGGTTGGGGTAGTGCAAGAGAGTTGTTCTCCATTTTCTGCCTCAATAGTACTTGTAAGGAAGAAGGAGACTATAAAAAATTAGTATCCTGTTCCCTTAATAGAGGACTTGTTTGATGAGTTGAGCAATGCAAGGTGATCACAAAGCTAGATTTAAGGGCAGGGAATCATCAAATACGAATGGAGCCAGCTGATGCTTACAAGAATGCGTTTAAGACACACTCCAGACAATAGGAGCTGTTAAAGATGCCCTACAGACTTACATGAGAAACTTTATATTGGACTTTTTCTATGATATTCTGATATATAATCTTGGCATGCAGATCATCAAGAGCACTTGAGGACTGCCTTGTACACATTGTAGCAACATCACTACTTTGTTAAGGAAAACAAGTGCACTTTTGCTACTACAAGCGTGGAAACTTAAGACATATCCTCGGCAACAGTGTAGTAGAAACTGATCCCAAAAAGATCAAAGTGGTAGCTAATTGGCATGAACCTACAAATGTGAAGCAGTTGAGACCATTTTTGGGGCTAGCAAGTTACTACTAATTGGCGTGAACCTACTAATGTGGGTTTATCAAGATATATGGGATGATTGCAAGACCCTTGACTCTTTTATTGAGAAAAAAGGCCTTTGAGTGGATCAATACTGCAAGTGAAACCTTTAATTGCCTGAAGCAAGCTTTGATCACAGCTCCTGCTCTTGTTCTTCCTGATTTCACCAAGCAATTTGTGGGGAAATCAGATGCGTGTGGGACTGGTATAGGTTCTGTTCTCATGCAGCAAGGTCAGCCTCTTGCATTTTTCAGCAAGAAACTCTCTCCAAATCCTTCGGTTTATGAGAAGGAGCTTATGGCAGCAGCTGTTCTCCATTGGCATCGGTATCTTGAGAGAGGCAAGTTTAACATTAGAACTGACCAGCAAAGCCTTAAACTCTTGTTGGATCAGTAAATGAAGACACCATTCCATATGTTTTGGGTCACAAAACTTGCTGGTTTTGACTATGACATCATTTATAAGAAGGGGGCAAACAATTCTGCCGCTAATGCTCTCTCTCAGCTCCCCAAACAGCTGCTGGCACAGATTACTTATAGCAATACATCACCTAAATTGTTGCAGCAGGTGAAGGGACAGTTGGAATGAGGATGATTTTACATGTTCTCTCCTTGAAAAGGTGCAGCAAGGTGATGGTAATTGGGGTCACTTTCTCGGAATTGAAAACTTCTTAGACAGAAAGGAAATTGGGTGGTTGGTAAGGAATCTTCCCTATGGTTACAGATTCTAGAATGGCTATACTCGAGTCCACAAGGAGGCCATTTGGGAATCCAAGCTACACATCAGCGTAACAAGGGCCTATTCTGGTGGAAGAAGTAAATAAATGATGTTATAAACTATGCAAAAAGATGTGACATGTTCTGGATGAAAACATGAGACTGTCGCATCTCTTGGTTGGGAATCAATTGCAATGGATTTTATAGGTAGTCATTGATAGAATGAGCAAGTATACCATATTTCATTCATCTTGCTCATCCGTTTTGGGCATCTACTTTTGCGCAACACTTTATGGATCAGGTTTACAAGCTTCATGGTGCGCCTACCAAAACTTTAAGTGATCATGACTCACTCTTCATGAGTAGTTTTTGGAAGGAGTTTCTAAGAGTGTTGGGTGTGGATCAAAAGCTTTCTACAGGTTATCACCCACAAACAAATGATTAGTCCAAACTGCTTGATAGGTGTATAGGGGCATACTTGAGGTGTATGTGCTGGGAAAAGCCAAAGGAGTGGGCTAAATGGATTTCACATGCAGTATGGTGGCACAATACAACATTCCACAAAGCAGCAAAAGCTACACCTTATGAGTTGCATTATGGGCAGCAACCTCCCGTACACCCTATTTGCCTCACAATTCGATGTTAGAGTTAGTAGATCGTAGCTTCACAGCTAGAGAAGGCAGATTTGCATAGGTATGGCTGTGAATTTCAGGTAGGGCAATGGGTATTTTTTTAAAGCTCAAGCCTTATAGACAGATTTCTACAGCAGCGAGGTCTGCTCAGAAGTTAGCTCCTCAGTTTTATGGGCCATATAAAGTCATAGAAGGCAGTCGCATATATGTTGAAATTGCCGCTTGAATCAATGATTCATTCGACTTTTCATGTATCACTTTTGATGCTTTGCCCAAATCCTACTATTAGACCGAGGCACCCTCCTACAGAATTTTCAGAATTACCTCCGGAGAAAATTCTGAATACAAGGACCATGAAGCAAAGAAAGAAGATAATTATAGAGGTCCTAATGCAATGGAAGGGTTTATCAGATGAGGAAGCATCTTGGATGCCTCTCTACACTTCTCGGAAGCAGATTCCAATGTTTGTTGTTCAAAATCCTTGAGGGCAAAGATGTTTTAAAGAGGGTGTTATTATGTAATTGTAACTTCATTTTTAAATGTTAGTTAATGTTAGTTACGGAGATGAGTGGCACCAGCTGTAAGTGGCACTAGCCGTCATGAGAGTGGTCCTAGCCAAACAAAACTGGAGATACAATAAGGTATGCCTTATTTATAGAGGCAGGGGTAAGGGTCATGAATTAGCGCCTAATCCTTATTATTTAGTTTGACATGCTAATGAAATTAGCAAAGTATTACTCAGAGTATCTCTCTCTACTCTTCCTCTACTGATTCCCTCTCTTCTACTCCTTCAACCATCTCTTGTTCTTTCTACCCCTAATTCCTAAAAATCCCTAAGTTTCATATTATACTTTGCTATAACAAAGGCTCTGTTAAGAGTTAGATTTGGGCATCGATCAACATATAACCTGATATTGGGCCCATTATTAGCTGTTGATTTTTGTTCTGTTTTCTTTTCTATACAGATTTTTTGTTCCTTTATTGTTGGCAAGTAGCTGCTAACGTGGCTACCATCTATTTGTCTATTGCTGTCCCTTCTCTTTTGAATTATACGAGGATCTGAAATATTCACTACCAAAAATAATTATCAACAATAAATGAAGAAATGCAAAAACTTCCAAGCTCACCTGACTGAAAAACCAGCAGCTTTCCTCCACTTCCCTTCATGGCCAAAAAAGCTGCCTGAATGAAGACAACTACGGTATAAGTGTCAATTTCTCAACTTATGTGCCTTGACCGTCACATGGAAAATCCAAAGGTAAAATGCAAACAAGACAAATCCTAACAGCTGTATAGCATGACCACCCCCTATAAATAGTTATCATTCCCTATTGTAAATCAGATTGATGTTAATGCCAACGGAATACTACTGAGAAATTCCTATTCCTCTCTGTTTCTTCATCTCTTCTTCTCTGCCTTTCATCTCTCTTGAATCCCTCTGTTTCTTCTTCTCTTTTCTCTCCTCCCCTCTTTCTACTTTCAATACAGAATAATGATTCTGTAACACATTGCATATCAAATGAAAGAAAGATTCATTACACATTGGATTACCGCTGCCCACAACATAGTTCAAGGCATCAAACTGTTGGTTACATATGGCCATTGTTTAAATCACCTATTTAGTTGTTAAAAAAATTAACAATAATTTATTATCTAATAAATAATATTTAACAAAATTCAACTTCTTTAGAGACAAAGTATGAATGGTATTTCTTTTGCCAGTCTTAAAGCTTAAGAGCTAACAACTAACGAGGTGTTTACTAGAAGAACAATATACAATAAACAACATCCATGCTTGTTATGCTTGTCACTACTTCAAAAAAAAAACAAGAAGAAGCTTTGTTCTTAAACCCAAAAAGGGATATTTACCACATCATGCTTGCATGGACGCTGCGTTCAGTTAGATTCGGAAAAGGGAGAGAACACATAAAAGGGGAAAATACAAAAAAATATATATATATCTTAATCACATATCACTGCGCCATCTATATCTACCAAGCACCCAATGGCCAAATAAGTACACAATAATGTTGCAAAAGTCAGCGACAGGTCTATGTATCTGCATGAACAAAATGAAAAGCAATTATTTCAAACTAGATGTCATACCTTGATTGCAGCACCAAAGGCTGACTCAGAGGTCATATTATTATGAAACATGGAAGGAATGCTTTCCAGAAGTAATTCTAAGTGTTGACGGCACTAACAACAGGAGGCGCAAACCAATTTAGTGACATAAAATAAACAAGGCTAAATCATGAATAAGAGATATAAGATATTAAACATCAATTCATCTAATAAAATTCTACCAGAAAAGGTTGATACTTACCTCAGATAGTGGAACAATAACATCAGTTTCCAAAGGAGTATAAACATCTTGTACATCAGGAACAATGAGCATTAATGGCTGCAGACATGACAAATTTGAAATCAATATGAGACTCAAACTAACTGTAACCATTTAAAGTTAACTAGTAATAGATTTAACTAACCCACAATTCATTAGATAAGTTCAATGCTCCAAATAATAAACATTGATTGTAAACAAGTAAAACAGAGAACAAATTTCCCTGTACTACACAATATATAAAAATGCAGAATAATGAAGGAAACATTTGAACCAAGGGTAATGCAGAAAAATGCAACAGTCAGACAAGTTCAATTTTAACTGATCACTATCCCCCCTCCCCTCCCCAAAAAAAAAAAAAATTCTTCCCGACATAGTTTGCACATATTCTCATGAAAAAGCATAGTATCAAATTGAATTGGAAAACCAACTTATGAATTAAATTTAAAATACTATAAATAACTAAACATTTGCAAATTGCACAGTTTGTTAGTTTCTACCTGCTGCAAAGCACGTTTTAGGTTGTAAAAATGGATTGTAGAGTCAAATGTTGCAACTCCCACCATTGTGCGTG
>JBAGKO010000012.1:21324596-21337433 GCA_037177275.1 Acacia concinna
GTTTTGTGGTAGAAACAGATGCATCCAACTCAAGCATAGGAGCTATTTTATCTCAACGTGGCCACCCCATTGCATTTATCAGTCAGGCCTTTAGTTTAAGACAGCTTTCCTTATCCGCATATGAGAGAGAAATGCTGGCCATTATATTCGCTATTAAGCAATGGCGTTCATACTTGACAGGCTAGACCTTCACCATCAAGACTGATCATTTACCCCTTAAACATCTTCTGGAGTAGAAATCCGTTCTCCGGATCAATTAAGATGGCTTAACAAGCTTTGGGGCCTCTCTTACGAGATTGTGTATACAAAAGAGAAAGGCAATTCTGCCGCAGATGCCTTATCTCGCCAATTTGAAGGGTCTACATCTGCCATCTCGCAAGTCACTGCTGACTTGACTACCAGGGTGTTACAATCACGGGACTCTGATAATCAACTCCAACAACTAATTCAGGAGTTAGAACAAGATTCTTCATTACATCCTAAATTTTCATGGCAGCGTTCCCACCTTCACCGAAATGGACGCCTTGTAGTGGGGGCTGATAGAAATCTCAGGACTGACCTTTTATCATTTTTCCATTCGTATGCTACAAGTGGGCACTCAAGTATCATTGCTACTTATAAACGCTTAGCTTCTGTTTTTTACTGGGAGGGAATGGAGCAGGATGTGCGTGAGTTTGTGCATGCTTGTATTGTCTGCCAGCGCTTTAAACTAGAACATGTGGATACTCCTGGGTTGAAACAGCCACTTCCCATTCCAGAACATATATGGTCTAAGTTATCCATGGATTTTATTAGTGGCTTACCTCCTTATTCCAAGACCACTATTCTAGTTGTTGTGGACCGTTTGAGCAAGGCTGCCCACTTTATAACTCTGAAACACCCTTTCTCGGCAGCTGATATTGCTTAAGTTTTCATGGATAATGTGGTGAAACATCATGGATTCCCAAAGTCTATTGTCACAGACCATGACCCTCTGTTTTGTGGGAAGTTTTGGAAGGCTCTCTTTCGATTGTTTGGCGTTAAACTCCAATATTCTTCAGCTTATCACCCACAATCGGATGGCCAAACTGAGGTTCTCAATCGCTGTCTTGAGAGTTACTTACGTTGCATGACAGGGGATTTTCCCAAGCAGTGGGTTAAGTGGCTGCCCTTAGCTGAATGGTGGTATAACTCCACACATCACTCTGTTATTGGCATGACACTGTTTATAGCATTCCTCCCCCTGTTCACCTACCGTATTTGGCTAGAGACTCCAACAATGACGTGGTGGATCGTATGTGCATTTCACGTGAGGTAACATTGCAACAACTTAAGTCCCATTTGTTAAAGGCCCAGCACCGTATGGTGCAACAGACCAATAAACATCGCTCCGAGCGAGTATTTGAAGTTGGTGATTTGGTTTACCTCAAACTCCACCCTTTCCGACGCAATATGATCAATAACTCAGCCTTACACAAGCTGGCTGCTCGGTTTTTTGGCCCTTTTCCAGTTCTTCATAGAATTGGCCAGGTTGCTTATGAACTGGATTTACCTCCACATTCCCGTATACACCCCGTTTTCCATGTCTCTCTTCTTAAAAGGCATGTGGGGTCTGGATGCACAGCCTCTTCCTCATTGCCCTTACTAGATTCTGAGGGCCAATTTGTCTTGGAACCTTCAGCAATTTTGAGCAGGCGTGTCTCTAAACGCCATAATTCTCTTGTTACTCGGGTTCTGGTTCACTGGAAACATTCCAATGCTAAGGATGCCACCTGGGAGAATCTCTCTTCTATGCGGCAGCAATACCCCAATTTCCCTTTTGATGCTCCACCAGCTACCACCATCCTTGTGGACAAGGATGTTCTTTAAGGGAGGGTGTAGTTGTAACGTGGCAAAGTGGTTAGTGGCAAAGTGGTTATAACAGATATGTAACAGATATAGAGAAACAGAAATTAGAATAGACTATAAAGGCACACGTATATCACTGATCTGGTTAGAAAATAAAATACTCATTGTTTGATGCCTATTTTTTCTCTCTTCTCTCTCTCTCGCGTACTCTGTACCAAACATTCAATTCTCTAAAATGTCAATGAATCAAATGTGCTGCAATCAACATCATCTACAACTCAATAACCTTCTAAAGGTAAGCAGACAATATAAATGAGGCTAAAACAAATGAATAAAACAATAAACGCTTTGAAGGCATATTTGCAACCAACCATGAACTCCTTTGTAGCAACAAATTCAACTGTTCCTCTACACAATTCAGGCCTTTCATCAGCATCTCTACGTCGACCGTCTGGACCTAGATTGCAATGGTAGTCACGTGGAGTCTCATCAGTAAATCCTGTAAAACAGGCCACAAGTCAGATCCACAGGTTCACCACATGTTGAAGCTAGACAGAGAAGGACTCCTATAATACCAAAACCAAGAGATATCAAAATTATAGCGACCACTTGTAAATAAACCAGTCACAAAAGTTTTATAAAGTTGAGACAATTTACTTGAGTTTGATATGTCATAGAAAGGAATGGACATTTGTCTTTGGTTGGACAATGATGCCATTATTACACAAAATACATTTACATATTTGTTACAATTCTTTAATTATTATAGTCATTTTTACATATATTAATAATTAATAATAATGAAAATGGTAAACATATTTTTAGCAATATAAATTATTTCAAGAGTCTCACATAGACCATATTTTTAACAATATTATATATTTTGTATATTATATGTGTGCCCGCACCTAATGCATGAATATGCCAGGCAAAATGCACTAGTGGAAGCTTGAGTAATTTTGAGGACACAAGCTACTTTGTCTTGTCACAATCCATTCCTAGAATAGTCAACTATTCCATTGACCATGTAATGAAATCCTTATTTCTACTCTTGGAATCTGCCAATGGGAATGAAATCTCACCCCATTACCTTCAACCACATGCTGCAAAAGGGTTCCTAGTCCCTTCCCTTTCTCCACAGTAAACTTTCTAATAGGAGGGGGAAACTCATTCCTATTTAACAGTCCATCAGATACGTGTTCCCTTATTTATACTACATGTCTATTCACTTAAACCAAGTAACAGAAATGGTTATAATGTACGGTATGCCAGCTAATCAGTAACTATGCAACTAATCAGCCCCTTAATCCTATTCCCACGTATCACTTTCCATCAACAAAACACGGCACATGGGAAAAGAAACTACCCAATAAGATGAGTAATGCAACAGTAGATATAAATTGCACTCACCACACAAGTTGCAGATGAAACGCCTTCCCTGATCAACAAATTTCATGAAAGGATTTATGTAGGCCTTGCAACGCGAGCAACGGACAGGACCACTCTCCCCAAAATCCACAACCTATAAGACCATGAGGTGATAAGATAGCAGATGCATTTATCCATATTTACTTTAATTCCTCAATAAAGGGAAAATGTTAGAAACAGAACAACCTAATTAACTAACCTTAACAATAAGTACTAACAGACGTGACTAATGTAACAACTTTATACATTTGACACCTTGTTTATCATTATTTTGTCCACACCAACATTATTTCAAAGTAAAGAAATTAGAGTAATTTCTCCATCATTCTTTTTCATTCTTGCACTATTTTCATCCAACCAAAATACAATTAATGATAGTCAAATGTAATATGAGTCAACTCACTAGGATCAATCAACTAAAATTCAACATTCCAAAAGCATGGCCAAAAGATCTAACACTTCAAGTAAAACAGGATGAGTCAGAGACACTACTAATTTGTCATTTTAATTAAATTTAATAAACATAACAGATGAGAAAACTTCAAATACAGGAAGCATTAAGCATTACTTGAATGGGTTCCTCGGAGGAGTGAGGAAGGGCCAAAGGTTGGACTAACAATGCCAATTGCATTCCTGATGTTGCCAAAAGGTCAGCAGTGAAGGGAATCTGTTGCATTCATCAAAGAGAACAAAGAAATGGAAAAGAAATCAATAAGGCATATGAAAATTCTAACATTTTCAGAAATATGAGAACCAACTCCATAAAGACTATTGTAAAGCTAAGAACTTCTTAAATAAAGGAAGCAAATATGAGAAAGAGAAAATCAAACAATAGTAGGAAACAAGACATTGTCAATCAAAAATAAATAATAAAATAAAAATACACAGGATAATTGCAAAATTGCAACCATGCCATCTAGTATCCACAAGAGTCACCATTAGCTAAGCACGAAAAAGATACCATCGGTACAACACCATCGCCAAAGTTAGCAAAGGCAAGAAATTGGGCTTGAAGATCCCAGAATTAAGTATTTTTACTTTAAACCTGACCTGATTAATTGTGCACCTCATATAACGGGGACTGCAATTCCCTGTATCTCTTACAATGTAATCACTTGTAGCAGGCTGGCCGGGCAAGGAAAAGAAATTATAAGAATAGGCAGCATTGGAACACAAATATAACATACATTGCTGATCACTTATCAGATTACATTGATACATTAATTGTGAAATCACATTTCAAATTTCAAAAAGGAAATTAGGGAACCATAATGGTATTAGAAGGAACAAGGCTAAGAAGTAAGGAAAATAAAGACAAAGAACACACAGGAAAATTTAGCAGCAGGCCATTTAAAAAGAAATTTCAAATGAATACCGGAGGAATGGTTGCCTGGTTGCCTTGACGAGTTTCATGCAATATTACTGAGGAACTTGGAGTGGGCCTAGGAATTTGATTGGGATCAATTTTGGATGACCCCGCTACAGGGGCTCCTGTTTGACCAACTGCAGGTGATATGGTAGTTGTCATAGACTGATTTGGCAGTGGAGGTGGCATCCCAAACATCTGAGGAGTATGCGGAGGACCAGGAACTGGAGGTGGTGCCACCTATTGAATTCATAAAATTCAGAATTCAGATTGATTTTCAATTAGATTATTATAAGCGTATAAGAATAGCTCAAAACAATGTTAGCTTTGATCAATATAGTAGGATTCCACGATCCACAGCAAACAAACAACAAAAATAGTAAACATTGGTCACTATTCATATCAAGAGTAGGCACGAGCATTGGTTGGGTGTGACTCAATTCAACCCAACAGACAGACAATAGCCAGGACTGCCAGGTGCACAAAGATTCAGCCATGCACAGGGTCCAAGGAGTGTAAGACACGATTGGCCAAGCCAGGTTGCACATATTAGAACTTATCAAGATCATGAAAGTTAAGTTTCAGAATGTAGATCCAAGTAGCTGAACAAAATTCTCATCTGCGTGAAGCCATAGACCCTCTCATTCAGCAAGGACTGAATGGATGGCTAGGTTATGCACAACCCTTATGAAAAGCATAACATAACTGTAATATCCATTCACCTGATTAAATTCTTGACATAGGATGCTAATTTTCTCAAACATCATATGAGAATCACAGCTTAATTTACAAGTGCAACAGTTATTCAAAGAATTCCCGAGTTTTGAAACTCCAGACAAGATAGAAACTGATAATCAGATCAAGGGATTGAATCAGATAGTAAAGAAACATATGCATGTTGAGTCACATAAACTGTAAATATTTTAGACAAGAAGAAAAGATCAACAGTGTTTCAAACAATATAACATATTTATATATATACTCACATAAAGACAGCAGACAGAAGACTAGAGGCTTCTCTTGTAAACACAAAAACTAGAAATTAATAATTTGTAGACAGAATACAAATAAAAAAAATACTATAAATTATTTGAGCACGTCAGAAAAGTTTCTCAAAGCGCTTGTTACAAACTTTAGGTTGCAATTTATTGGTGGGGATAAACACTATGCAGATATGAAGAAGAGCTACCTGCTGCGGCTGCATCTGCCAAGAAGGTACCCCAAAAGCCGAACCTGAAGGTGGCACAGTGCCTTGAGGTGCACCAGTAGATGGCAGTGGAGATTGCAAGGCAGGGCGAGGAGGAGTTCTGACCAAAGGAGGTCCAACAGGTAGTTGCGAAGCACTGTTAATTGGAGGAAATCGAGGGCGAGCTGACAAGGCTCCAGAAGAAAATACCGGCGGGCCATTGCTCATCACATTACCTGATGAGCTTGATGGAGGCATGACCTGCGGGGCACTCAATGGAGTTGAAGTAAGGGTACTAGGACGAGCACCAGGAGTTAATAGCGGAGGCCCAATGGGATGGGTTGGCAGAGAACTGCCAGGATACTGTCCCCAAGAAGCTGGTGCTGCTGGACTGCCTGTAGACGATGGCAGAGTACCAGGAGGGGGTCTGGAACCTAAAGGCAAAGGTTGACTAGTAGGTGGCCCAGTTGGCCTTCCAGGCACAAAATGTGGGGATGACGTAGATGATGGCGGCCCATATCCCGGCACTGCAGGTCTCAACTGAGCAACTGGAGGTGGACCAGGTCGTGATAGTGGTGGTGAGGGGCCAGGAATCCCTGTGGAAGGAGATGAAGATGGAAATGAGGGTGATTGGCCAAATGGGGGAGGTCTTGTAGCATGATTGGAGGTCATGGGAGGACGATCTAGATTCAAATTCTGCATATTATCAGCTAGAGAATCGGGAGAGCCACTGAAATTAGGAGTGTAATTTGGGGGCGGTGGCGGAGGGTTATTGCCGGGTCTAGGTGCCCCTGGAGGCACAGGAGCAGCCATTGATGAATCGAAGCCCTTTGTTTTTCTCTCCTTCAAGAACTGCAGCACACCAAACATATACGACAAGGTAACCGAATGAGTAATATCTCGAGATTCAAAATTATTGTAGTAGTACGGGTAAATGAGAAAATCAAATATAAAATACGCGAACATGCATACATACTAGGAATTCAATCTACCAAACAAAATGCCACGAAGATTGTCTTAAAACAAATATCACGAACAAAATGGCAAAACCAGATATCGGATCGATCAAACCAGCTAAACCGCCAAAATTGAATTAGATCGGAGTTAAATCAAGAGAGGGCTTTAGAGAGAAAGAGAGTGAAAGTTGGCTAATAAATAAATCTTCTCATATTCCTAGCGCCTAGTTTGTTCATGGATGGGATGGGAAGAATACATCTGTTACTATGGAACTTAAGCAAGGAATTGAACTTCAGGTGAGCAGGTGTATATTCCCAGCCAAAAAAGCGAACCGATTGCTTTATGAAGTTGCTACTTGGCGAAACATTTCTAGATGGAATCCCGCTCTCCGCAAGACTTTGGCAGCCAGATTGCCTGCCAGAACAATAAACTCGAGGAAATTTATGTTAAAATTTGATTTTGTTGCTTTTGCCCAGAAATATATGTTACAATCATGTAGCTTTTTGTTAATTTTATATTCCATTTTTATACCCAAAAAAAATTCATTATTTTATTATTAGGCTAAAGCAGAAATTTGATTAATGTATCAAATCTCATTTTAGGGCCGTTTGGCGGTAACTTAATAAAAATGACTTATTTTTATAAATAGTTTATAATAAGTAACTTAGAAGAAGTTAATTGTGTTTGATTGGAGTAACAGAAATCACTTATCTTTATAAATCACTTGTGTTTAGATGAGATAAGTAGAAAAATGAATTATGATTTTTTTAAAGTATATGCTAGAAAAAATGTTGTCATATATGTGAAATAATAATACTAATTTAATATATGGAGCGAGAATTTTCTTTTCATGTTGCCCCTATTAATTTTTGGGGAAAAAAATATTACCTCTAATCTTAATTATAAGACTCAATTGACTTTTTTTGGATAAATTAAGAAAGTAAAATAAGCTACTTTATATGTAGAACTTGAATTTTCTTTCCACATTACCCCTATTAAATTTTAGGGAAAAAAATATTACCTTGATTCTAATTATAAGACACAGTTGACTTTTTCTAGAGAAATTAAAAGAAAGTAAAATAAGTCACTTTATATATAGAGCGAGAATTTTCTTTCCACTTGCCGATATTAATTTTTGAGGAAAAAATATTACCTTCGGTCCTAATTATAAGGCTCAATTGACTTTATTTAGAGAAAATGACACTGATGAGAGGCTCACACAAGCAGAGAGCCTTTATTCACGCGACTAGCTTCTCTCTCTCTCTCAACGGTAATAATTTTCCAATGCTATGAGAAGTCACATTGGGTAGCTTTCCCTTTTCAGACATTTTTTGGCATTAAGTAGCTTATGCGGACAACAACATCAAAACATCAAATTTGAGAAAGTGACTTTTATTTATCCGCTACCACCGGCAACCACTGGAAAACACTACAGGCAAACAGGCACTTAGTCCCTTACACTTTTAGTCTTTTAATATTAATATTATTAGTATTGTTTAGTGGAAAATGCTTACTTGCTTAGTCGCTGGAGTATATTTACATTTTATTCTCCAAACCCATCATCTGAATTTTGAGAAGCACAATAATGGTACAATAAATCAATAATTTACATGTGTGTATCTTGAATTGAGAGGCAAAGTAACCGTGAGAATCGATACAATAGCCCAACCTCTAGAATAGGGGCAATTACAGATAGAAAAAGAAATAAATTCAAAGAAGAAAATAAGAACATGCATACACAATTGATGGAGAGATGAAAATTTGATATGGGGAAGAAACAAGACACGAGAGAAAAACAAATAGAGATGGCGAATAGGAGTAACCAATAGTACATCTACCCAAAAAAACTTGCAAAATTGCATTCATTAGACTGGTTTTTTTTTTAGATGAGATGTTCAATCTCGTAAGGATGAGTCAAAGATAGAGGGATTGTTTATCAGAAACTCTAAAACGGTGTATAAAAGAATTAACAAATCTTTCTCAATTTACATGTTTCAAAATATTTATTTTTCAAAAATTAACACATGAGCATGATTTGTCAATGTTTAATTACATAATCATCAGTTAAAATTGCAAAGTAAGCACTTTCCTTTGCATAGCACTAACATCGCTAACATTAAAAGATTAAAAGTGTATTTTATAAACATAAGGGACGAAGATGAGACTTGATGTAAATATAAAGAACTAAATGTATTCTTTGGCATTAAAAGTGTGTGTTGATCATTTATGCTAACAAGACAATGCTTCCCGTGTGTTACACGGGTAGCACATGAATCCAAATCAAATTCACAGGCATGCAATTATTACTAACAAAGGATATCATGTTCCACAAACAAACACTACATGTCACAATGAAAGTGGTACTGCCAACAAACATAAGGATCCACGACTTACTACACACAATCATCATCTAATACAACCATCCTACCCATATTGCAACAAAGGGAATTGGGGCTACAAAGCATAGCAATCTATGGGGAAGGCCAGAATGCTAGACTGGCCTTGACTATACATGGTCTTGTCTTGCTTAAAGTTGTGGCTTTATATGGCTACTACGATGTAGTGAGCGGCTACACTTTTTGGATGGGTGGTTAAAGTAGTCAAGGTCAAAGAACATATGATGAAATCTGTTCACATAGCATATTTGAAATAAAGAAAAGGATTTATGTATTGAAATGGGGAATAATAAAACCAAAGTACCACTATCATGGCACAATAATGTTAGAGTTGAACAAATATTAGATAATCAAAAACTTTGGGGCTAGCAAAACTTACAAGATTAGGAAAGGGTAGTTTCCAATGATTTAGTTTGACATGTCATAGGAAACATAACTATCATTATAATGGAAACTGTTTATTTCCAAATTCTAGTGAGAGTGAAAGTACTGTCTAGCACTTAATACACATTGCTTTAAAACAGAATGCCTTCAAAACCATTAACTGTGAAAGAAGGAAATTAAATAAGAGGAAACCAACAAAGGTTGGTCCATTAACTGTTGATATGAGGACCTTGTTAGTAGATAATCTGTAAGTACCTGAAGGCATGCCCTGGCCCTGATGAGCCCCCGAGACACAACTCACCTAAACTTTTCTATATCAAAAAAAATAAGAGGAAAGTTATCTTGTTCGTATAAAACGTTAAGCAGTAGACTTGCCAAAGGGCTTTACTTTCCTGAGGGATTGTTCTTTAATATGTTATTGATATAGATGTTGCTACCTGATCAGAGGACATCCATTGATTAAATGTATATGTTGAACCATTGGAGGACAAACACATCCTGAATGAAGAACAACAGCAAATTTATAAGCAAGTGCCAACAAATGAAGGATTGGTCCCTATGGAAAAATATCATTAATGCATAATTGAAATCATTAGCTAAACATAAAGTTTCAGGACTTGTAGTCCTTACACCTAAAGGTGTAAAGCCAATTAGATATAAATGGGTCTTTATGAAAAAGAGAAATGAAAAGGGTGAAATTACAAGATGTAAGGCTCGTCTTGTAACTCAAGGATTTACATAAAGGCCAGGTATTGATTTTAAAGAAACATATTCACCAGTAGTTGATACGACTACTTTTCATTATTTGATTAGCTTATCAATAAATAAAGGGTTTGATATGTGTTTAATAGATGTTGTGACTACATATTTATATGGTTCACTTAACAATTATATTTATATAAAAGTCCCTAAAGGACTTAAAGTGCGAGAAGCACAAATGCCTAAAGGACTCAAGATGTCAGAAGCATCCAATTCAAGTTCTTTAGAATGATACTTAATTAAGTTAAATAAGTCACTGTATGACATGAAACAATCAGGGCGGATGTGGTATAACCATCTCGATGAGTATCTTTTAAAAGAAGGATACAAAAAATTATCCAATATGCCTATGCATTTTTATGAAAAGATCTGGAAGTAAGTATTGAGGAATGTAAGGTAATCACCTTAAGCAATGGGATGCAATTACCCAATATGCCTAGAACTAGTAGAGTGGGCAATAGGGCTAAGGATGACATTGTGGTTGAAGAGGATGACAACAAGAAGATGGGTCAAACTTATAGTAAAAATAATGATAGAGACAAAAAGGATGGTGTTAATAAAAAGAAGCAACAAGAGGTAAAATCTTATATGTCTCCTATACCTTTTCCTCAAAGGCTTAAGAAACAAAAAGATGATGACCAATTCAAAAAGTTATTGAATATGTTCAAACAATTGTATATCAATATACCTTTTGCGGAAGCTTTAAAACAAATGCCCAAATATGCAAAATTATTGAAAGAAGTGTTGTCTAAGAAGTGGAAATTCATTAACTTTGAGATGGTAGCTCTCACTAAAGAGTGTAGTACAATTATCTAAAATAACCTTCCAACTAAGCAAAAAGATTCAAGTTGCTTTTACATCTCTTGTAATATTAGGAAGAATTTTTATGGTAATGCCTTGTATGATCTTAGAGCTAGTGTCAATCTTATGCCTCTTTCCATTTTTAACAAATTGGAGTTGGGAGAAGCTAGACCAACAATTGTGACTTTGCAACTAGCAGATAGAAGTTTAGTTTATCCTCGTGGCATTATTGAAGATGTGCTTGTGAAGGTTGACAAATTCATTTTTCCTGCTGATTTTATTGTTCTTGATTGTGAGGTAGATCGAGATATTCCTATCATCTTAGGAAGACCCTTTTTGGCTACTACAAGAACTTTGATTGATGTGGAAAAGGGTGAACTTATTATGCGGGTTAATGATGAGAATGTCACTTTTAACATGCACAAGTTGCAAAAATTTCCTAGTGAGCCTAAGCAATGCTTTTCTGTTGGTATGATTGAGCAAGAAATGCAAGAAGACTTTATCAAGCCAATTCATAAGGAGTCATGTGAAGCTTTGTTTCCTGGGATTCAAATAAAGGGTCAAGAAGTGGAAAAGAGCATGGCTATAATGGATATAACATTGACTGATCATAAGAGCCCATTACCAATGGAGTTGTTAGAGTCATTCTCTCTTGATAGACCATCATTGAAGTCACCTAGCAAAGAATCAGCTTCTCTCAAGTTGGAGACACATCCTTCTTACTTTGGGTATGACTATTTGGGAGCCAACAATCATCCAGCGAGTGCAGCTGCCAATTTGACCATTCAACATGAAGAACAAATTGTGGAAATTCTAAAGACATGTATAAGTTGTATTGAATGGGCTATTGAGACTATAAAGACACAAGCATCTACCGCTAGTGTGATTGGGCTGAAAAATGAAGATAGTAAAGGTTTTAAAGCTAACAGCTATAGATCAAACCAGTATTGTGGTGGAGAGGTAAATCATCAAGTATTCACCTTACCTGTAGCTGATGTAACTTAAGGAGAAGAAGGGTCATGCTGGAGGACTTTAAGCCAAGCGCTTCTTGGGAGGCAACCCAAGTTTTTCACCCTACTCTTTAGTATTTCAGTAATGTTTCTTAGTTTTAGTAGAGTTATGTTTGGTCTTGGTGCTTTTTGTAGGTCAAAGAAAGTTATGATGTAATTTCATATCAAGGAAATTTTTGTCTCAAGATGGCTACATAAAGATAAGGTGTAGTGGGTATTCACAAGGGGAGTAATGCTTGCTATCCTCTAGTTAGATATGTCATCATGTTGATATCAATCAAATTTGCTTCATTTGGTTAGCTTTGACATATGCATGATGGCATTTTGTGAGTCTTTTTGCTAGTTGTGAAATGTGATATTTGCTTATAAGGAAATGAATTTCTAAGATGTGGCCTATTTAATGATGTTTTGATATCCTTTGATTGGATGATTTAGTGTTTTGTAATGAGTTAAGTGTTATAATTGATGAATTCCAAGAATTTTGAGTGCTTTGTGGTGTTGGTGGTTGAATTTAGGCTCAAGAGATGAAATTTTGCAGTGTGTTATTTCTAGTAAATAGAAACTTTTTGGCCGCAGCCAAAACCAAGCATGATGTAGCCAGAAACTTTTTGGCCCCAGCCAAAACCTGGCAAATGCCATACCTAAGACTTTTTGGCTGCAACCAAAAAAATTTTGGCCGTAATATAAAAAAAATCATCTTTTCTTCCTCATGCATGCCTCTCT
>JBAGKO010000013.1:0-17279 GCA_037177275.1 Acacia concinna
TAATTGAGCGTGAGAGCCAAATGAATTGAAAGATTCATGTTTGGTTCGGGAAGAGATCATGGAAGTTTTGAAATGAATGGAAAGATAATCTACTTTCATTAAGTGATTTATTAGATAATCGAAAACAGAGAATCTTGAAGACTATTCGAAATTCAGAAGAACTACGGGAAGGGGCCATTGAACAACTGGAAAAAGCCCGGGACCGGTTAAGGAAAGTAGAAATGGAAGCAGATCGGTTTCAAGTGAATGGCTATTCTGAGATAGAACGAGAAAAATTGAATTAAGGTGAGGCAACATTTTCACAAATAATGTTGTTGTGACACGTGGCTAGGTTGGACCTGACATATTGCAGGAGCAGGTAGGAGACATGTGGCCATGAGGTGGTGACATGTGATGACGTATAAGATGGTCTGATGACATGGCAAGCATCACAGATGACAAGTGGCTAGGCCGATGATGAGGTGGCCTTATATGGACGTGACATGTGGCTTTTTCTGAAATGGTCCACGTGTCATTTTGAAATTTAAAAAAAAATTGAAAAAATGAATTTGAGACAGAGTTCTATCCCAAATCTGTGACAGAATTGAAATTCCATCTTAAATTCATTTGTAACTACTGACGAAATCCGTTTGGTCAGAAATTAATTTCCATCACAAATTGGTCACAAATTCCGTTGGAAAAGGCAAATTCCATAGCAAATTCCTCTGAAATTCTTTTTTTTTTTTTATATTGTAGTCGTCTATCTCTCTATTATTTTAGTTTTTTTAATGCAAAAATATCACTTACACACTATAGAAACAATTTTATTTCAGTTAACCCCAAAAAATTCTAAAATTCCATAGCATACCATTTTAGGTCAAAATGAAATTAAATATTTTAAGTGAAAAGACAATAATTCTCTTTATTTTTCATAAGAGGTTTACAAGATAAATATGAGCATTTAAAATATAAATAAATGATAAAATCCAATATAAATACAATTGAATTAAAATTGGGTTCATGAACTTAACAAATTATATATAAGAATATTTAGGGATTTAAAATTTGATCCAAATTACCCCCATATCCCTTAATCATTAAAACAACAAAGTTAAAAATATAAGCCTATTATTTATTTTATCAATTAATTCTTTAATAAGTACTATAAAAATAATTGATTTTTTTCCTTTAAAATTTTATATCATGGCCATGCATCTATATATATTTTTATTATCATTCTCCTTATCTACCATAACATACTATTTTTAGAAATTACTAAAAATAATGAAACATATATTTTTTATTACCATATTCTAGTTAATAGGATGAACGCCTTCAAGAAACAAAGGAAGAATTATAAATACAGATAAACCGGGCAATTCATTGATCGAAGATAATTTTATTTTTCTGGGTTAAAAATTGTGTGTCTAAGAATAATTACTTCTAATCAATATAAAATTCTGCCGTTAAGCATACTAGAATCTGTTGTCATAAATAAAAAATGGGAAAATTGTAAATTTAACAAGGCATTTTAAGAAGGGAAATCCTATAAAAAGACCATTGAAATGTGTAAAGGACAATTTAGCACTGCGAAATCTACATATTTCAAATTAGTCATTAAGAAGAAATATGAAATTTTTGAATCTTGAAATTTTGTAAAATTACGTAAATGCTCATATATTTTCACAACAAGAGCATCTCAATTCACAACAAGAGCATCTAAATTCACAGTAACTCACAATTTGAATATATATTACCTAAATGCTTTTATTATTGTGAATTGAGATGTTCTTATTGTGGATTGAGATATTCTTATTTTGAAAATCCAGGGGCATTTATAAAATGCCCCTGGATTTCCACAACAAGAATATTTCAATTCACAGCAACTCACAACTTGAATACATATTACCTAAATGTCTCTATTAGTATGAATTGAGATACTCTTATTATAAATTAAGATACTATTATTGTGAAAATCTAAGAGCATTTACATAATGTCATAAAATTTCAAGATTAAAAAATTCTTCATTCCTCTAAATGGCTGATTTAAAATTTACATATTTTACAATAACAAATTGTCATTTACACATTTTAATAGTCCTTTTTAAAGATTTTCCCTTTTAACAAAGGCATCTACCACCATAATTTTTTTTATTATAAAAATATACATAAAGTGGGGCAAAAGTAACACACATGTTATCCCCAAAACGTCCGTTAGTTTTTTCATCCATGGGTCCCACGTATATTCACAAATCCTCCTCAAAACGATTTTGATGATAAATAACTTATGAAAAGTAATTTTAAAAAAAGTTACTTATAAAAAGTGATGTGTGTTTGATTAAAAAATAAAAGAAGCGAGGATTTGTTTGGGTAATAAGTTAAAAAATATAATTTATGATTTTTTTAAGGGTTTTTTGTTTTTTTTAAAAAAACTTTGTCATATATTTTAAATTTGATAGTTATATAATATTTGGAGTGAAATCATTCTTTTCACATAATCATAATAAAATATAAAAAATATAAAAATAGTAGAGCTGGGCTTGGATGTGAGAGCAAACTTCCGAAAGTGACTGTTGAGAGGCTGGCTTGGGAAGAAAAGAAGCAGAGTTGGCGGTGGTATTGGGCTAGAAAGAAGGTGTTAGGTGAAGAAATAAAAGAGGCGTGTAAGCAGTGGAAAAGTAAATCAAAGTTGCTTTTAAAAAATCCAATCAAAAAATAACTTTTGGTAGATAAATCCAGTGACATTGAAATCTTACCAAACACCTTTCCAGTAAAAACTAAAAAGTAACTTCTCTTTACTAATAAATTACTTTTTTTAGTACTCAAACAGGCTCTCACTCGTCCCTATGACAACTCCCCCTCTCTCTCTCTAATTTCATCCTCATCCCTGTCAATTTCAGCAACAAAATATCTTAGAAAGAAATTTGATACAATTCAAATATTGATCCTTCTGCCAAGATATATTTGTATTTTGGTCCTTTTACCAATATTCCATGAGAAAGAAACTGTTAAAAGAGATCAAGGCTTCTCTGCAACTCCAATACCTCTGCATTCGTCGCCAGGACGCCATAGCCTAGCAATATCACCCTTAGTTCTTCATTCTGGGAGTTCAATATTGCCAAAATTCTTTATTCCCTATTTATCAAAGCCCAAGTCCAGGAAATTGAATCGTGTATTATGTGGATCGTCTTCAATTTGACGCCATGCCGGGTCTAGTTGTTGTGACGCGATAGAGAGGATTTTCAACAGGGTTTGCCTAAATTATTACCCCGAACTATAACCAACGGAATGAGAGAGCCATCCACAGAAGCATCATGTCATAGCAATGAGGGAGAGCAACGAGGAGACCGGGTTGAAAATGAAGCTCGGGTTGTTTGGGACTAGGGACGAGAGAGAAAATAAAACCTTTATGAGTTGTAGGAAGTAGGGTTATAAGATTTTGCTCTAAAAAAAAAAATCTTACTCTTTTCTATTGTAAGTTTTTTTTTTAGAATTTTAATAAAGGACCACAGTTAGGAATTAATATCAGCGTAGCTCATAAACAAGTGAATGTGTTATATGAACATTGATTTTTCTGGTTCATATGACACATTCACTTATTTATATACTGCGTTGATATTAATTTTCAACTGCGGTCCTTTATTGAAATTTTCTGTTTTTTTTATCTGAAAAATATTTTATAATTAAGGTAAGAGGGAGTAATAAATAAAAAATATAATATATAAAAATATAAAAAATAATTAAAAAATTTTAACCTCACATTTCTAATTTTTTAAAATTTTCTTTCTCTTCAAATTTCCATACCAAACATGTCCAAAAGAGAGAGTCGATTTGTAAAGGGCGGTGGGACACATGGAAGGAAAAAATGATAAAAGCTTTTGGGCTTGTTTTTGTTCACTCTCAGACTACCATTAATGGACGTTTATTAACTAAAAAATACATTATAGTGCCGCATGCCCGTTACCATTAAAAAAGTCTTTTCCACATTTTAAATTAAGTTATTTTATATTTTTATATTGTTTAAAATAATAATAATTACTTCAAATTTTAAAATTTTAATTCATTTTACTTGTTTATTTATTATTTTTATAAAAACTTTTTAAAGAATTAATTGATAAAGCAAATAATATAATAATGTTTTTCAATTTTTTAATTTTAATAAAGAGGAAACTTAGATCTAGTACTTGATTAATGAATATCGAGTTCCCATTAAAATATTAAATATTGCTATATCAATCTTTTAACACATCAGAAAAAACAAAAATCCCCTACATTTGCTTTTATTTCCTCTGGCCACGACGGAAGTTCACAATGGAAGAACAATCGCACCTCCTCTTGATTGGAATCCAAGGTGTACCAGTA
This sequence comes from Acacia concinna, assembly GCA_037177275.1. Taxonomy (NCBI): domain Eukaryota; kingdom Viridiplantae; phylum Streptophyta; class Magnoliopsida; order Fabales; family Fabaceae; genus Acacia; species Acacia concinna. The sequence continues at coordinate 4,342 of JBAGKO010000013.1, forward strand.
ATTCAGATTGAGATTGTTGGAGGGAGAGAGACAATTGGTGGAATTATAGATTTGAAGGTTATGGTTGGCGAATCAATGAGAGAGATCACTAAAAAATATTTAATCCACGATGTAGAAAGTATTAAAGAGATTAAGCATTGGAAGCACTTATAAGGCAAAAATCAAGGAATCCGCATAGAGAGTAGTACAGCATTAGGGGGTTGGTTTTGAATACAGAAGGGATAATTTATTCGAGATTTGGCTGCAAATAAGGTTTTTTTTTTTTTTTTTCTGTCGATAGAAAATAGCCTGGCTTGAAGAAGACGGACGTTTTACTGATGTGTTTAAGAATTCATATGATAGTTTTTTATTAGGAAACTAAATATTCATTATATTAAGTATTAGACCTAAGTTTTCTCCATTTAATAATCAAGAGATAGGGAGGTAAATTGACCCGAATTTTAAAATTTTAATTATGATGCCTTATATATAATTTGTTAAGTTCAATTACTCAATTTATAATTTATGCAATTAAACCGTCTTTATATGAGGTTTTTTAAAATAAATTGAGTTTTTTTTTATTGAAAAACAATATGTCCTTACTTTATTTTTTCATAAGAGTATTTATAAAATAAAAATAAGCATTTTAGGAAAAATTTGCAAGACATACCTGTGATATTTACAAGACATACATGTGATATTTACAAGACATACATGTGTAATACTCTTATGGAAAAAAAAAAGTTAAGGGTATTATTATCTTTTGATGGCTTAACGTAATTTCATTTTGATCAAAGGAGTGTTGTGAATTTTTGAATTTTTTAGGGTTAACTGAAATAAAATTATTTTCTTAGATTTAAGTGGTATTTTCTCATTATTAAAATAATAGAGAGAAGACATGTAAAACCACACTGTAAAAAATATTAGCAAAGTAATGAAAGTTAACTCTATTTAAAATTATGGGTCAAGGTGTAAAAATACACATGTGATTATTCTTCAAGAGCGCTTAATAACAACTGCTTTTTTTAAGTACAAAAGTACACATGTGGTTATAAAATAGGAGCAAAAATAGACATGTGATTATAAAATATGAGCAAAAGTCACATTTTCTGTTAAAGTCAAAATGTTGACCATTAAATATAATTGTTTTTACTAATATTGATAACCTAAATAGTAACTTGGCTTTAATTTATAATTTTAGATGCTAGGAATTCCCAAATAGTGATTGGCCATTTCACTAACTGCCTACAGTTTTGCTTCTTCCTTCCCAACTTTCAGCTCAAAGCACCTTTATATTTTTCACCCACTAACCCCCCCAAAGTTTACTTCCTCCTTTCTAACTTTCAATTCAAAGCGCATTCAGATTTTCCACCCAACCTGTCACCATACAAGTTAATTTGGGGATTTCTAGCCTCTAAAATTATAAATCAAAACTAAGTCACCATGCATGTTGAACTTTAATGCAAATGTGACTTTTGCTCCTATTTTAAAATCATATGTCTACTTTTGTTCCTATTTAATAACCACATGTCTACTTTTGCACCTAAAAAAAGCACTTACTGCTGGACGTTCCTGGGGAATAATCACATGTGTATTTTTGCACCTTGACCCAATAACATTTGACCAAAATAAGTCTAAAATAATATATAAGATACTCATGTATTCCTTAATATAAGATAAATTTACCTAATTTGATTAGATTATGGAAGTTAGTTAATATAATATTACATGTATTTTTTAAAACAATTTGACAACCTTCTATAATTCACTCATTCCTTATCCTTCATGATTTTTAATGAGGGAACATCAATAGGATTAAATTAAAAGTCAAACTATATAATGTGATTTATATTTAAATTGAAAAACAACTTAAAATGACATGAGTTTTATTATATCATTTCTCTTCATTATTACAATTAGGAAGAATAGAAAAGCTAAATAAATTATCAAATTATATGATTTAATTAACTTTTTAAAAAAAATTAAGAAAGTTAAATTAGTTAATGTATTTCTTCACTCTTTGAGGGCTCCTTCTCCTCCTCATTAGGTGGGAGTTTCTATGGTCGTCTTTGTGGCATGGTTCTCAATTAGGGTGTGGGAGTCAATGGAAGCAAATCACGGCTATTGTGCTCTGTTCATGGTGTAAATTAATATCTTCAATGAGTTCCTTCAAGGCTAGCGACGTCGGACTTCAAATCTAATACTTGGATGTTTTAGATCAATGGCAACATTGGTGATTAGTGTGTTGTTGTTCAACACTTCTACTTCAAAACAATGAACCTTCCTTCTTCAGTCTTTCAAGGATCTATATAAAGTGGATAATCAGTCTCCTCTATTGCTAAAAATCATGAGAACCCTTGAGAGGAAGGTGACTATAGAAAAGGCAAGTTTCCAATTGATGGTTGTGGTGCTTGTAGTTGGCACTCCAACATAGCAGTACGATTTGATTTATCCTTTTACTACTGATTTGAGCATTGTCCAATTTAAATTGGAAATTCAAATGCTAATAAATTGTGTCAATCAGCAATGTAAGTCTCCTTAACGGCAACTGTTGTCCTCTTTGAGCATGTAATATTCTCATGGAATTTCATCCGGGAACCAAAACTTATGTTTTGGTTCCCAGAGAAATATATTCTATTGTTTTGGCTTGTTAAAGCTTTATTGAATGGGTATTCCCCTTCAAATTGGGTGTTGTCACTTCCATTATCATCTCTAGGAACTTTTGTTAGTTCAAGATGATAGTTTATGCTTAGTTTCTTTAGGGCACATTTGGTTGGAAGAATTAGAAGGAAAGGAAATAAAAATAATATTATTATTATTTAAATATATGTAGGACCCACTTACACAAATAAAAAGACCATTTTAACCCAGATAAAAAATATTATTTAAATGTATGTAGGACTCACTCACTCTTAAATAATTTTTTTTATCTAGGGTAAAATGGTGTTTTTACTATTGTGATTGGGTCCCACATACATTTTAATAATATTATTTCTTCTTTTCTTTTATATTTCTTTCCTTACAATTCTTCCAACCAAACATGCCCTTAGTATTTATTGTCTCTTTATGGTTTAGAAGTTTTATTTCCCTACTCAATGTTGTTGTACCAAGTTGCTCCATTAATGATAATGAAAGCTCAGTGGGGAAAAAAAGAAATGGTTTGTTAAAAATAAGCCAGTAACGCAAGGATGATTAAAAGTGGTGTTTAACAAACTAGCATGTGCTCCCGACATGATGCAAGGAAAGCTTAGGTTTACTGACGTTAGATCCAAACACAAAGCTAGTGGAGAGTTTATCACTCTAATGGTCCGTTTGGGAACCTCCAAAACCTAGGTTTCAAACCTAGATTTGTGTAGGCCGAGACAAGACTCCTCTCACATACTTAGCTCAATGTTTGTACCATAAGCCATATTTGCCAAAAAGTTAGCACATTTCATTGTCTCTCTATGCACATGAATAATCTAAATATCCCAATTGAAGAAAATAAGAGTCCTCGCGGTCTCGATCTCAAGTTGAAGCGGGTGGTAATTCCCACTATCTACCATAAGGGAATGGATTGCCTCTGTAGAATCCGAGTATAAGCACACTTTAGTAAGACCCATATCTTTGCACACTTTCAAACCTTAGTAGATTACAAGAATTTCTACCATGGTATATGAGCAAGTTCCTAAGTAGTGTAAAAAACCTTACAGTCAGTTTCCTTTATGATCGCGTAATAGTCCCCTTGTAGCTACCCTCCTTGTTGCTTAACTGAACTATTAACATCAACTCTGATGAAACCCTCATCTAGTGGACACCATTTATCATGAAGCCTAGTTGGAATATTATAGATATTATGGTGCATTTTTCCATTTACAAATTCCTCCAAGAGCAAATATTTGCATTGGTGGATTAGTTGTATGTAGTTAGTACTTCCTCCCTCGAAGACTTGTCAGCATCTATTCTTCCAAATAATCCAATATAATAATCCAAAGACCTTTGTCTAAGGCCATCTAGTGAAGTGAGCAGATCCCGCATTATGATGGCTATTCCATTTTAATCGTACATGCAAATTACCGCTAAAGAAGATATTATAATATATAGGGTTAACGATAGAAAGCCACACTAAACTTGCAATCTCACAATCTCTCATAATATGAAGTATAGATTCCTCAATATGACACTCAAAAGGGAACTCATTCTGTGAACTTACCCCACGACTCTCTCTGAGGGAATTTGTTGGAAGACTCTCATGATACACTTGCCACATGAAATATTTTGATATTTCAGGAATCAACCAATGCCATATATTCCTCTAAATCGATCAGAATCAATGTTTTCACCCTTTGCTACTAGATAGTAAGTGGTCTTGATGCTAAAAGCTCCATCTGAAGAAAGTCTCTACATAAAAGAATCCGGGATGGGATGAGAGGAAGGGGAGGCATTTCCATTATGTGATCAATTGTCCCATTAGGGAGGAAGAGACAACATTTACCCTTATCCCAACTACTAGAAGGATTGACAAAGTCTGCAACCTTATCAACTTTATTTATAAGATCACGATTTTTCTCAACATAATGGAATAAAGGCCGGTCAAGTTTAGACCACAACTCCCAGCATGCATTTGTTTCACGACCATTTCTAATTTTACTCCCAATTGCCTTGTGAAAGGAATCCCAGACAGTAACAATTGCACTCCAAGCAGCACACTAGTTTCTTTTCCTAGTGACTCTTGGAAATTTCTCGTCACCACATTTATATTTTGCCCGAATGCATTGAACCCAAAGAGAATCTCGCTTGGTTAGAAGTGGTCAACATAGTTCATGATAAAGGCCTTATTTTGATGTCTCATATCTCTGAGCCCAAGGCCACCTGGATTTTTCTCTCTGTTGATTTTGTCCTAAGCAATTAGATGCATTTTATTCTCCTAATCACTTTGGTTCCAAAAAAAAGTCTGATTAATTTCTCGATCACCCTCAGTACACCCTTTGGAATCAACATGGATTGCATTTGATAAAAGGGAAGGGTGGAAAGAACTAACTTGATTAGGACATATCTCCCTACCATGCTTAATAATCTACCTTTCCAGTTGGTGAGTTTGTTTTGAACCCTTAAGCCCTGTACAGTACAAGGCATTCATGGGTAGGAACAGGGATTGGATCAAGGATTAGCCCATTTGCATTGTTTGGTATGAGGGACTAGGATGGGTCAGGGATTAAGATTACCACAAAAGTGGGATTACTACAAAACCACCTCCCCCCGTATTGCATTTTTAAGTCAAGGATTGCAAATTTTTGAGGCAAAAATATCCCTGTTTATAATATTTTTCAGACAAAAGTACCTTTATTGATTCTAAACTAAATTACAATCATTCTCAATTGCAACAATGATCGTCTGGAGTCAAGCAATCTCACTGGCATACCTCTCTAACCGTCGATCATTAGAAAATGTCAGAAAGTGAAATCAGATTCATCTTAACATAGTCTCTTATATAACTTTGAAAGCCAAAAGTTGCGTCAAAAATATTTTACAGAACCATTGGGAAAAGCTTCAATGGACAATGAATAGGGGGAAAAGCCAAAAAAGGGAAAGCGCAATTGCAATATATTTTGTTGTCCCTTACACTCCAGTTAAAAAACCAACTCAGGGATGAAAACAATATAAAAAAATATCCATTGATTATTCATTAGACTCATCGAAATATTGGCAAAATATCAGCAAAAGTTGTTGGCAAAATCTCAACAACTATGTTTAGATCTAAAACTCCAAGATTGTCTATTTGTCATATATATCTAGGTTGAGAATATCATGGAGGAAGCAAGTACTGAAGAAGATTGGGGAAGAACAGATGCTCATACCGGAAGAAGCAAAGGTTTTGTGATGATATTTTAAAAAAAAATTATTAGTCAGACATTATAGTCTTTTTGTAATTAATTATTGTTAATATTATTTCCTACCAAACATAATTTTCAAATCTCAATCCCAATCACAGTCTCAGTTCCAATCCACTGAAATTCAGTGTTCCATACCAAACAAGGCCTTAGGACCATAGGTGCAAAAGTTAACTTTATGAAGTTAGAGAACCCCAAGATACTTGCCTGGATCTTATGTGAGCTGAATGCCCAAAAGCTTACTAAAGTAAATAGCTCTGCTCGAGTGGACATTGCCAGAAAAGAAAAGCTTAAACTTGTTAAGGCTGCAAAATCATTACTATTAAATTTTAATAACAACTTCTAACTTTTCAACTTCTTCTATTCTAATGTCAAAATTAACAACCGTTTAATAAAAATAAACAAATTGAAAAATGAAACAAAGGTGAAAGTGAAATTTGGCTTAAATCCTGGGACACGGATACGTATCATAGCTTCCCCATCCTTGATGCAAAAGTCAACTTAGATGCCCCTAGAACAATGCCAGGGCATTGCGCCAAACTGCTTGTCGATATGCTTGTATCTTTGAGTAATGTGCAACCCAATCATTAGATCTTTATAGCCAACAAGGCATTAGCTTGAATTCACAAGGACAAATTCAGAATTTTTTTAATTTTTTGACGAAAAACTTTAGATTCACCCCAGCTGTAGAATCAACCGATCATTTCCCTTATCTCCCTCCCAACAACATTTGCCAAGCGAAGTTGTCAACAAGGCCCAGCAAATTTTCGGCTCATCGTCAAACAGTTTCCATCTTGGTTGATGCATTCCCTTCCTGCAAGGATCAACACAAGTTAGAATAGACAAAGATGAGACATAGAAAACAACTAAAGCTTAAATATATAAATTCATCTCCAATCGAAAGATATCCCTTACATAAAAGTGTTCAAGAAATTTAAGACAGAACCAGAGGAAGCAAAGAGGCAGATTAAGCTTACTCCCATTTTTGGAGAAACAAAATAGAAATAATTATTAGAGAAAATTATGCAAAAGCACCACATTCACAAATTAGTTATTAAAAAAACCCTCAAATTAACCTCTTGTAATGCACATTTAAGAGTTGAACTTCCAGTATTTACCATTAATATAACACAAATCTATGTTGACGTTAATGAGCTTCTCTACACTGGTAAGCATTGCTCACTTTAGTTTAAATAGATCTTGGTCATGAGTACAAGACCTATTTCCCTTATTTACCACTTTTTTTTCAAAGTATCCTTATTGATACTCTCTCAACAATAATTTAACAAGTAGGAGTACTATTTACCAGTCAAACAACACAAATTTACAAATGAAACAATGAGTATTTCCGATCCTGTAATGTATTTGAGAAGTATTATCTATGACATAAACATTATTCAAGAAACTTGTCTGCTCCCTTTGCCTAGAATTTCAGATCCTGGTTCTAGATGTCTTTCTAATTTCTAACATTTCCTAAACCGTAATTCTGTTACTAAAAGCCAAGATTTAATACATACCACTAGATCTAAATCTAACCTGTCCTTGACTTTATATAAACAAGAACGTTGGAAGCTAAGCCATGCAGTGTCCTAATGACTTGTCATTCAAAGCTATAATGGAAACGTTCTCTTGTTGATCTCTAGTCCTGACATATTCCAAAGTGATGACAGCCTTGGATCTTGTCTCATTCACTTAAGTGAAGCATCCAATTTTAGTGTGCTCATGATTTCCATACAATTAGTTAACCATGTGTTGGAGCTCCTTTCAGATAACAAAGGATTTGTTCTAAAGCTGCCCAACGAGGTGACAAGTTGGGAGGATCTCACCCTAACTATCTCCATGAGGAAATTTGATCCTCCCCCACCCCCACCCCCACCCCCCAAAAAAAAAAACTGGTGAAGGGACTTGTGAATGGAGAAGTAACGTAGGAACTATTGTCGTTAACAAGTAACCTCTTGTTTTGAATGTACGATTTCACTTTCTATTCAAAGTGGGGGAAAATACTAAGACAGACCTTACTTGTTTTTGAATGAATATAACAAAGTATAGCCTCCTCTTCTATCTTGAACACAAAATATTATTCATTACACGCATTGCAAATATAAGAGCAAAGTAAAACAGGCTATAGGCTTAGTAATACTTGATGATGTCTCAAAGCTAACAGACTACAAAAAAGGGAAAAAATCATATACTTACATCCACAACCTGCAAAGATCTATCCATGGATGACTTTTGAGAAGCTTCAACAACTGAACTTGACCCGTTCTCACTAACGTCTTGAATGTGCATCTGCAAATGGCCCCAAAAACACACATTTGCATAAAGTCCTGAGCTGCTAAATTCAAGAAATTATCTGAAGATTTCCATAGTAAACTCCACTAGTTATGACAATCAAAATATAATTAAGGTAAAAAAACTTGTAAGCCACAAAACTCTGATCAATTTTTAAGTTTAAGAAGCGCATTACAACAAAACAAAAAAAAAACAAACAACAAAGAGGGATATGAATTATTGATAAGAAACTTATCAGACTGCCCACTTCAAGCATCCTAACAATTGAACTTTCAATGCACAGAAGCACTTCTTATCAAAACTAACATAAACATTCATCAATACACCCGCATCATAATGTGATTTTATTTAGAAATTATTACTATCCATCGATTATCAAGTACAAACTCATTCCCGTGGTGGGTTGTAACTGAATTTTACCTCTTATAAGATGCAACTATCAGATGTTATTAATATAAAACTTGCAGAATTAGAATTTTGATTTTATTAGGTATTTTTTTATCTCATATAGCATACTTTTATCTAGAATATTCTTTTTAATAGAAAACAATAAGTGGAGAAAAACAAAAAAAAAAATGAAGACAAGTGATCCTCCTGAAACAAATAACAAAATTACGCATTCTTTGGTTCAAGTAAGTATTACAAACCCTCTATAAATATACAAAGGAGGCCTCCCTAAAAAAACACTTACCAAATAATTTACTGTGCGATAGTCCTTCATGAATTGTGTACTAATTAAGCTATTTGAGCAGTCGCTCCTAGACATAAAAAATTGTCCACCTACTGATACTTCATACAGTAGGAATGCCTATAGAATGATGTTCCATTCCTCATACAAACAAAAAAGAACTCAATAAATTTTGTCGGATCACGAAGAAAATTGCATATATTGTTAACCCTGCCAGTTGACATTGAAATCAAACCATCCAAGAACATACGTACAAATATAGGGTCCCTCACAAAACATAGCATACCCCAAATGAATATTTGTTCTCTTGGCCATCCTCAAACAAGGATGAGAAGTAAGCCGGATCATAGATAGAGCCCCCAAGTATCTCATTGGAACTTGAACACTGCCTAACTACAGCAGGTGTTGTAGGACTCAAAAAACTATTTCTTAGGTCAAAATCTGCTTCTCGAGAATTTGTATCTACATAAGCCCCCAGCCTATAAATCTGTATCCATAACAATGAGGATAATAACCTCACAACAAAACCAATAATTTGCATCGCCAGAGTAAGTTTCACTGAGAATATGAAAAAGGTTGTATGATCCTCAGTAGAAATGTTCCTGCAAACATTAATTATAATTTACATCAGACGGTAACAGACATGACAGTTTGTTTGAGAAATAAAAGTAAATGATTTGGCTCCTACCAATAATTATAATTTTACCACTAAGGGCCTCAACGAGTCATGCTTGTGCATATATATCAAAATTAAAACAAAGTTGTGGGCCCATTCATATAGAATATTAAATAACCCATAATATTCATAAGTGCTTTAGTTGATGTCCTTAACAAAAAACTATACGAAATAGCAGCTACAATAACCTATAATATCAAATAATTTTTTTAGACGACCCTTCCTTTATTGCAGTACCTATTATGAAGCAGCTAGTGCATAACCTAGTCATAAGAAAAATGAATTTCATACGTGATATATCATTAGTGAACCAACTAAAATAAGCACATTAGAGTCCTATCAATTCAATTAAAATAAAATGGAAAAAAAAAGTATTAGGTATCATAAAGTATAAATGTATTCCAATTTCCAGACGAGAAAACAAAATTAGTATATCTAATGTGTCTAGCATAAAATGGATAAGAACCTGAAGAGACCTTGCATAAAACATGGAAACTAAGTATAAGAAGTGCAAATTGGAATTGAAAGAGGATACGCACCAAATTTCATGAGTGAAGAGAATAAACCAAGAGATATCAAGTAAAATAGCACAGAACAGGAGAATCGCATATGTACGGCCAAGGCTTTGACTACTACTCTCGATTGCAACCAAAGCAAACAATGCAATTGCCAAATTAATAAGCAATACTCCATTGTATAATGCTCCCAGAGATCCAATTAACGCGCAGCCAATCTTGCATTTTGATTTTGAAATTGAAATAAACATTCTGTTACTATGGTTTTGATATTAAACATGAACAACTGCTATTAATCACAAGAAAAAGACAATGAGGTAACAGTACCTGAATATATATGAGAATGACAGCAAATGATTGTAGCCTATCATAATCGCGTACCCACGGCTGTATTTGATCTCTCAAATTTATATAGAATGAACCACAAAGCGTCATATCATGTAAATGCAAAATTTTTATGCATCAATCCATTACTCTCTCCTCCCCACCTTTTTTTTGTCTTGTCTTGTTTTCTTTCATCTTCTTTTGTCAGTCTCTAGTCATTTTTTTTTTCTCCTTGCAAGAGCAAGACTAGCAGTTCTCCTCCACGGGCAACCCAGGCTGAGGAGTGCTAACAGCTAAGTATATGTATGGTTAAAAGTTTTGAATCCCAAAATCAGGTTTCAATACCAAAACACGTTAGAAAAATTCAAGCCTGCTCTTATCAGCAAAAGTCAGTTTGCCCCCAAAAACGACGTTGCTTTTGCGTTTCAATATCACGGCCAAGCATAAATCATGGCATGAATATTTCTCATCTACCGCTATTGCCCATCATCTCTGCGAAACAAGAAGCTAGAATTTATATTCATGAAGAGAGAAAGAAGAACATTCTAGTCCCAAAATGTGAATTCAGAAACAAACAGTTCCGGTTCCAAAAATCCTCATATCCAGAATAAACAAATCCGAGAAAGAAAAATGGCCATGGAAAAGAGAGACAAATAAATATACTAACCCGCGGCGAGCCACCGGCCACGTAACAGAGGAGAGGAGTAGACGTGCGCGGATTCATGGAGTTGGGGCTGTGAGAGAATTAAGCCGAGGGAGGGCGCCGTCGAACACGATTAGCCAAGGGAGAGAAAGGGTTGCCGTCGAACTTGTTTGGCCGAGAGAGGGAGGGAGGGCGAGCTGCTATCGTTAGCCAAGAGACTAAAAGAAGGACTTGGCAAAGGAGAAAGTAACTCAACGGGTAATGGATCTGTAAGCGCAGCGCGGGAAGGAATATAGACGGGACGAGCGGCAGAGCAATGAGAAAGACAAACAATTTTTTCTCCCTTGCGTATGGTGCCACAGTACAACCCGGGGGCAAAACGGGTTGAACCCGCGGGTTCGGGCAGGCAGCCCGTTTAAAAAGAAAAATATTATTTTTACAATTTAAAATCAATTATTTAAGTCAAATACTTTTATCTCTTTACCTTTAATATTGTGTTTAATAATTTTTCTCATACTTTTTATGTAACATTATTATTTTCATATTATATTTATTTAATCTAATATTATTAAATTTAAAAGAGAGAAATTTACATATTTTTGTGATATGAGTAGTGAAAAAAATGAAGATGAAAATGAAAAATGGTTGCATAATACAAATATATAAAAAAATGGTGCGTGATATGAGTGGGTGAAAGAAAGAGGAAGTGAAAATAAAAAAAAATTATAAATGTTAAAAATTAAAAAAATTAAAAAAAATAAAAAAAAATTTTAGGCGGGTTTCGGGCTGACAGTTTAGAAACAAGCTAAACGGGGTTGACGGCCCGATTCCCAACTCTACCAATTATTAATGTTACCCAGAGCCGGTAGTATTGTTTTAGCCGTCAAATTACAACCCTTTTAATGCGGTTTTTTTTTTGGCCCCGAACGATTAGTTAGAGGGTTTGCCAATTCCATTTCAATTTTAAAATTTAGATTTGCGTAAGTTTAGATAAAATTCCTCTTATACATTTGTCTCAAAATATGTCAAAGCTATTCTCAAAAACTAATCCAAACGGACACATAGATGTGAGTTGTGATGCATGCTTATTTTATTTGCTTGTTTGGTCAAGCGGTGAAATCATGATAAACTCAAAAAAGTACTTATAAATCACGATTGTCTTATTTGAATAATTTTTAAAAGACTTGATAAATCGTGATTTAACTCCCATACCGTAATTTAAGGATAAATGACAGGAGTGTTGTTTATGCCTTTCAAAATTCATCCAATTTACCCTCCCTGATCTTTTCTAAATTTCTCTCTCTAAGATTCTTAGTAACAAAATTTCTTAATTTTTTTAGCAACTCACTATGTTTAAAGCCTAGATCTTCCTCTTCTCATTACTCACTCACTAGTATTTCCTCCTCTTATCCATTTGTTACTTTAGTTTAGGGTATGCTTTTTGAACTATATTCCCTAGTAAATTTATTATGCATGTTTGAATTTCATAACATATGTATTTATTATTATTTAAATAATTTATTTTAATTTTTTTATTATTTTTCTCTTTTGTATTATTATTTTTTAACTTAAAATTGTTGTGATATTTTGATATTTAAGATGATGTCTTCTTCTTTCCTTATTAATTGAATGAATTATGATCCATGGTTTATTCTTATTTAAATTATAAATCTATCTTACTTATGTTATTATTATGTTATTTCTTACTTATTATTTTTTTATTTGTGTTTGGTTTGAAGGGAGGGGATGGGAGTGGAGGGGATGGGAGGGAATGTCATCTTATTTGGTTTGTTAGAAGGGAGGGGAGGGGAGGGAAAGGAAACTTTTGTTTGATTTTAAGAAGGGAGGGAAAGGGTGGCAATCATGAATTTACAATTTTACCCTTGCACATTATTTTATACTTTTATACTTATATGTTAAATTAATTTACATTTGGCTTCCAATTAAATTA
>JBAGKO010000013.1:28899-57427 GCA_037177275.1 Acacia concinna
AGCGATTGCTTAGGGTTTTCTAAAATAAACTTAGAGAATATAAAAACTCCCATAATCTTTTGAGAGTGAGGATAACCGAGTGACCACCGTCGAGAGACTAGCCCTATCATAAGAACTTAATTATCAAAATATTTTCAAAACCCTAAAAACCCCAAAAAATATTTAGTTTAGTTTAATTTAGATTAGTCTAATTTAGTTATTTACACTGTGAAAACCCCCCTAATTAACTAATTAGGTACTTAGGAATTCCAAGTAGTGCTCCTTGAGAAGAACGATTGGTTGCCCTATACTACACTATTGGTGCAATCATCTGACAAACCGATTCAAACGACAGTTTCGGTATCGATCAATCATACTTTTATCCAATCACGAATAACATTAATCTCTTTTGATGATAGCCTACAATAATTTGAGGAGGATGTCCCTTGATGTTGATTAATATTATCTACATCACCTATACTCACATCTTCAGTGTCCCTAAAATTCACATCTATTTGGGAATTCCTCCTAATGAAATTATGTGTTGTTGCAATTACGTGGACTTGTGTTCGGTAGCTGTATTTGAGCATTTTTTATAAGATTTCAAATCTATTCTTCCATACACCAAAAGTGTTTTCGATTGTGCACCTCAAACTTGAATGATAGTAATTGAATGTCTCTTTATCCTTGGCTCCCAGTTGACACCTAAATTGAGGGAGGTGATAATGCTCGTACCAGTATGGTCTAAGATATCTAAGTAGTGTTGGATATCCAGAATCCACTAAGTAATATTTTCCTAATAAATGGTTCAATCATTAATACGGCGTGAAAGCAATGCAAATGTAAAATGAAGACAAAGTTTTTAAATTGAAGCGGAAACAACTATACCTTCAGGTGGTGGGGAAAAATTCATGGCCGGATCTAAAATTGCAAACTGAAACACATGAGCATCATTTGTAATACCCTCCCATATGGCGAACAAAATGTAAATCACATATCCCAGTCGATACAACTATGACATTATGTGTTGTATGTCCCTTTCTCCCAATATATTTTTCTCGGTTGGGTCCAATTACCACACACTTTATGTGAGTCCCATCTATTGTCCTAATTGTATCCTTGAAGTATGGGTAATAATTATGATAGTTTTTTATTTTTGGGTGACAACCATAGAATTGGGGATCAATGGTGTGATATTTTCCCTCGCTAGATTCAGGCAAGCTTGTAATGTGTGTAGATGCCTATTAACAGTTTCCCCTTAATGTTGAAATAATTCAAGTATCATCCTATTACCTACTCTATGTCCAACAGTAACAAAAAACATGGCTAACATTTCTTTAACCCCAATGTTCGTAGAATTCTGTAACCCATGTTGAACTAATTTACTGCACAAGCTGTGGAAAACATGTTGTTCCACTCTAAACATGTCATGACACCATGTTCCATGGGTAGCCAATATTTCTTGCACCCATGCATGACCTGTTTTCTTACTAGCTTTCTAAGGTTCTCTGCACACATAAAGGACTAGATATTGACAAAGCAATACGCTTAAATTTTCATGCTCTGTTAGCTTTTCTTCTATAAGTGATTCTACCAGAGACTATTCATCTTCCTCTACCCTTCCAGCTAAATTTGATTTTTCAAGTTCTTTCCTCAACGACACCTATGAGTGTAGTTAGATTAAGTTATAAGCAGCGTAAAAAAAACATATAAACATAATCCAAAGAGATTAAACATGTAAAAAGACCGTAACCATGTCATAACGTCAGTAGGTACATAAAGCCTAAACATACGGAAAATATAGTTTACATAACATAAACCTAAACATACACATGGGTTTAAGCTAGACTAGTACATATATAGTTCAACCATCCCTAAGCTCAATAATAGTGTCGTAAACCATGAACTGCAACTGTTCTATCAAGTACAAATGCTTATGTTTAATTGAAACATGAGTTTCTCGAGTAGTTTTGTCTTGAAGAAGCTTCATGCATCGAACACGAAAGTTAATATCATCTTTGACTACGTCAAGGCCAAGCAGATCATCCATAACATCTTCAACACTAGACTCTCTAATTTGCTTTAACACCTCAAATATTTCCTTTGAGACATTAACTATTACACTAAATGCACCCGCTATTTGTTTTGAAGTCGGAATTTTGTGCCTTTTGTTCTTAACTTATCTTTCAGCTCTCTTCCTCTTCCCCTGGTTTCCTGATCCAGAAGGAACTATTGCTGAAGTGATATTTGTCATACCTATGCTTGCCATTTCATTTGTCAATCCTATACTAACGGCTGTGTTATTACCAAAAAGCTTGTCTTTGTTGTCCCTTGACCCTTCTTCAGCATCCATGGCGGGTTAGTACATGTTCGGATCATCCTTCTGTGACTACGATTGTGTTTGTGGCTATGTGTATGATAGTGCAAATAATTATTCTCCAGTCGCCACAACATCCTTGAAAATCAATCTTAGCTCATTCTCATATCGCAGGCTAGCGTTTTTCAACTTTCTATATGTTGGATGCTCCTGCATGCATTTAAATATAATGACAATTAAGCTTTCTCATGTCATAACATCATAATTTAACTTAGATGAAACTTAAAGTATGTAACAATTTATGTACCCTTATTTTTTGACTCCACCACTCAGTTGATGCAGATATGGCATTTGTTACAGGGTCACGAGCTATACTTGTCTCTTTAGTTAAGGCATCCCAATTCTTTAACTCTTTCCTCAAAACATTTAACCTATTTCTATATTGTTTCTTCCCATATTGTTTCCTAGTCTTCTCATTAAAGTTGACAGTAATTGCTTTCCAACCTTTTGGTGTAAAAGTGATCCCACTTCTTTCTTTTTTGTATATTTGCTCAACGCATGCAAAGATGAAAACTTGAGTTTCGTGATCATCCCATACTGCCTTTCCTTTCTCGTTGTCCATAATTGACAAAATGCTAGCAATGAGGTGTGTCTTATTAATTTTATTATTACAAAGTAATTCCACGATGCAGTCTTAAAGCCCATAAAGACCACACACCAAAATTCACAATCATCCCACAAAGACCACACACCACATGAAAAGTAATCATTTGTAGTTTCACATTAGAAAGTAATTATTATTATTATTATTATTATTTATTGATCCATGGAGTTCGTCAAATGCATTCTAGTCTGAAAATTTACTTCTTAATATGGCCTTCAACATTTTCAAATTAAGGTTGCTCAGCTCCACTTGTTTTACAGATATAAGGATTAAAGATGTATGCAAATACCATTATACTTGGATCTAAACTTGGCTCATTTACACACTAAAAAAAACATCACAAAATTTGCAACTTTTTTCACAATAAATTTGTGCCCTTTTAACCCTTTGATTGTGATATATATATACGCATGCTTTAAATTCTCCTGTTTTCTCAGTGAATTAATCCCATCTCGTGTAGAAATAGACCTCAACAAGGATAACAAAACTTAACTAAAGGCAACCCCCAAGAAACAATGCATCAAGTGTCAACATTTGAATAAAGGCCATATCAGGTTTTTTATGCCAAACCAAAAGCAATTACCAGCTCAACATGAAGAAAAGGAAGAGGAAAAATAAAAATCAAACCTCTTAGCCCTCTGATTGCCGAACTCACAGCAACATAGGACACTGTCAAACCATAACACCCCTTCTTCTATTTGTCCTCACTACTTTTATTCGGCCCTACCAGCAATCACAATAGGTTAGACGAAAGAAAGAAGGTAGCAAATCTCGACCTTGACAAGCTTGAAACTCGATTTACCAGGGAGTGAGAAAAGTAGATTATATCTGGAGGGGGTGATGAAACCTCTCTTTTGTTGTGTATTAAGTATACAGAAGCAGAGAGTGAGAAAAGTACAACACGGAAAAGGGGCCAGGATCACTGTTGCTACTTTTGCTTCTTATCGATGATGGGTGTAGAGTGCGCCCAAGGAGCTATGCATGTGTAGATTGGTGACCTACCCCTTACAACTACCCCTACTGGAGTAGAAGACCGCATTTATGCATGGTTGCTGCCATTGTTGCAAATTGGAGCTGCTGTTCTTTTAAATAGAGAAGATAATGAAAGAAGCATGATAAGGAGGAGAGAGAGTGGTATGATGTTTGTCGGACTAGTGTCGACGACGGCTACCTCTTTTAGATGCTGGAGGAGTGTGGAATGTCGAGACTTCAAGCCCATGGAAGCAATAACAAGGATAAGAGAGAATATGACAAAGAATGTTTGATCTGATGTTTAAGAGCCTGTTTGCTGCAGGCGTTAGTGGGCGGTGGTGGGCGGTAGCTTCTTAAAAAAAATGAGCTTATGATATTTTTCTGTTTGGCATGGGCTTCTGAAAAAAAGGAGCTTATGTCCAAAAGTTACTTTTTTTGATAAGTCAAAAAAAGTGACTTCTCAAAATAAGTTACCCTCTCTCTCTCATAAGTCATTTTTTTACTCTCAATCTAAACACAAGTAACTTCTCCTACTCCCAATAAGTCACTTTTTTTTTACCTCCAATCCAAACACAATTGATTTCTCATAAGTTACTTATCAAAAGCCACATAAAGCCACATAAGTTACTTTTCATAAGTCACAGTCAAACAGGCTCTAAATGGGATTACATGCAATTTATCGTTACTCACACCTACCCTAATCAATAGAAAAGCCCCAAAATTGTGCTTATGAAAATTGTGATGTTTTGGCCATAATCATAATGCCACCAAACGCTTGCCCAAACATAACAAATTGCTCCAATTAGTCTAATGTGACGATTTGGGCTTTAAACACACGAATTGAGGCCCAAATCATTACTCCAAACACTTTCTAACTCTCTTAGTTGGGATTAGAGCAATTTCTAAAAAAGAAAAGAGAAGTCTCTGTGGATTCTCTATTCCGCGCTTTCCTTCAAGCCAAATAGACAATCACGAAGAAGGTAAAAGAAAGAGACCAACCGCTAAACTATTCTCTTATATTTGAATAGTGAGAAAATTATAAGAAAAAAAAAATTAAGAGAGAAAACTCGGCTTTTAGAAATTTTTAGAATTCATTCTCTCAAACTTTTTCCTTTGTTTTCTCACCCTCCAAACACAAGAGGGAGAAGGGATCCGACTGTAGGTTTGAATCAAGCAGAGCGATTTCATTTGATCTGCTCTTCTCTTCTCTTCTTTTGATGGCATGGGCTTAATTGGATGCGATATAGTTCAAAGGCATAGCTAAGCTCGCCATTGTTGAGTGGCCGCTGCTGGAAGCCTGGAAGTTCTTGTTTTCGTCCCCCTCACATGTGTTGCCACGTTTCTTCATCGGCAATTAAAAAGGTAGCTTGGATGGACTTTCAATCCTCTCCCTTCTTTGCGATTTATGCCGTATCTTCTTTCTTCTTCTAGTTTTGAGACTTTTTGGCAATTGAAAAGGTAGCCATAGTCATTTCTAGTTAATTTCTTAAATCATTTTTCAATATTTAAAAAGATAGTTTTCAAATTTTATTTACTCCTCTACTCTGCGCAAAATTTTCTTCTGTAATAAACTGCATCTGCTTTTTTTTTTTTTTTGGGGGGGGGGGGGTGGGTTTTGCTACAAATTCACCTTGCGAGTTTGTTTGCCAGAAAGGGTATCGTCTATGGACCATTACGGTCTCTTCGGTTCCGTGCAGTTCTCTTGATCGATATACTTTACCCCGGGCGGTATATCTATAATTGCAGTCTCTCTCACGGGACATCTGCATTGAAGCTGAACGGTGGTGTTGATCTCGAGGCCATGGAATCATTGGGTGTAGGTGAGCTTCTTCATCTTGTTCAGTTATTACGTCTGTATGCCCTCCTGCTTTTTCCCGCATAGCATAATGAAATACGTTCTAATGCTCTCAAGTCAACATACGTTCTTGCTGACCTCATTGTATGGAATGTGACGATTAGCCAGTCAGGTCCCTTGATCTCTTTCTAGCTTAGCTACTCGCCCTTAGTCAATTAGGGGAAAAAAAGATGAAATTTTCTACGAAGAGGTGCAATAAATACCGAATTATGCAGTTAGACCCTTTTGTTCTGTTTTAAATACATTTCTCATTTCTTTAAATATTTTGCTTAAGCATGCCTTTTCCTCTTTGTAATTGTTACAGCTGGCGGTTTAAGGGACACATCAGTTATAGTTGTTACATTGGATACTGATGAAGTGTACATCATTGTCAGCCTGCCTACTAGACCTGACACACAAGTTATATATGTGGATCCAACAACTGGAACCCTCCGCTACAATGGGAAGTTGGGGCTTGATGTCTTCAAATCTGAGAATGAAGCTTTGGATTCTCTCACAAATGGATCACATTGGTTATGTAGAAGTAAAACTTATGCTAGGGCGATCTTAGGTTATGCTGCCGTGGGAAACTTTGGATTGCTTCTGGTTGCTACGAGATTAACTGCAAGCATCCCAAATTTGCCTAGTGGAGGTTGTGTGTATACTGTATCTGAAAGCCAATGGATAAAAATACCACTGCAAAATTCTCAACCACAAGGTAAAGGAGAGGTGAAAAATATTCAAGAATTAACTGAGCTTGACATTGATGGGAAGCATTACTTCTGTGACTCGAGAGATATAACGCGGCCTTTTCCAAGTCGCTTTCCACTGAACAAGCCTGATGATGAATTTGTTTGGAATGGGTGGTTTTCAACACCTTTTAGGAACATTGGACTACCACAGCATTGTGTCACTCTCCTGCAGGTTTTGCTTCATGCTTGGTATTTTCATTGGTGCTCAAGTGTTTACTGTGATATATGCTACTTCCCTTCTGGCCTTTGTGTTAAACTCTTGTACTTGTAGCTGTTATACAGTCCTTATGCTAATGTGTATGCGTACATTATATTTTTTGTCCTAGACAATCCTATCAGCAGTAATGCGCACATCCAGGGTTATAGTTTGTATTCACGGTGATGAGGCGTATTCAAATGATGTGTGTATAACTGAAAGTTGCTGTTAAACAAAGATGGTAGTAACTGAAGGTGGTTAAGCGTTTGAGAGAGAGATTAATGATGCTATTTTAAAAGATCTCTATTACAAGTAAGTAAAGACAATTTTTTAATGAATATACAAACAGAACACTTGCTATTGATGATTACTAATCTGAAGGAACTAATGAATCCAAAGAATATTTGTTTTAGGTTTAAGCTTTCACAGTAGCAATACATGAATTTAGCTTCGTACATACTAGAAGGTTTAATTCATTTCAGTTTGTTGAAACTACTGAGATATTCCAAATAAACAGTTTATTGGTTAATCCTTTAAGTTTTGGAGGATAGGAATCAATATATGTAAATTCTATTTTTAGCTGCTTTTAAAGTTAACTAATTTGTTCCTGCACATTAGGATTTCTGTTTTTGCTTGTTTTGTTGCCTCTATAACTAAAATTTCAATAGTTTGATCTTTTCTGGTCCCTGTTCTCTTAATTGAAACGAAGTCTTAGCATGAGGAATTACAGGTCTGTTACATGTATTTTGCCCAAATATTAATACCCCATTTGGCATGCTCCAAGAATTTTTGAAGGAAGTGGAATAAGAAAAGGAAGTGGAAGTAAAATAGGAAAAAAAGTGGAAGTGGACCTCAAAAATAGTTTTAGTATGTGCATAAAATTTTCACGTAGTTTTTATTGGATTATGTATATTTATAATTTATATTTATATTTATAATATTAAAATACTAGCCCTTGACCTACCACCCTCTTCTACATTAAGCTCTTCCTTCCATCTTGATGCATGCCATGGGAAGGTACTATGCGACGAAGAGCAACACGTGACAGATGAGGAAGGGCTGATAGTGTTGAAGGACTCTCACTAACAAAGGGCAGGGTTGCATAGCAAACAACTTCATTGGAGGTGACAATGATTACGGAGATAGGGAGACTAGTGGTGGGGATGTGGTGGGCAGGGTTGCAGTAGATGGTTGACAGGATTGTGGAGGGGTAAACATAGGTCCTGGGGTGGAAAGGACTTCTATCTACTTTGATTGAATTGGCTTCCTTACATAATTGGATTCCAATGCCCCACATAAGCAATTTTGAGATTTCAATTTCCATTTTGAATTCTGCAGTCCCATTTCCAGCATAATAAATGAGGCATAAGTGCTAAGGCATTTTGTGTGTGGTATGGCTACGTAATTATTGTTTGTTATTTCTTCCTTTTTTAACACATACAAATAAGAAATCCCACAATCACTGTCTCAAATCTATTAAGAGCTAATGCAGTCCATTGGTCACTTTGGTGATAGTATTGCTATGCCAGAAGGTAACACATAAAGTAGTTGATATACTGTTATGAGGTTGAGATACTATTTTCTTACTTTGTCTTCATGTGTAGGGGTTTGCAGAATGCCGGAGTTTTGGAAGCTCTGGTCAGCTCGAAGGCATTGTTGCACTCATAGCTCGTCGAAGTAGACTGCATCCTGGTACTCGTTATTTGGCGAGAGGGCTAAATTCATGTTTTAGTACAGGTGAAGAAACATATCCATACCTCTTGGACTTGATTTTTCCATTTGCTTGACTTAAACAAAACTGCAATGTAGTCAGGCTATCTTTAAGGATATATTCTTTTAAATTAACTTTTGCTCGTATAGGCTGTGCCTACTCAAGCTTTGAGTGTTAATCCTTTTCAGTCATTTCTGTTGGGTTTTGATCTTCTTTATGTCACTCCTTAAGTCCTTATATTTTCTTTCTTTTTTCATGTTACAATATATTTTATTTCTTTTTCCAGCATGATCCTCTTTTTTCCACATTGATGTGCATGTAATTTTGTATTTTTAGATTGTTTCGTTACTGAGTTTTCTTCTGACAATAATAAAATTTGGCAGCATCCCATGACCACTCACTTCGTCTTCACCTAATTTATTCTGTAGTGGAAGTATGGAATTTTATATGCTACTGCTTTCATGTTTTTATTATGCTTCATCCAGTATTGCTTCAATAATTACATGCATTACCCAGAAGTGCTGTATGTTTAATTTTCTTATGTACAGGAAATGAAGTGGAATGTGAGCAACTTGTATGGATTCCTAGACGGGCAGGTCAGAGTGTACCTTTTAACTCATATGTGTGGCGAAGAGGGACAATTCCTATCTGGTGGGGCGCAGAGCTAAAACTGACTGCTGCAGAAGCTGAGATTTATGTTTCAGATTGTGATCCTTACCAAGGAACTGTGCAGTACTATCAAAGACTGAGCAAGAGATATGATTCTCGGAGTCTCAATATAGCTGCTAGTGAGAATCCCAAGCGAAAGGCTTTGGTTCCCATTGTATGCATTAACCTGCTTCGAAATGGAGAAGGAAAGTCAGAATCCATTTTGGTTCAGCATTTTGAGGAGTCTGTGAACTATGTTAGATCAACTGAAAAACTTCCTTATACACGGGTGCATTTGATCAATTATGATTGGCATGCTAGTATGAAATTAAAAGGTGAACAGCTGACAATTGAAGAGTTATGGAAACTTCTGAAAGCACCTACTGTATCTATTGGATTTTCTGAAGGGGATTATTTGCCTTCCCGACAACGAATTGATGATTGCAGAGGTGAAGTTATCTACAATGACAATTTTGATGGGGCATTCTGTTTGAGAACACATCAAAATGGGGTGATTCGTTTTAACTGTGCTGATTCCCTGGATAGGACCAATGCTGCTAGTTTTTTTGGTTGTCTCCAAGTGTTTATGGAGCAATGTAGACGACTTGGAATCTTATTAGATAGTGATCTAGCATTTGGCTATCAGTCAATGAATAATTATGGTGGATATACTTCTCCTTTGCCTCCTGGATGGGAAAAGCGTTCTGATGCTGTGACTGGAAAAACATATTATATTGACCATAATACTAGAACCACGACATGGATGCATCCATGCCCTGATAAACCATGGAAGAGATTTGACATGATGTTTGAGGAGTTCAAGAGATCAACAATTTTGTCTCCTGTATCTCAATTAGCTGATCTTTTCCTGCTTGCTGGGGATATTCATGCAACTATTTATACTGGATCTAAAGCAATGCACAGCCAAATTCTTAGCATATTTAATGAAGATGCAGGGAAGTTTAAACAGTTTTCTGCAGCTCAGAATATGAAAATCACTTTGCAGAGAAGATATAAGAATGCTGTTGTGGATAGTTCTCGGCAAAAGCAATTAGAAATGTTTCTTGGAACAAGGCTTTTCAAGCATCTTCCATCAATTTCACCACAACCTTTACATGTATGTTACTTGTAATGAAAGCTCCAGTAGGTTTTGAAATATTAATATTATTGCAGTTCAAAATAGTCTTCATCTGAGGGGGAAAAATGTAATTTGATGATGTATAACAAAATTCATCAATTCCTATAAAAGCAACTTGGCAATATAAAAAATATTAGGCTTGGGAAACAAGAGTGAATGTCTGACAGACTATTATTCTTAGGAAACATGAAGTGCATAATATACAGGTTGGAATTATTGATGCCAAAAGTTTGGTAGATTCTAAGATATTGATTTGAACTAGTTCATAGTTGATTCTGTTGTATACTTATGTAAACAGAGAAAAACAGTTACAGACGAAATTTAAGATCTATTGCTATACCCAACAAATTGAGATGCCAATTTAGAGATAGTTTCTTGCAAAGTCGTGTTTCTACGATAGTGAACTTTTTATTCAGAAATTCTGTTTATTTTTGTGGATGGCGTAATGATGCATAAGAGAATGGCATATGAAGCAATCCAAATTGGTCCAAATTTCAAAGAAAAGCTTGACGATACTGATCTAAATTGATCCCTTATTTCTTCAGTTGTTTGGGGATCTCATTCCACTCTACCACTGACCGTGGAACTTGTAAAGCTGTTTGCACCATATGACTTTGTATTGTTGACATCTGTTAATCATATGCTTTTGATAAAAATTGTTATCAAATAACAAAGATATCTAATCACCACAGGTACCCTCTCGACCATCTGGTTTCCTTCTTAAGCCAGTTGCAAACTTATTTCCCTGTTCTGGAGGTGAAGCTAGTCTTCTGAGCTTCAAGAGAAAAGATCTGATCTGGGTATGTTCAATGATTTCTTTTTCTTCTGAAGGGAACTTGGTGCACAACTTGTGGCCAGGGTTGTGGCTGCTCTTTCATAGTTCAATCCTTTCATAATTTTCATATAAGCTTTCTTGATTTCATTTGTCAATTACAGAAACAATTTTCTTATTCTGTTTATCAGATTTGTACGCAGCCCTCTGACATAGTTGAAATTTTCATCTATCTTGGTGAGCCTTGCCATGTCTGTCAGCTTCTTCTCACAATATCCCACGGTGCAGATGATTCAACGTTTCCATCAACAGTTGATGTTAGGACAGGACGTTATTTGGACGGGCTTAACCTGGTCTTGGAGGTTTCTGATTTTTCTTCTATATATTGTCACTTTTGGAATTCATCGATCAGTTTGATATTACTGCAGGATAAGATGGCTAATCATGCTTACTGAAGCAGATGTAGGCATTCACATCCATTTTCATAAAGAAACCATTGAAAATTAGCATTTTTATGATCTATATGATTGTAAACTACGTAACTTATGTAAATTTTTATCTCCTTAAATGTACAATAGAAAGCCTTAAAATCCAAGATCTATTGGCATACTAGTGGGAACTTAGAGTGGCTATACATTTTATGATGTTGTCAAAAAAAGGCTTCAATTTATCATGCAAAAGTTTTAGATTGAGCAGTTTAAGTTATACCCAGAATTGCAACTCATGGCTTGTTTCTTATTGGACTACTAGCTTGTTATGTATATGGTTGCAGGAAATTTCTTGTCTGTTATGGAGCTAACTTGAATTATGATTTGTGGACTCATCTGGCGTCTATGGGCAGGGTGCTTCTATACCACAGTGTGCAAATGGGACAAACCTATTAATACCCCTACCTGGGGTAATTAGTGCAGAAGATATGGCTATAACTGGGGCAGGTTCTCGCTTAAATGCTCAAGAAACTTTGTCCTTGTCGTTGTTTGATTTTGAGGAACTTGAAGGAGAGTTAGACTTCCTAACTCGTGTAGTGGCGCTTACCTTTTATCCTGCTGTTTCTGGAAGGAGTAATTTGACTCTTGGTGAGGTAAAGATAAGTAGAACTTATTTTATTTAAAATATAATGGTTTCTCGCTTGACTAAGAATGTTAGTATTTGGCAGTTACCTGTGATTATTCTAATAGATCTGTGTGAATTTCAAATGAAGAATGTAAACATACTAGTAATTAGAAATATAGTATAGATACTGTGGTTCCATAGGAATATTGACAAATGAAGACTGTACAAATTGATTCCCCTCCAATTACATCTCTATTAAAAATAGAATAAAATAGCATTGATGGTAAGGCAGCTTTGGCTGAATTAAAAATCAGTTCCATGCAGATATTTGATATCTCATATTTATGATATACTATAGGAACAATGCATGGTGGATTAAAGAAGTGCTTTCTCTTTCTCCCTGTTTATGGATGTAAAATATCTTGTGTTTTTAATGCTAAATCTTCTGGTTATTTAAATTATTGCTGAGGGTGTCGAGTTCAGTTAAATGTTCCAAAACAGTGGAAAATGGAAATCCTTTTCCTGATTGGAATGGTGCAATACCCAAATTTTCTTTGGTCTTGTTTTTTGTGGAATTTTTTGTTTTATGAATCAGAACTATTGCTCATGCAATATAAAATTCTGGATGAATATAAACGATGCAAGCCTTGAATGTTCTTCATACAAAATGCAACCAACATCTTGATTATCAAATCCACGGTGCAGTGCTCTAACTGCATGTGCACATCTTTCAAGGAGGAATGTAAACTGTATTTTTACGCAATTCTTTTATGCTTCTTTCTAATGATTTACTCTGGCTACAGATTGAGATCCTTGGGGTTACCCTTCCTTGGAGGGGCATGCTTACCGATGAAGGCCCTGGTAGAAGATTAATTGAGCATGTCAAGAAGTTTCAAAAGGAGATCAATCCCTTTTTATCAGGCTCAGATATGAATCCATTTAATTCTTCATCCTCAAAAAAATTGTCTCAACCTGTACAGAGAAGCACTTTTGCGGATCCTTTGATTGACCTTCTGACTGGGGAAGACCCACTTGCTCACCCACTAGCTCAACCCGTTGCTGAAAATGTTGTCCATAATGAAAGTAATGCACTTGATTTCCTGGACCAAGCAGCTGTTGAATATCACAGTGTGAGAAGTGATAATAACATTTCTGCATTTAAAGATGCAAGATCAGATCCCAGTGCTGAGCAATATCTAAGTTGCCTGAAATCTCTTACAGGGCCGAGTTTGGTATGTTGTTATACCATTAATGTTGCTCTGAACAGTTATTAGTTTTGCTGTTTTACCCATACGGTACAACAAATCTATATGTTATGCATTTTAATTTCCTAGGAAAGTTCTTTTTGGCTCATTTTCTCTATTACTGAGTTTGGCTTTCTTAAATTGTTTAGCTGCCTGTTTCATGTGTGTGATTTATTAATACATGTGGGTGTTTGGATTAGATTATTTTAAGTAATTTTGTGCTTTACAGAATAAATATGTAAGATGAGTTGTCTCATAAAGCCCCAAATAATTTCTTTTAATTGGTTGAGGCGTTTCCCAAAAACCCTATATATATGTATTTATTTCTGCCATGTTGATCGTACATATTGGTCGAGGATAATTTTCAATATAAATTATTAAAAGGAAGGGTATCTCATGGAAACCAACACACTTTTTTTTATGAATAGCTAAAAAACTAATTTCCTTAACTTATGTGAATTAATTATCTAGCTCCCAAATTTAGGGACTGGAAGGAGTATATCTTGCTATGAATAAGGGAAATCTATCAGATAGGTGTACAAAATATTCACCTTGAATTAATGATTCAGTGGAAAGCAGTTAATGTAGATGCAATTCATTGACTGTATAATTTTTGCAGGGTAAAAAACTAGACTTCATAGAATCCATGAAACTTGAAATTGAACGCTTTCAGCTGAACATGTCTGCTGCTGAAAGGGATAGAGCCCTACTATCTGTTGGAATGGATCCCACAACAATAAATCCAAATACACTACTTGATGAAGCATACATAGGACGGTTATCTAAAGTTGCAAGCACTCTTTCGCTGCTTGGAGAAGCTTCACTTGAAGATAAGCTAATTGCTTCTATTGGTTTGGAAAATATTGATGATAATGCTATAGATTTTTGGAATATTACCAGAATCGGGGAAAACTGTTTAGGTGGCGAGTGTGAGGTGCGTGCTGAATTTAAAAAGACCAATGTAATATCTGGTGGAGATTCAGAACCTACATTCTTATGTTCTCAATGTGAAAGAAAGGTTTGCAGAGTTTGCTGTGCTGGGAGAGGGGCGCTTCTGCTTGCTGGATATAATTCACAAGAGATTATGAATTTTAACAGTGCATCAGGCCAAAGTGGATCAAACTATGGATGTCAAGTGGATGTCCCTCTCAATCGTGTATTAGCATGTGATGGTACAATTTGTAAACGATGCTGCCAGGATATTGTGCTTGATGCCCTGATGTTGGATTATGTTAGGGTTTTGATTAGCTTGCGAAGAGATGCTCGTGTGGAAAAGGCTGCTTACAATGCGTTGAAGCAAATTATTGGATCATCACCTTGGGATTGTCTTTTGGTAAAAGAAGGGCCCTTGGACAACCAGTTTGGTGGCAAGGCCATACAGCAGTTACTTAATGGATGTGAATCCCTGGCTGAATTTCCATTTGCCAGCCTTCTACATCCGGTATTTCTCTCTTTTCTTTTCTTTTCTTTTCATATAATTTCTTTTGGTTTGGCTTTTCAAATTAGATTTTAATTCTGATTTTATACTCTTCGCTTTTGCTTTTTTAATGTCTTCATACACATTTCTTTGATACACGCTTCTGTTTCTAACTAAAATATATTGAGATGCATGAAATATTACTGATCTTAACAAACACATTGACAGGACCAATCAAACACTAATCATTTACAAGTGTATGGAGAATGTGTGACAGACTAGAAAATACATTTTAGTAAACTTTTAAGATGGCTTAATGAATTTTGGACCATTTTACTAATTAAATTTATTGGGGCTCCTGATCAAGCTGTAAGTTGTACTAAGTTCATGTTTGATGAGGCGCTGATTGGACATGTTGAGGAGAAAAATGTTGTATCCCCAACACATTATAAAGAAACCTTGGCTACATTGGAAAGACAGAGAATCTGGCATCTCAAATATTTCACTGAACATGCGATCAGATGGTTCAAGAATTATTTGCTGTGACTAAACATTGTATATTCAAACTTTTGTTGTTGATGTCTAGCTTCAATCTATTATCAGAATCTTATATAAAGAAAAATGTGTTGTCTAGTGTTACTTGGTTTTCTAAAAGTTTTTGAGAATATGGGACATTTGCCTTTTATTTACTCCATTTTTATTTGTTTGGGCTTTCTCATGTTTGGCTGAATGTGCTCATAATTTGTCAAAGGTGTCAAATTGCTGTATCGTTAAAATTAGGGTTCAAACGCCTCATTTACCATTTGTGGAGTCTTTGGTTCCTTATATTGTTTAATAACCCTGCAATACCAGGTTGAAACAGCAACAGAGTCTGCACCTTCATTGTCATTGCTTGCGCCATTTGATTTTGGTTCACAATATTGGAAAGCTCCACCTAGTGCCTCATCTGTTGAATTTGGAATTGTCCTTGGTGACCTTTCTGATGTTAATGGGGTTATATTGATTGTCAGTCCATGTGGGTACTCCTTGGTTGATGCTCCGATTGTAAGTCCACATTTTTCAAGTGTTTTAGTTTTTCTTAATTGTTTATTGAATTTATAAATATAATTTGGGAGGATTGTGTTGGTACAGGTGCAAATCTGGGCAAGTAATAAAATACACAAGGAGGAGAGATCATTTATGGGAAAATGGGATGTCCAATCTCTGATTAAGAATTCCTCAGAATTTAGTGGTAAAGAAAAGTCAGGAAGAGAACATAAAGTCCCTAGACATTTAAATTTTTCTTTCAGAAATTCAGTTCGTTGTCGAATAATTTGGATAAGGTTAAGCCTTCAGCGACCTGGTTCAAGTTCATATAATCTTGTAAATGACATTAACCTGTTGGCTCTTGAGGAGAACCCCTTCTCCAATGTAACTCAACGAGCCTCTTTTGAAGGATCTGCTGGAAGTGAACCCTGTCTTCATGCCAAGAGGATTTTAGTAGTTGGAATCCCTGATAGGAAGGAATCTGATATGAAATCGCAGCAAAGTACTGACCAGTTGAATCTGAGGAGATGTTTAGAGAGATCTCCACAATTAAATAGATTCAAGGTATACTATATATCATTTGTTCCTAACCTATTGTGGAAGCAACTTTGTTTTTAGAGTTTGTTCCAATATTTCATTGATA
The DNA here is from genome assembly GCA_037177275.1 of Acacia concinna. Taxonomy (NCBI): domain Eukaryota; kingdom Viridiplantae; phylum Streptophyta; class Magnoliopsida; order Fabales; family Fabaceae; genus Acacia; species Acacia concinna. The sequence continues at coordinate 45,266 of JBAGKO010000013.1, forward strand.
TCAAATATATGGGTGATGAATCTTTTGTTTAGGTTCCAGTAGAGGCTGAGAGGTTATTGCAGAATGATCTAGTTTTAGAAATGTATCTGTCTCCTGTTTCACCCTTACTTGCTGGATTTCGCCTTGATGCTTTTAGCGTGATAAAGCCTTGGGTTACTCATTCACCCATGTCAAATGCTAATGGCCAAAATTTTTTAGCACTCATGGACGATAGATACATTTCCCCAGCGGTGTTGTATATACAAGTATCTGTTATCCAGGTACTTATTAGCCTAATTTACACTGCTTTATGCATTCCTCTGGTTTGTGTATATTCACAGAAGTCCTTCTATCAATTTTAAAAATTCTGAATTGGCTCATTTCATTTCTTCCTGAACGTAATTAGTGATTTATTTTGTATTCAAAATTATGATTTATTTCATGAGCATTGCTCTTACTCTTCTGTATCTACTGTAGTATGCTGTGCTTGGGCATGTTGATTGAAGCTTGTAGAAAGATTGCATGTACTTGCCATATTATATGTTTAAAGGTTAACACTCTGAATGAATTGTATTTTACTTTTTGAAGACTTCCCAGGTCTAACATTTTGTTTATCAATTGCAATTAAAAAACAACTATGGTTATAGATTGTTCATTTCCCTCATTCTAGACACACCTGAATTTGCTAATACTTGCAAGTCTATGCTATTGTGCTGTGATTTTTTCTGTACCTAAAAATGATTAGAAGAAGAAAAAGTTGTCTGTGTAATTTCAAAGTCAACAAGCCTTGTTTAACTAAATGAGATCGTTTACGTATGTTGCATGATAATGTTGTGCTCTTTTACTAACCATCTCTTTAGATATATGATTCACCTTTAGATCCTGTTGAATAATTGAGCGTCCTTCTTGGTCTCCCTTTACATCTCCAACTAGTGCCTCCATTGGCCTTCTTTGCATACAGTTGAACCATCTTTAAAGTTTTTCTACCCTTTTCCCAATAGATTTTATACCAACTTTTCCTTGTATACAATCATTACAAACATTATTTTTCCTTCTATGACCATACATCTATCTCAATAGCTTTATATCAACTATCCCAATTCTTTAATATTCTAGCCATTTGAATGCTTTTCACTACCATGTGACATCCCTAGTCCTGCAAGAGTTCAATAAAATTTCTCTTTAAGCTTTTAGGTGCCTTGTAATCATTTTCAGCTACTCAGCTTCTATCCTATCTATAATATCTCAATGTATTTCACTATCATTTTGCAATATCAATACTAGAGGTCAGAATTTTGACACTTGTATGAAATGATCTCTAATTTTAATTTCCAAGTCATTTCTAACTCGTCCTTTGTTAAATTTTCTAGTCATATATCTTGTTTTGCTCCTATATATGCAAAAACCCTATGATTTCAAAGGACGTCTTCAATTAGAGCTATATAATCTAAAAAGAACGTGCACTTGGTGCCTCTTGATGTACTCAAGCATAATGTCTAAAACAAGGTCAAACAAGTAAGGACTTCAAGGAAGATCCTTGATGTAGACACACCCCTTGGAGACTAAGAAAATGCTCTAATTCTTGTTGACCAGTTTTGGGTACTATGTATACACTAAGCAGTCCACTAATTTAAGCTAGAAAGTATGAGCAAAGAATAAAATCCTATTTTTGATTACAACAACAATAAAGTCTTAATCCCGTGGGGTTAGTTGCATGGATCGCATGATACCACTGTGTTCTGTCGAAAACCATATCTTTAGATAGGTTATTGATCAAAAGGTCTCTCTTTATAACTTAGTTGAGTGTTCGCTTCAGCTTTCCCCAACCTCTTTTTATTAGGCTCTATACTGCTTGATCAATTCTCTATACCGGTGCACCCAATGGCTTTCTTTGCACATAGTCAAGCAACCTCAAATGATTTTATACCATCTTATCTTCAGTAAAAGCCACTCCAACTCGTCCGCGCATGTGATCATTACAAATATTATCTATTCTTGTATGGCCACACATTTATCTCAACATCCTCGTCTTAGCAATTCCCATTTTATGTTTATGTTATCCTTTTAAAGCCCAACACTCACTACTATATGGCATTGCGGGTCTTATAGCATTGTGATAAAACGTACTTTTATTCTATTAGGTGCTTTCCGAACACAAATAACTCTAATAGCTTTTCTCCATTTACACCATCCAGTCTGAATTCTATAATTAACATTTCTATCAATTTTTCCATTTTGTTGAATAAGTAATCCTAAGTATCTAAAATGTCACTTGCAGGATAACTTGTCCCCCCCAATTCAACTTCCATTTCACTTTTAGATTGTTGCTTGTCAAAATTGCAATGCATATATATTGTTTTGCTTCCACTTAAACGAAAGCCTTTCGACTCTAAAGTTTGTCTCCATATTTTAAGTGTAGAATTGATTTCGTTCTTGGATTCAGCCAAAAAAACAGTATCATCTGCAAAAAGCATGTATTTAGGGATCTCATCTTTTATAGATTTAGTTAGAACATCTATCACAAGGTTAAACAAATAAGGGCTTAAAGCTGATCCCTAGTGTAGGTCAATCCTTATAGGAAAGTCCTTTATCTCACCTCTAGGCGTTCTAACACTAGTTGTTATCCCCTCATACATGTCTTAAATGACTTTGATATATGCAACACGCATCTCCTTTCAAGGCTTTCCAAAGTACATCTCTTGGCACCCGATCATACGGTTTTTTTCCATTAGCACTAAGTAAATGGCTTCTGTTGTGGACTTACCCAGCATGAATCCCAATTAGTTCTATAAAATACTAGTCTTCATCCTCAACCCGTGTTTCATCACCTTTTCCCACAACCTCATCGTATAACTCATAAGTTTAATTCCTCTATAGTTTTGAACATCCCCTTTATTTTTATAAATAGGGATCAAGGTACTTTTCCTCCACTAATTAGATATTTTCTTGGATCGCAAAACCTCCTTGAATAACTTAGTAAACCATAACATTTCGTCTTCCTCCAAACATCTCCAAATTTTAATAGGAATACCATTAGGTCTAACAGCTTTGTTGTTGTCCATTTCCTTAAGAGCTTCCATAACTTCAACAACTTGGATCTTTCAGTAAAATGGCAAATCGAGATCCTCTTCGCAAGTTGTCAAATCTTCCAAGTCACAAACCGCCTCACCCCTTTTCTCAGTGAATAGTTTATAGAAGTAAGCTTCCCACCTATTCTTAATATCTCCTTCCGTAACCAAAATTTTGCCTTCTTCGTCCTTATGCATCTTATTTGGTTCAAGTCTCTTGAGTTTCTCTTTTTGTTATTTGCAATTTTGTATATCTTACACTCTCCAGTTTTTGTCCCTAACACCTTATAAAACTCCTCATACGCCTTATTACGAGCTTCACTCATTGCTGCCTCAAATTTTTTTTAGCCAAACCATATATTTCCTAATTTTTAGCATTATTACACAAATGTATGACTTTAAAATAATCTTTCTTATTCTTAACTTTCTCTTGACATTATCATCCCACCACCATGTGTCCCTATCTTGTCAACCACAACCTTTTGATATTTCCAAAATTAATTTAGCAACCTTCTGGACCAGAGTCCCAACTTTCCAAGTGCCAAATCTAATTCTGCTCTTATGAACTAACTTCTTTCGTTGCCTTTATTCAGAAGAGAGTGGTAGCCCTTACTCATTTAACACTACATCCGAGAGACGATGTAGCAGCTCTCGCTCACTTCTCGCTGTACTCAAGTCATACAACGCGTTACTTACAACAATGACCTAGTATTAGCACAATTTCTTCATTGATCCATGTTTATAAAAGGTTGAACAGAGTTTTATGTTGTATGTTGAGGGCTTAACATAGCCCTCCTCCTTCACCCGGTCTTGGGATTGGCTATAAAACTTAGGCAGAGTTAAAATCCTATTTTTGACTACGAGAAGGAAAATGGAAATAAGTAAATCATATGAATGTTAATTAATCTGTGGAGATCTGCTAACTTCCCCTAAAGTTGAATGATAGAAGTTGATGGAAGTCAATCATATTCAACTTGCTTACAAACACCTAAACTTCTCTTTTTGCAGGCCCTATATAAAGATATCCAATGTCTACCTCCAAATGGGAATATAGATGATAGATAGAAGTTCCCATTTAATCTTCTCCTTGATAAAGTGCATATCTACTCCTATATGTATAGTTAGATCATGTTGGATCAGGTTGAGAGATGCTTATAGCAGTCTGGCTATTAGTATATGGCTGCATTAGGAACGCTACTATAACGTTAGCCTTTTCTAACACTCATGACCTACCTTTCCTCGCATACACCCCAACATGCCTGTCTCCTTTACATGTTAATCCTATTTTTGGATTTAGCCACTTCCACGCCCAAAAAATATTCCATTTCTCCCATTCATTGACTTGAAATTCCCTTACCAAGGTAATCTTGATTCTCTCCATTTCATCACTATCATCTCTTATAAGAACAATGTCATCAACATATGCAATTCGAAGAGCCTTTTTAACTCCTTGGTGTTTGAAGAACAGTGTATGGTCACTTTGACCTTGAGTATATCCTTCACTCTTGATAACCTTTGTACACCTCTCAAACCATACATGTGGTGACTACTATAATCTATGCCATGATTTTTTCAACTTACTTGATTTTGTCTTGCTATGGGCAACTTAGGTGGGGGTAACTTGTATAAGATTCTTACAAATGTGAACAATGCTATGCACCCAACAGCTTTAAGGGGCAAATTTTTGCCATGGTGAGGAATATAGTGGGTAGTATGAAACATCTCAAGAGGAGATTTGAAGGACAATGCATGATTGGGAAACCAATTAATGAGATAGGTAGCAGTGAGAATAGTATCACCCTAGTAGAATTGTGGCACATTATGAGTAAAGAGAAGAGCTCTAGCAATATCTAGAATGTGTTTATTTTTCCTTTCAGTTATCCCATTTTGTTGGGGACTAAGAACATGTACTCTATGAACAATGCCTTGTAGAAAATTTTTAAGAGTTTTGTTAAGATATTTGTGCTGTTGTCAGTGTGGGAAACTTGGGTGGTAGTTTGAAACTGTGTTTTGACAATCTGATAGAAATTCTTTTCTTCTTTTTAACGATTTGATGAATGGTTTCCCCTTTTGAGACTAAGAGCGCAAAGGATTTTCGTCTCTTCTAACAAGCGCACTTCTCGGATTTGAACTTGTGTTCTCCTCTGAATAAGGGTGAGGCCACTCACCACTTTAGCTAACAACTTGGTACAATTTGATAGAAATTCACAAACACAGAATTGAAATTAATTTTTGGGACCTAAGTTTCATTCTCTCTTTCTTACCAAAAAGAAGTAAATGTGCAACCTTGAGGTTTTACTCTTGTGTGAGTAAATGCTCCTCTTACTGCTTAAAATAAGTGTTGACAATTTTAAAATTGTATATCAATGGAAAGTCAAGAATAGATTGCCTTCTTTCATTAAATTTCCCAAAATGAAAACTACACGAGTTCTTGCATATGGCCCCATATCTTTGCCTACTTGGCCTTCAAGTTCCTGACCAATGAAATTGTAAGATTAGAGACAAGACAGAGTCTAAGTAACTTGTGTATTCTTCCATGTACATACTGAGATATATTTACAAGAGACAAACGCGTAATAATAAATGTATAGACGCGTAAATCAAAACAAATCATTCCCTTATTTAATACCTAATCTTTCCTACTCTTGACTCTCTCTCTCAAGTTGGAGCATAGATGTTAATTAAGCCCTACTTTTTACAAAGATAATCAACATGATACCCATTTAAAGCTTTGGTCAACAAATTTCCTAATCGGTCACTAGATCGCACATGCCCTGTAGAAATAAAATTCTTTTTAATCATATTACAAACAAAATGACAATCGATTTCAATAGCTTTGTACGTCCATGAAACACAGAGTTAGAGGTAATATGAAGAGCGGTCTTGTTATTACACTAGAACTTAGTTAGCAATTGTGTTGTCAGTTCAACCTCAGTCATCAATTGATGAATCCACACGATCTCCTATATTGATTGAGTCATAGCTCTATGTTCTACTTGTGCACTCGACTTAGTAACCACATCGTGCTTCTTTCTGCACTAGGATACCAAATTTCCACTTATGAACACAAAACATCCTATGGTGGTCTTTGATTCAGCATGAACCGCATTGCAAAAACACTCGATATTCGTATGACCATGATTTATATACAAAATGCCATAGCCTGGTGCACCTTTTAAGTAATGTAGAACGTGTTCTAAGGCTTCCCACTGAACAATAGTTGGAGCTTGCATAAATTGACTCAAAACACTAATTGAAAAGGTTATGTTAGTTGCTTCTGTTTCTATCTGTAATAGACGCAACTGGAAGCAAAAAAAATTTAACACTTTGATACCATGTAAGATTAGAGACGAGAGAATCTAAACAACTTGTATATTCTTCCATGTACATAGTGAAGTATATATGCAAGCAGACAAACAAGTAATAATATATTTATAGATGCGTAAATCAAAACAAATCATTCCCCTATTTAATACCTAATCTTTCGTAAGCTAAAGAGTAATCTTTATTCTGTATTGAATGCCTTGAACCAACTCCAAATCTTTTGCTTAAGGTGTGCTTCTATCCAACTCGAGGTGTGTAGGCACTTGTTATATTGATAGTATCACTCACAACAATCATTCTTAAGAATAAGATCTTATCTCCATTTCTTTTTTACTTTCACCATATTCTTCTAGTTCTTCTCAGCAATAATTCCAACCCCATTCTTATTTGCTTTGACTTCCCCTATCTGCCGAAGTTTAACTTGTCTACCAATGCTTCATAGCCGTTTCTAGTTTCTTGAAGGCACGTGATATTTTTCTGCACATCATTACATCTGCTGCCTTCATTAGGGTCTCCCAATATTCGAAATATTAATCTTGATATCGCTCTCCTAGAATAACTTCTTTACCTACATTTGTCCAAATAAGTGTAAGAAACCTTACTCATGAAACATTACACTTGGGTGCTAATGTAGCAGCTCTAGCTCATTTAATATATAGTGTGTTACTGCTAGCTAATAACTTAGGATTAGCACAATAGAATCTTTAATCCATGTCATAAGGGACTCTTAACGTAGTTTACTTGGCTATCAAGAGCCTATCACAATCTCCTTCTTAATTCAAGTTTGGACTGACTATAAGATATAGGCAGAGTTGTCTGTGAATGAATAATTAGGGAAAAGGCATCTTGTGTTTGTCAAATGACGAATGATATGTTTTCTTTCTGTCTTCCCCTGGGCTTTTACAGTTATATTTATTAGGCATGAATGACGCAAAGATTATCATTTTCGTAAGATTCTCCATTTTTATGACCTTTCGCAAGATATGCTGTTAGACGCATAATGGAGCACAAGCTACCATTAGCATTCTTTATCTGTAGTGTTTTTAGGGTTTAGGGCTGCTAGACGCATAATGGAGCACAAGCTACCATTAGCATTCTGTATCTGTAATGTTTTCTTCCCTCCATGGTGTGACATTGGACCATATGGCTCTTTTTTCCCCCTATCAGCAAGACTTCAGAGAGTTATGTTGTGAAGATGTGGGCAAGATATACATCAATGCATGTAATTTTAATTAGTCGAGAGCCTGAGAGGCTGCACTAATAGAATTATTCCCTTTATTTGATATTATGTACAACTATATGTCATTATCGAATGTGGGGGTTTTGCCACTTTATGAAGATCTGATGGTGAGATTGATTGCAGGAATACCAAAGTATGGTACCCATCGCTGAGTACCGACTGCCAGAGGCCAAGGCTGGAACACCAATGTACTTTGATTTCCCTAGGCAGATACAAACTCGCAGAATTTCATTCAAACTTGTTGGAGATGTTGCAGCTTTTACTGATGACCCCTCCGAACAAGATGATTTTGGTATTAGTTCTCGATTGGCCGCTGGACTATCTTTGTCCAATAGAATTAAGTTATATTACTATGCGGATCCATATGAGCTTGGGAAATGGGCTAGCCTCTCGGCAGTTTGATTTCGACACAACATAGTTTTTGCTAGATATTAATTTATCTTGCAGCCATATTCACAATTTGTTGTATTATGGAATGTAAAGTTATATTTAGTGATGTAATAATAGGCGTGTTCGCAAAATTCTTTATGCATTGTGCTTTGTGAATGTTATTTCTCGCAATTTTGGTGAGGTGAGAATTTGGACAGAGGTCCCAAGTACAGATGCCTTGGCCCCAATCCGTTGTCAGTGGGGCCATGAACTGTTTCCTCAGACTCTCTTTACTACCACGAATCAAATTGAATGTGGCCGAGTCTGATAAGCAGATGGGTCCTTTCCCGGTGAAATTTCAGTATTTAGATTCCTTATTCTGTTTAGGTTTGATTTATTCTGAAAGTTCAGTATTGGTCCTTTCTTGGTGAACAGTATTGGTTGTATTCTGTTCAGATTTGATCAATGTTTAAACTGTTTTTGTTATTTGTTCAATAAACGAGTTTCCCAGCTATTTTCTGGGGGTTTTTTTGGGTAAGTTTTCATCGTTATTGGTGATTGCAAATATCGGTTAATCCTGGGTTTATTTTACTGTATGTTTTTTTTGTGGCTTAATTGTTTGTTATCATTTTTGATACAAGACAAAATAACATTAAATTAGGAGAGTTTACAATTTCCTAAAAAAAGAAGAGAGTTTACATATTACACACTTTCCAGTTTTAATTATAAGGGTTTGTTGATTTTTTTTGAAGAATTAAAAAAAACTAATTATATTATTTTAAAACATTAAAATCTATTTTTTGACTTATTAGTTAATATATAATATAATAAAACACAACATATAATATGATTAAGTAATGTAATTAATTTTTTTTAAATTTTTTTATAAAATTTTATGAGCCTTAATAATTAGGACTAGAGGGCGTATGTAATAAGAGTTTTTACTAGTAAAGAAAGAAGAGGAAAGCAAGCAATTATAAGTAATAGTATTAACACTAATAATTGATATTATCAATTATAGATGGAGCTTTCTACAAAGTAATATTGGTTAGCGGAGGAATCAACAAGGAAATACAAGAAGCATACGTAGTAAGTAGTATTTAGATTTAGATGCAATAAGCCTTGAGTTTAGACACCAGAAGAGAGAAGCTCTAAAGCATTTGGATTAGAGTTGGTAATATGGGTTTTAACTGTGGGCCGCGCGGTTTGGATTTGAAAAAAATGGGGCCGTTTTAATATGGGTATATTTTGCCTGAACCCATATGGTCCCAACCTATAGTGGGTTGGCCCATATAGTCCTTTTTCTTTTGAAAAATATCTACAAAATGTCAAGATGCAAGAGCCCAAAAGTAAGCTCAAAATCCTAACTTTTATGCATGCTTTAAATTCATTTGTAGGTTTGAACTTTAAACTTTGAAACTTAATTTGTATCTTGTAATTTGTAAGTGGAAGTCGACTCATTCTAGATTTTCAAGAAGTGGATTTATTATTTATTAGTTGTTATTAACTTTTTTTTTATAGTTTGGTTCTGTAGGAAAAAAATTTAGCATGTCTTTTTTCTTTTAAAAAAAGGAAGCTTGAAAAATAGTGAAAAATTTAGCATGTCTTTTTTTTTTTTTTTATAATGAACGAGGAGGTTTGTGATATGGCATGTGATTGTATGATAAAGGATTAGCATATGGATCATAATATAGATTATACGGTAGAGGAGAAGGCTCATGGTATGGTCTATAAGGTGGATGCAATAAGTGATAGGGTTGGAATGATTGGTAAGGTTCATGGTATGGATGCTAGAATGAACCATCACATCCTCGACCAATTGAACTTCTATCTTGACTCTCCAAATTGGCTTGAATAAGTCTCAATATATGTTGAATGGAATCAATGGATAGAGAAAGAAAATCTTTCTTTTCAGTTGAGTTCCCTTCAAAAAATGGAGATTGAAATGGTGAATTTCCTTGACAATCCAAATCCCTTTGTGGATTTTCTAGTCGGGCTAAGATTACGTCTAGTTGTTGTTGCACTGATTAGGATCTTGGGATCTTTGAGAGGTTGTATCATTCATCCCAATGTGATTTCCTTCAAAAGAGTGACAATTGAGGGGTAAATCTTGATCACCATGAAACCAAGCCATAAGAACACAAGATAATAAATTCCTAATGAATTACAAAATAACTATATAACCATAATTCTAAAAACTAAGAAAATGAAGCTAAGAAAAAAATGCAAATGAAAAAGAACCATAAGTTTCAAAATTATGACCTAACATGCAAATATGCTATGAATTAACTTGGAGACATGGTGAATTTAAACAAATGAGTTCAAAATCGTATCAATTTTAAACCAAACAACATCACACAGAAGCTACCAAGTCAAGACAATAAATAATGCAATGAATGCTATGCAAACTATCTAAATGCACAAATCCTAAATTATATGCAATGAAACTCTAAAAATGAAAAACTAACAAGCTTCACATGAGAAACCCTTGTCAAAAATGAATTTGACAATTACATTACCTAAGGAGCCAATTACATAGTTCCCCCCAACGGCACTGTTTGATGAAGACTTTTTATAGTTAGCCTTGGGATCCACAATAAAAAAATTAACCAATGATTGTATATAGGAAAACCTATGATCCTCCTCTTCTCTCCTTGTTCGCCTCCTGTCCTCTTTCAAGGTCCCCTCCTTTCAAAGGGATATGCTGGCTCCTTCCTTTTATAATTACATTTCTGCCAAAACTTGCCCTCCAAGTTGAAGTCTTTTTCCTTTCCTTAATTATATTCAGCTATAACTTTCCTAAAATAAATGCAAACCAAAATTATATAACAACTTATATTCTATGTAAATCATCCCAATAAATATTTATAGAATTATTACCCTTTTAAGATCTATTTTCACACAATCATCTTTAATTCAAATTAAGAATAATAAATGCAATTTAAATCCAAACATTGTGATTAAATGTCTAAATATAACATGAAATATCTTATTAAAATATGGTGTAATCATAGCCCCAGGTAAGTAAGTCAACCATTTTTTAGGAAAATCAAATACAAAACATCACAAATACATCTCCAAGCATTTCTTAAATGCTTATGATTGTCCATCGATTTGGGGATAGAGAGAAGAGCTAAAACAAAACTGGTTTCCCTGTGCCTTCATCAAATGATGCCTCAATACATTTGTAAATTTGCGATCTCTATAAAAAAACAATGGTCTAGGGAATACCATGTAATTTGACAACATTTTTCAAGAAGCATTCAATCATATTAACACTAGAAAAAGTGGCAAGCAAGGGCATAAAATGAGCATATTTGGATAATCTATCATGCACCAAAAAAATCATAGAATAACCCTTAACTAAAGGTAGGCCAATAATAAAGTCCATAGCTATATCTTCCCAAATATAATTAGGAATAGGGAGAGGTTGTAACAAACCTACTGGATGAAGTTGAGAAATATTAGCTTGCTGACATACTTTACACTGCTTAATAAACAACCTAATATCTTTTCACATATTAGGCCAAAAAAATAATGTTGCAATATGATCAAACGGTGAATAAACCCAGTATGTCCTCCATTAATTGAAGAATGAAATTCTCGCAAAATGCTGTGAATATGCTTAGACTGATCCAGAGGTATAACTATACGATTTTTCCAATAAACATCATCTTGTTGAAGAGAGTAATGGCCCAACCCATCAAGGTCGAAAGTAACCTTTGCTATTAATTGATGAATCCATAGAGAAGAATGAACCTGAGCATAAATCAAGTCCATAAAAGTGGACGTCAAGTGAGAAAAGCCATAGACTCCATTTGAGAGAGAGCATCTGGGACTTGATTATGTTGGCGTGAGCCTCTTCACCGTACAAATTTATGGCAGCAACACCTGTAAAAATACAATCAACGTCTTTGAAGTGAAAGGGGAAAAAACAATCACATTTATGGACAATAATTTGAACAATAAGCCATTTGTAATAAAGCATACAATAAGTGATAACAAAAGTAAATAACAAATAATACATCTCATGAATTTTAGACTCTAACATATTCAACTATTTCCCCAACTACTTTTGCTGAGCTATTTTCTAACATTTCATGAATTTGATTTATTTACAAACAATGTTCTATTTCAAATTAACTTCCAACAAGTATCATTTTGAAATGATCTCATAACATT
>JBAGKO010000013.1:78475-103305 GCA_037177275.1 Acacia concinna
GTTGATGTATGATTTCGTTATTATTATTTATCCAAGTTTTGAGACTTTATTATGTGTGTTTGAAAGTTTATGCGGTCATATGAGTTCTATCTCACGCGTAATTCTCGGATTGACTGTTGTCAATTCGAGAACTGTATTATGCATCATACTTAGGAGCACTCTAAGAGAACCTAATTCAAATTGATTGATGATTAATTGACTAGGGTCTTAGGAAAGTCTTTATTGATTAAATTGTTGACCTAAGTGGTAGCTTAGGGTTTTCTAAAAGAAACTTAGAGAATTAATTTGAACCCAAATATCTTTTGAGAGAGATGAAAACCTAATTTTCCATTATTGAGAGACTAACATCACCATTAGAATTTAATTAGTTTATTTTCCTAAACCCTAAAAACACCAAAAAAATTAGTTAATTAGAATTAAACTTAAAAATATTTTATATTCTATTATTTACCTTAATTGGTTTATTTTTAGAATTTAATGTATTACATATTTTGTTACTTTTCTTTTTAAATCAATTTAGGAAATTAGGTCAAAGGTAAAGAAAAAAGAGCTGGACTGATTTTGGAAAAAAGAATATATATATATATATATAAATATTTAATAGTCATGATTTGGCAGGAATGGGGAAGTCTGAGATTCGAGACGCATGTAGCAATTCGCTAAGCACAATGAATGTGTGAAAGAAAGAGTTTGGGAGAGAGGTTCTTCTCTAACCACCATTGTCTTCCTCACCAGAGACCTTCCCGCCGTCGACCCACCATCGGCACCCACCTCAAATCACCACTGTCACCGTCATCATCTATCTCTTCCATTCCAATTAACCATTGTCGCTGACAGTCACTACCATTGTTCGATCCACCTTTACCGTCAGCCATCTTCATTCTCCTTTCCCTTTTGCAATATGAACCCCACTCTCTCTCTCTCTCTTATCAAATTTGACCACATGGATTTCTTGGTTGTTAATTGTGTGGTTGTTTCTAAGATTATGAGTAGCTAAATTTTTTGAGCTTTGGTAGTGAAGAAGGTGGTTAGAGCTTCAATGGCCTACAAAGAAGAGTTTATTACTTTCTATAAGCTTACTACATGTATTATAAATTTTATTTGAATTGATTCTTATCTTAATATATGTTTGTGAGACTTGTTTATTATTGAATTATTTTTGTGTTGAATTTTATAATAATGCACTTAGATTTTTTGTTGAACTTATTTCCTTTTGAATTGATGAAATTATGTATTCTATGTGATTATTAGTGTGTATGATGGATTTATTTCAAATTGAGTGCAATAATTGTGCTCTCATTAAAAGAAAACAAGTGCATTAAAATGATTTTCAAACACATATTGTTGTTAACAATTTATCTAAAAAAATGATTATGAATGCGATTGTAGGATTAATCATTAATTAATTATATTAGATCCAATGCGATTGCTTGGGGTTTTTCATTGACTTGATGCAAATTTAACTCCCAATAAATTTTAAGAAACTATGAAAGCCACCGACTTTGCTACCAAACTCATTTTAATATAACCTTTTAATTCAAAAATACTTATTTCTTCATTATTTTCCAAAAACACCCAAAAAAAATAGAATAGTTGAATTTTTATGCATTTTAATTTTTCTTAAAAAAAATTTCAAAACCCTATTTCTAATCATGTTTTTAGGATTTAGTTTAATCTACAAAATTCAAAATAAAGGCTTCATAATAAGAGAACGATCACAAGTTGTTTGCACTATATTGCATTTTAATTCATGATAAATTTTGTTATACTTGACCCTGAGGCTACTAAAGTTTTGTCAAACTACTGGCAAATAAGAAGCGATACTCCTAAAGATTAAACAAACCCTTTCTACAAGAATAGGGTAAACATAACTAAAGAAGATAATAGAACTCAACAAGGCAAAATACCAGAGGAGAAAATAAAAGTTTCTTGAAAGCTCAAAGATTGGTTTCTTAGACCTTTGGTCTCATACTATTTTATAGGCCACAGGTCACAAGAAAACATTGGACACTTAAACACAATTAAATGTTAGTTATAAAATCATTAACCTACTTAATGAATATTAATAAGGGGGTTACTAGCCGTTAGGTCATTAAACACATTAAGAGGTGATTATGATCCATTAATGTAGCAATAAATCATATAATTTAATCTTGTATTTATGTAGAAATATTTATTGTAAAAGTACCCAATACAACGTTTAACTCACACACAAGACACAGGGAAATTACAAATTTCGACTACATTTCTAGTGGCCCATGCCTTGTAAGTGAGCTTATTCCTCCTCTTGGACAATTTACAAGCCCAAGATCACTTGTTATTACTTGGACCTTCAATCCCATACAATGTGAGACTCTTCCTTTGACACACTCACACACATTAATTATAACATATTGACTATTAACTCAGTATATTTGATCAACTAAATGTTAAAATTAATTGAGATAACGATCATGACAAAATTGCTCTTTTTTTATACTTCTAGAGTAAAATTGCTTTATTTTTATACTTATAGGATAAAATTTCCACTTAACCCTTGAAAGAATAAAATGTGAGATGGTCTTTTGTCATCTTGCATATGTTACTAGAGTCAACCTGTTGATGTTAGCACCTTATATTTTACAAATTGTTGGTGGCAATAACTACAAAAACACAATCAAATTATAGTTTGACTTGTATGTAAGAACGTCGTCCTTAAAAGATATTCCACAACCTCCTAGATATATTAAAAAGTGACACTCCGTAAGAAATCAAGATAAAACAAATCCATCCTGCAAAAATCATGGTGATAGAACAAAAGACATATAACACTACAACTCAGAAGAAGAGAAAGGAGGTCGGGGAGCTTTGGGTCACCAGACCTTGATCCTCTAACCTTAGTTGTATCTAGCTATGCACCAAATATTGTATTTTATATCTAGAGAATATGTGACTGTTGAGCGACCATAATGGTCATTAAAGACACATTAATGACAATTACAAATAATAATTAATGATGATTTGAAACCATTTAATGTCATTAAAACTCCAACCTTCATCTTCAACTAATTAGTTCAAAGACTCCTATTATTAACTTTGTCTAAAGTATATGTTTGGTCATTTATGTTTGTATCAAATTTCAATTTAGCAATTCAAGTTAAAAAATGAATTTTTAATCCTTCAATGTTAACACCATTAATCTCATCTAACGGAAAATGTTTACTCATCAAGTTACATTATTTTCATCCTAGTTGGCTCCACATCTACTCAAATTTTTTGGTGGTGGTGGCGGCCGCGGCAAAAATTGTAATTTTTAATAACTTTTGGTTAACTCATTCCCCACGGAAATCCTTCTCTTCAATCCACCAACGCCTTCTCCCTCCATGAATCTTTAATCATTTTGCAAGAGATGGCCAATCTGGTGGGGGTGAGAGATAACACTACTATAAATAAGGGTTTTAATGTCTGGTTTAAAATGCTTTTAGTGTCTATTTTCAAGTGGTCGTCTATGCGGGAGACATTAAAAGTTTAATGAAAAGACAACTACTGGGAAAACGGACACTAAATTATGTGTCCGTTTTGAGAAAATAGATGCCTCAAGAGGCGTCTGTTTTCCCAAAAACAGATGCCTATTTAGGTGTCTATTTTGGTGAAACAAACGCCTAAATAGCTGTATGTTTTTCCAACAAATAGACGCACCCCACGTCTATTTTTTTTAAAAACAGACGCAATTAATTTTTTTTAAAAAATGTTTTATCTATTTTCATGTATCTCAACCATAGAATACAATTTTCCAAAAAGCCAAATTACACATCCAAGCTGACTTTTAAAGTATCCATCCACAAGAAATAGTATCCATCCATCAGAAATGACAATCAAAACTAATTCAAAATTTCAAACCCTCATAATCACTTCTATAAAAATTCAAACAACACTCGACAAAAATATAAAGACAAAAAATGAAATTTAAAGTTAGCTACTGTAATGTAAAATTAAACTATAAAGACAAAAATATTTAAAATTTTTCGTAGCTATTAGTAGCTCTATATAGTGAAGGGCTACTTCACAAATTTGATGTATCTTCTAGTCAGTGTAAAGGTTGTGGAAGAACACTGTAGGGGAGTGTTTGAAAGAGGAGACACCAGTGTCATGCAAGCTTACGTCTATGGCGGCCATGAAAAATAGCAACAACAAGCGAGTAAAGAAGGGTCAGGGAGGGATGCTGCAAAAAAATAAGAGCAACTTAAGAGTGGCCAGGAGGGAGGTTGTGACTATCAGAAGAGAGAAATAGTTCATATTTCAAAGGAAAATAGTTGAAGGCGAAAGAATAGGATAAAAATAATTGAGAAGACGAAGAATACAAGGGAAATAGTGGCGGGAATAACAAAATCACATCCATTTTTTTTATAAAAAAGACACTAAATAAGCTATCCCATCAGAGTGTCAGGGAGTGAAGACTTGCAGAAGTTAGGTGCAGACTTGCAAAAGCTGCATGTAGAAATGCTTTTAGGCATCTATTCATGTAGAAACAGACGCCTAAAGGCCATATGGTGTCTGCTTTTAAGAAACAAATGCCATGTCACATGGCGTCCGTTTCTTAAAAACATATGCCAAGAACAGACGCAAGCTGGCATATGTTTTACAACAAATAGACAACACATTGGCGTCTGTTTTCCAACTTGGCGTCTGTTTTCCTCTTCTTGCCGCTTCCATACGTATTTTAATTACGATTTTGCTACGCATAACTTTTAACTTCTGTTATTTTAAAAACAGACATTTCTTATAAACGTTACATCTCCTTTTTGTAGTATTATAAGAATCTATTGCAAATTTGTGGGTAAATCTAACACGGAAAACATGGGTTGAGTTTGAGGAATTTTTCAACAAAGAAATAGAATTAAGGCGGTAAACATCTTTTAATACATTCATGCACAAACTCAAAATTTGCCTTCCCTCTTGGTTATCAAGTATAGTGCCAAGATGAGAAATGGGATGAGAATTAATTTGGGATTATGCTGGGGGAAGCAAAATTCAAAATTTTATGATGTGGCATCTTCTTGCACTCGAAATGAACCTTGTGCTTGTGCGATTCCGCAGATACCTTATTTGGTGGGCAATACCTTCAGGTCAAATTCCCAAAATAATTTATATGGGGAGCAGATGACAAATGAGTTAGCATTTTTTTTATTAAATAAAACTAACAAGTGTTGAAATTGAAGAACAAAAAATGTACTATATAAACTTAAAGCGTTAAAATAAAACTTCATACAAACATAAATGATTAAATGTATACTTTAACTATTGAATTCTTTACTAACTCAAGCTCACAGTTTATATACATGACACTCCTAATCTTGAACTGGACATGATTTTTTCCGTTAACACACGCACACACAATATTTACAACGCAACCTCTCCAACATTGGGTTAAAATGTTTCAAAGCATGACTCAGCCTTTGTCCTTAACCCAATAATTAGATGGGGAGAAAACTAAATGGAAAGAATACTAGAAAAAAAATTCTCAAAAATTGTAAATGTCTTTTATCATTTTTAGAAATTTTTCTAATATTCTCTCATCTATATTTTCTCCTAATTTTTCTATCTATATCCAAATATAGCGAATGTTTGAGAGTTGTTATTCGCTGGATATTTAGGTTATCTTTGTTGATCCCTGCTATGACTTCTCATTAAGTTTGGGCACTCAAAAAAACATACTCCTTCCATTCCACAATATAAGGCATTTAATCTATATTACGGGAAACAAAAATGATTCAATATATTCTAAAATGATTTTTTTTTTACTTTTACCCTTCTTGAAAAATATGTTAATTGCATTGAGAATGGTATTTTAGAGAGGAAGAATATAATAAGTGGATAAAATTGAAAAGTAAGTATTCATCACAGGGTAAAATAGAAAAAAGAGCATTACTTAAACTGGAAGTGATTTATATTATGAATCACACATTTCTTCTAGAATTTCCATATATTGTGGATCAAAGGAAGTATTCAAGTTTGCCACCAATCATTAGAAATTAAGCTTTAGAAGCGCCATCAAGCATAATCTAGCACATTTATTGCAGGCATATGTATATCCTTTAGTCCTTCATATAGGCAAAGAGAGAATATTTTTTTGTCTATTTATGAGACATTTCATTAAAATTTTAATATGAATATACAATTTAATATGTAAGTTACTATTGTGTTGACTTTATTTTCATTTGAAATTATGTATATTAAATAAATGTATAATTATAAAATTGTTGAATTTCATAATAGAGTTAATGAAATTTAAAGTTTTCTTTGATATGTATAAAAAAATTAAAAGTACTATATATATATAATTATATAAGTATGTGGAAAAGAGAGAGAGAGAGAGAGAGAGTCAAGTTTTTCCTCCTAAACTTGTTAATTATCTTAATTGTTGTTCTTCTTTTGGCCTTCTATGTAACTAATGCCCATTTACTTATATATTCGTATGATTTTGATCTTTTTATTAAAAAACGAAGAAATATATCCAAATTAAGTTATCATGACTTGTAAAGGAGCGTACTTGCACTCTGGGAGGGCAATTGAGCTATAAAACATTTTGCGATGTCCCCCCACCACGAACACCAAAGTTTGGTGGATCTAATGATGGCCCCAAAACTACATGAACATAGGTAAAGTGTTGTCCAAGTTAGTTTAATGTTATGTTTGGACATGGAGAAATGTGAGAAGAAATGAGAGAAAAATAAATATTGAATTAAAATTTTTTTATAAATAATAAAAATTTACTATTTTTTAGAGTTTTTTCTATAATTTCCTCCAATTTTTTTTATTCAAATATAAGATAAGTGTTAGATTGAATCTAATTAAATTTTGACCGGGCAACATGTGTGTATTTAGTGCTCCGAAAATAAAGTAATTTTCATATAATAAGAATATACTTACGTAAGCTGTCAAGCTTATCCAAAAGGCTCCCTCAGTTGATGGCCGAAAGAGAAAAAGTTCACTCTGTTAGCCTGATTTAGATCCACCAATTGGAGTTCATCATTTTCTTATATTAGTCTTTTTTATTGTCTGGCCTGTTCTGATAATTTTAGCTTGTCAATACTCATGTAACATGTTGATGTTTTCTAAAACCCACACATTGTTAATACAAAATTTAAAACACTATATATATACCAGTATATATATAAATATCTTCGAGCCAAGAAAAGGTTACTGAGATAGAATTGGGAAAGGGGAAGAGAAACAAAAGTAGAAGGAAGAGGAACTCTATAACTAAAATTTGTAATTCTAGAAGGGAAAAAAAGAGAGAGGCTAGAACCAAAATATAGTTTTAGGGGAAAGGGAGAGGACTCTCAATAACAACTTCACTCATTTATCTATTTCTTTTTTTTTCAATCAAAATTTATCTATTTCTTTAATAGAGTACTTATATGGTATTTATAGGCTAATATATATATAACTAAAAATAATTATCTTATCCTACACAAATAAAACTGCCAATAACAATTACTTGACACTTGTAATATTTAAATATAAGACACATAATAAAACATAAAAAAATCATAACTTCTTAAAACAAATCAGTGCAGGCCACTGGTCTCCTATCATACTGATATATGATCAACCGTAACGTTAATTCCTGCCATACCCAACTAGTTTGGTACTGGAATCTAACTTGCTTAAAATTTTGTTTTGGACGATTTCCCAATAAAAGTTTGTTTGAAGTTGAAGGACTCCATAAGAGCGTGCACCCAAGCACATTTACTTGCTCCCTAGGATGATTTTCTAATGTTATCTTGGAGGGAACACGAACACGCCTCAAAAGATTACATTCCTGACCTACGTTCATTCCGTGGTTCACACTTTCCCAAAATATTCCCCCATACCCTTTGATTTGGCAAATCTGCCCCTCCCTCCGTCGCGATTCAAGAAGCCGGCAATTTGGAACCCCAATTGAGATAAATATACCGGTCAACGGTCCCACTATTAAAACAGTGACCTCCTCGTCTCCCTCAGTTAATTAATTACCCAACCCAAACATCCCTCCGACAGAGAAACACACACCCAACTAATTTGCTATGAGAATACCAGAAGCCCTTCCTCATGGCCAAAATCATTCACAAAACCACTGAGAGAATGACTCGGCTTTGCCGCAAAATTGTTCCGGTTGAGGTCCGGTGGAGCATCCTCGAAAAGGTATCCTTTATTGGCCGTTTCTTCCAGTTCGTCTGGGATAGGATTCGGGTCTGCTCCGCCTGCAAACCGGCCCGGTACCGGAGATTAGCTCTGCAGGACTCTCCTTTGATGCCGGCCACAGCGACAATCGAATTTGATGGAGTCGTCGGAGATCACTCTGCCGTTACCGATTCAGATTTGGTGAGCCTGAAGATCAGTTTATTGGGTGATTGCGATATTGGAAAAACTTCTTTTGTGGTGAGTTGAAACGGTCAAACATGATATTGGAATCCCTGTAATATTTTACGAATAAACAATGATTTTCGAGAACCCCTTTCAGGGGAAAATAGCATATAGCCTTAACAGCTCGCTTAACATATAACTCAAATAGTTTTGATTGAGATAGTTTTTTTTGTTTTGGTTATTTCTCAGATCAAGTATGTGGGGGATGAGCAGGAGAAGAGGAGTTTGCAGATGAAAGGACTAAATTTAATGGACAAGACTTTGTTTGTTGGAGGAGCTCGGATTTCTTTCAGCATATGGGATGTTGCAGGTGCTTCAAAATTAAAATCAAACTTTACTTTCCATTCTTGAATCAGTTATCGGGTTATAAAATAATGTACGATGCAGGTGACAGAGGATCATCAGATCAAATTCCCATGGCTTGTAAAGATGCCGTGGCTATCCTGTTCATGTTCGATCTTACCAGTCGGTCTACACTGAATAGGTACGCTCGTAGATTCATTGCAGTTAATTTACATTAAACAAATGAAAACAAACATTTGCATCTTAATATGTGGAATTGAATAGCTTATGATACTCAGTATCTGCATCTGTGCGATTGGGATATGACCAATAAATCCGGTCATTTTTTGCAGAGTCTTATGAAAATGTTTTTCTCATCAAAGGTTTTTGAATCTCCCGTTCTTTATTATGTGATTTGGTAGAGAATCGATTTGTGGACTTGAACTCAAGTTTTGAGCAATGATTTGTGTATTTTGTTTGTTTCTTTTTTGCAGTGTTGTTGGATGGTTTAGTGAGGCAAGAAAGTGGAATCAGGTAACCAAATTGAATTTTGCAAGGCTAATACTACTTTCCTGATTAATTGAATGGATATGTTAGACGACTCTGTTTCGTCAAGTTAAATATCACTAAATAAAGTTTTGATACTTATAGAAAAATACTGGAGGTACCAAAAGCCTGTCATTTATCACTGTTGTGAAGCAGAAAGGGTTGAGTGACATCAATTTTTTCAAATAAAAAAAGGAATAGGAGGCCGCTCCAAGCAAGCATGAAATGAACTGCGTTATTTAAGTTTAAACTGTTTATATTGTGTTAGTAATTCTATTTCCATGTCATGTATACATAATCTTGTCAATTTCAGTCCCATTATGTTAAAACATCTTTAAAATGCGAGAGTTAGATATGATTTTTTTTTTTAAAAAAAATTATTCTACAAAGTTTAAGGAATAAATTGGACTGCCTCCGTTACAAAAATATAAGAGACGTTTAACTGAATCTCTTAATTCAAGTTAGCGGTTAAGAACAATAAATATATCATAATTTTTACTTATTTTTTATTAAAATACCTTTATTAATAAATAGATATAAAATAAAAAAGAGAATACTTTTATTGAAGTCCACCACTCTCTCCCCTACTCCTTCCCTTCTTTCCTAGGGAGTACTACATATGAGACTGACCTCTTATGGCAAGAATATTACACTTTCCCTGTCATTGCACTAGGAATGAGAGATTTTATATTAAGAAGTACTCCCTCTATTCCTATTTATAAAATCCTTTTGGACAATCTTAAGAAAACTAATTATATTATTTAATAGTATTATATGTTGTGTTTTATTACATTATATAGTAGTTCATATGTCAAACAATATAATTTGAAGAAAAATAACAAACTTTAATGTCTTGAAGTAATATAATTATCTTTCTTAAAATTTTTTTAAGATTTTTTAAAAAAGTCTTATAAATAGGAATAGAGGGAATATAATTTTAGAGAATTTCAATCTTCTCAACTTAACTGTAATAAAATGGGCATGAAGTAAAATACAGATCAATAAAAAGAAAGTGAATTAAAAGGAGATGAACCACACATTATTTCACTCAGCGAAGAGTTTAATTTGAAAGAATTGAAATTTGTGATTATTTTGTTTGAAGAATATGATGCACCTGCAGGTTTTTTTTCCTACTACTTGCAGACAGCAATTCCTATTCTGATAGGAACGAAATTTGATGATTTTGTAAGACTTCCCCCTGACGTGCAATGGACCATTGTCACACAGGTAAGGGCGAAGAAAGCCTTCCAATTAGGTGTACTATCGTTTTTTTAATTTTATGTGCTTAATTTAAATATTGAAAGATGAAATGAGATTTGAAAGTGAAATACTCTATGTTTTTAGTAAATTCATTGTTATATACTGCGGATAGTCTTAAATACATGATTCAATTGATTTTTTTAGATAATTCTAACTATCGAGAAACACTTGCATACTTTAAGAGTGTCACATTATATAAATTCTATATAATGAAAGCACAATAATCCATACTATTTTAATTATAATTTGTTAATGATTCATGTGGAACAATTGGCGTTATATTTAGTTTGTTCTTAATAAAAGTAAACATCTTAATTTATTAAAAAATAAAAAATGATTAACCAATATTTTTTTTTGAAAAAACAATCTAAAATGCCAATTACTTGAGATGAGTCATCAACCAATTAATATTAAAATAATCTAAATTGTTGTGTTTTAATTGGACAAAGTTCAGATGACCTAACATTCCTGAAGTATGTAAGTATTTGTCTTGACTACTACAATTGAACAATATTAGTAGTCTGGAGAGATTATTACCTGGTATCTTTATATTGTCTTATAATCTTTTAAAGAAATAATTGTTGGTCCGGAAATATATTTGAATCCATTTAAAATTGCTATATTCACGGGATTGGCTGGTTCTCAAATTAGGTACAATATTTGGCATGGGGATGATGGTAATTAAAGAGATAAAGAAGTGTAGGATTGAATTATGGAATAATTATAAATGTGGAAGGAGTGTGATGATGATTGATGAGAAATATATGTAATATATGGAATGGGTTGAAGTCAAGTCTTGTTTTGATGAGGAAGTCGTGTTTGGAATCTTGCCAAATTCTTTGGGTTAGCGCGTTAAGAATATATATAAGTGGCCCTACATACTCATTAGAGTCATATAGACCCCACTCATCACTCTATTAGTAACAATATTCTTCTTCAATTACTTTTTTTTTTTTGGGCCAATATATTCTTCTTCAATTACTACTTTAACTAATAAAGGGTATATTTATATTTATATTTATATGTGATAACAGGCGAGGGCATATGCGAGGACCATGAAGGCGACACTATTTTTCTCGAGTGCAAGACATAACATAAATGTGAACAAAATCTTCAAGTTTATAATGGCCAAGCTCTTCAACTTGCCTTGGAAGCTCGAACGAAACTTGACCCTGGGAGAGCCCATCATTGACTTCTTCTCCTGATTCTTGCTCAAGTTTGTGTTTGTGTGTGCATAATAACCCAAATATGCACCTAATTAACTCCTCACCCTAATATCCTTCAATTATATGTACTCCTATATGACTACTCTTGTACGTACCTGCCTGTAGTATCCAAAAACCAAAGCATCCAAATATTAGAATAGTACAAATATCAACATATATGGCACATCTTTCTCCCTCATATTGTCATACGCTTCCTTATTTAATTTTTTCCAATAAAGATGCACCCTCCACTCCTTAATTTCATTATATTACGGAAGTTAGTTATCTTCCTTAATTATTATTGATAGAGCATTAATATGGATAAATTAAAAATATATATATTAAAAATGTGATTCAAATTTTTAGTGGCAGTTATATATATATATATATATATAAATGTGTTTGTGTGAATTGTGCGGCAAGCATAGTTTTGAACAGGAATCAATTTTTATCACTATGACGTACAGGAAACGACACATAAATTGAGATGAGAAATGTTTCGCTTTGGATGGTTCCAAAAACTTGGGGTTCAAAAATCTTATCTTGATAGCACCAAACATTATCCACGTACAGGAGGCACCGCAAACTCCGTATTCTATTCTTCAACACTCTCAGTGCCTTGTTTCTGTTAAGTTGAACGGAACCTCCGGATAACGCAATACATACGAGAGAAGATTATTTCAGGTATTTTCCTTTAAAGAGAGTTAATTAATTGGCTATTACATTGCATATAATATATATATATATATATATTGAAGCTCTCTCTCTCTCTCTCTCTAGTTGCGATGGGATGGGATTATGCTCACTCAGTCTATGAACCGGTTCTTCTCTGCCTCTCTCTCTCTCTCTCTCTCTCTCTCTCTCCAGATATTGTTATGAACTTACTACATACAGAGATAAAGATTAATTCGCCATCCTCGTTTTTTCTGTGTCAAATCTGACATACTGCTTATTTGTTAACTAATAGAGTTGATATATCATTTTCAAAACCATATATCGATCATTGAAGGATTATTATTGTATTCGGCATTTTGGTTTTGTTTAGAAAAAGAGGCTCTTGTAGCTAGGATGTTCGACAGTAGTGAGCATAATTTTCAGAATGACTCTGTTACTGCGATCTTAATTATAAAACCACTTTTTTAGAGGATTCTAAAAAAATTAATTACATTATGTTAAAGTATTTAAATTGTATTATTTGACTTATGAACTAATATATTATATAATAAAAAATAATATATAATATAATTAAGTAACTTATTTTATTTTCTTAATCTTTTAAAAAGAAAATCAATCGAGTCTTATAATTAATTAGAACCGGAGAAAGTATTAATTATTAAAAATGGCCTCCATTCCTAAGAAATTTGCTTCACTTGAACAGCCATAATCACTTCCTGCTAAGTCTCCAAGTGATCCCCTGCGTAAGCCATGTATCTTACCGTCGTTAACCACAATGGCATCACTAAAGCCACATTCATAGACATACTTCTTCTAGCACCTTCATTAGCCAGCCGCTACCCGTCATCCTCATGCAGACCTCCCAAATTTATCATAGCTATAGCCCATTAGCAAAAATCTACAACTGTGCGGCTCAGTCAATAAGAGAATATTTGTTACTCCATGCTTATTTTTAATGTAAAACCTATGAATTTAATTTGTTTAGATTAAAGATGTTAGATAAATTAGTGAATGCGACATTTCTTGCTTCATTATTATTGTTGTTGGAGCATCATTACGTGCAAATTAAGAAAATATTGACCAATATGATAACTAAACTCCCAATTAGATCTTATTAAAAATAGAAGGGAGTTTTTTTTTTCCCTAACAATTTCAAACTCATCACACGTATTTGGAAAAAGAAAGAAAGAAAGAAAGAAAACACACCTCGGACACACCCCACCCCATTTTTGTCTACTTGTCACGAGCTCTTCTGAAAAAGATGTGGGGCACCGTATGAACTAAAAATTCTTGATAGATATGAGATGCCCCTCCTTCCCTTAATATAAGATCACAATAACCGAATTGTTTCGTTCAACAAAATGGTTAAGATTAGTTAAAATTATTAGATATATAAGAAACATACTTTTTTTTCTAAATATATCCTTATTCATAAGTGGGAATGTGAGAGTGAAAAAAAATATATGGGAAAAAGATATGGAGAGTGTGTTAATTAAGGGTAAAATGAGAATATTGATCTATTGATACTTTATCCATTATTATATTTAATCATATTGTATCAAGTCTTTACATATGTATTTTAATATTATTTAGCCCGTTTATGTATTAAAATTTTTAAAAAATAAGCCTACATAACTAAAAACTTGAGAATATGATTTTATAATAAAAATAAATAGGTTTAAATGCTTAAATAACCGTTAACTTTTTTAAAAATTACAATATTAACTATAAATTATTTTTTGGAGAAAAAATAAACATTATAAAAGAGAGTTAAAGTTCAATTATGATTTGGATGTAAACGTAACTAAAAGATGACTTTTTGGTCATTAATTCGTAAATTTTTTTACTACTTATATAAGTTAAAGTCTAATTGAATTTTACTTATGAGATGGCTAGGTGCTATGAAGATTTTCCTTATTATTACATATGCACATGTAATCTTCCATTACCTCTTAATTTTCTTCTCATAGGATTGTTTAACATTTGTGATGACTTTAAGACTAGTGATTCATGTTGAGGATTTTAGCTTCTGAAGTTAGGGAAACAAGTTTATTTTGCTTCATCATTCTCACTAGAATAAAAAAAAAAAAAGACTTATTGAACATTAATTTATAAATTTTTATTTGACTTTTGTTATTTTAATCCCAAATTAAGAAAACGCTCATAATGCAAAAGTATAAGAAAAATTATGAATTAAGTATCTTTTTAGTAAATTTTTGCATTCAAAAAAACTTATAATTACTTTTACATTTTTAGAATTAGCATATTAACTTTTACACTTCTCAGAAAAATCGGAAGTTATTTAAGTATTTTAGCCCAAAATACTTTCCGTGTAACTCGAACCATTCTAGTACTTCCTTTTCAATCTCCACCTCCATTTCTATGAAAAGTAAGAACCTCTTCCATCGCTCCAAGCAAGACATATATGAATGTGATAAGTGCATGGTTATTTAGAAAAAACCAAAAGAAGAAACTGCATAGAATTGTCATATCCCGGTTACAAATTTGGGAAAATGCAATCAACTAAAACAGTAGAACAGTATATGTAGAGAAGGAATATATATATATATATATATATATTCCCGTTTGTGAGAGAGAGAGATTGATTGTCAAAAACGGCAATAAAACTTCATAATAAACCTCATTCCATTACACAACTCAGTCAGTCAGCCGTGGCACCCAACAGTCAAATTATTGAAATCTCATAATGAACAATGTTTTGAGGCATTAAAAGAAACTAGCTTCTCCAAAAGCATAATAACTTTGAGACATTATCGTTGGCTTATAAAGAAAAGACACTTGTTTCTCCAAAACGTACAATAACTCAAATGCATCACTCAAGAAATACTAACTAATATCTGTATTAGGAGACTGTTTCCTCAGCAGTATCATCATTGTTATTCTTGCATCATTATTATCTACAGTGCACAGTACTGAATTATCATAGTTTTACCAAAATCCAGTCTTTCAAAATCAACTTGCTTGGAGGGGGCCGAGAATATCAGGGCAGGTTGAATGAGGAACCTCAATTCCTCGACTCTATTGCTTTGCCTGCAAAAAAGAAAATAAATAAACATAGAAGACGAGAAATCAGAATAACTTTGATAAGACTCTTAATATAGCTTATAAGTATCAATCATAATTAATCATATAAATTCATTTAAGTATGACCTTGCTAAATAAAAATAT
The DNA here is from genome assembly GCA_037177275.1 of Acacia concinna. Classification (NCBI taxonomy): domain Eukaryota; kingdom Viridiplantae; phylum Streptophyta; class Magnoliopsida; order Fabales; family Fabaceae; genus Acacia; species Acacia concinna. Next base: position 94,021 of record JBAGKO010000013.1, read on the forward strand.
CTAACATATCAACATGTCCCTCTAGTGGTTAATTAGTCTATTTCTTCCGAGGACCCACACGGCAACTGCATTGGCATCAGAAGCGTTACTATAAAGTATCCTCTAGTCAAACAGTGTGGTCAACTTGGGAAGTTCCAAAAAGATAAGCCAACTCTTTTTGAAACTGGACTTCGAAAGGGAATAAAGGATGCGCAAATCACAATTCAAAATTAGCTAAGGTAGCCATTCAAATTTCAGAGTCCTCCACCAAATCCATCTTCGGATCACCTAACCCCAGATCAACCATCTGAAAGGTAGGTAAAATATACAGTAATGAATCAACAACCCCCAACATTCCCCTAAAATTGTTTGCTTTAGTAAAGATCGTTTGGCATATTAAGCCATTTCTCATTTCAATGCATACAAAATAAAACATATAAATATTATCATTTCTCAATGTTGTCCTTTTCTGTTATTTTTAATTCTCTTAAAACATGAGGATTTTCTTCTTTTTTTATTTTCTACGCTTAATACTCCAGGGACCAAACGAGTCAGTTTGGTACAAGTGGGATCAGGAACTGAAAGGATATCCCTCCCACAACAATACCACAGCTGAAACGTATTTTGGAGTATTGATTCTTCTTACTTTTATAAAAAGAATAAAAGAGAGAAGTTTCCACCAATATAAATATACATAAAATAAAATAGAAAATTTTCTGGAAAACAAAAATAATAAAAGAGAGCAAAGTTCCGCACCCTATGGTGGTCTTCTTAAAACAGTGCAACCTTTTACACCTTGAGACAACCAAGAAAACCAAAGATGTTCTTATTATGGGATACTGTTAGATCTTATAGTTTTGTCCATGGAGAAATCATTGGATGTGCAAATAAAGTAGCTAGCAGATCCAAGGTGGTGATTGGTGAACGATGATAAGATAGGTTATATTAGGCCTATATGCATGTAATCCTTTTGACGTCCTTGAATCAAAGAAAAACCAAAATTTCTACACCTTGAGTTACCAACTAACTATATCCAAAACTAAAATTATGTCGCTTTAGACTTTAGAGGCACTTGAGTCTCTAACCTAATATCCTATGAGAGGAACATCGGTTAGTCAGTCGTCTTCCTTTTGGAAGTACAACAGTTGCCATAAAAATTTATTTTATATATAAATCAATCTAAAACAAAACACAAACTTGACCAGAACCAGCAAATACCTGTGAATATAAGAAGGTTCCAAGGATAGCAATAGCAGCCCCTAGGGCATTGATGGGCTGAACTGGTGTGTGGAAGATTATGATTGAGGAGACTATGACTGAAATTCGTTTCATGGTGTTCCCAATGCTAAACGTCAAGGGAGAGATCTCATCCAAAGACATGTATGATACCTGATTATACAGATGATAGAACACACTCTGAGCCGCCACCCACCTGATGTTTACAATCAACAGTTGTATATCTATTTAGCGAGTGGGCACTGGGGGGGGGGGGGGCGAACAACAAATGACTCATCCAAGCAAATAAGGTGCTAATGAGCTGTTTCCAGCTACAAATATCTATAAAACTGAAAAGCAATAACAAGAGGAGGAGACATTTAGCGCAAATAAAGTGAACTGAAATGTATCTTTTGCATACACAAGATAAATTTCAAATGGTCAAAAACATTATTCAGGCCTCTTTAACATTCATAATAAACTATTGATTAAGAATTTGCTATTCCATTCTATCTGAATAACATATCAGTGACACCATTACAATTTCATGCTCCTCCTCATATAAGTTATCAAGCACCCACATTACTGTGCACACGGTCCGCCATTACAGGCAGAATATTATACATCAGTGCTCAGTTGTAAGGTAACAAAAGAGACCAACAAGATAAATCCAATAAACGAAGAAAAATAATAAAAGAAACTCAGCTCAAATACATATACAATGAACTGACCAGATGACCTTCTAATTTATCCATTAAATTTATAGAAGTCAATCAAAAAGCTACCAAACATTTCTAGAAAGCATATAATTATGTCAAACTGTTGATAAAATAGAAACGATCAATTACAAAAGTTGATTCAGGGAATGTACAAGTACATAACTTTCCTCCAAAGGATGACCGACAAAAGTATTATAATTTGTTTGAACCTAATCAGATATTATGGTATCAACAATATCTTTACTCTGATAGTAAACATAGTAGAGAGGAAATATAAACAGTCTGTAGTAATCTGTGATTACCATACAAATTGGGGTCCAATTTGAGAGAGGGCCGTTTGCCATCCAGCTGCCCACATCTGTGGTCCCTCAACAGCAGCTGCGAATGGTGCAAGAATTAAGAGAGACAATATAGACAAACAAGCATAGTAGTTCATTCCGCTAACAGACTTTCCTGTCATGCCTCGTTTTGAAAAGATGTTACGGAACACAAACGCCAAATTTGAAATCATGGCCCCCATAAAACCTGCAGAACATGGTTCAAAGCAAATTCAGGAGGCTGGAGACAAATACTTTCAGAAAACCAACCAAAAACAGATTTTGTCACAAGTAGCATACTCTAATGACATTATTAATCAAGGAACTCACTTAATATCATCCCTTCTTTGGATGGCTAACAATGTGCTAGCAAACAGTGAAAAAATATGATATAGTTTCATCCAAAAATAATTGACAGTAATTCTCTATTTCTCAGCTTGACTTTGATATTCAATTTGATTATCATGCTATCAAAAGCGACAAAATGTAGGTGTCAAAATGTCCATCTGATGAAAAGTTACTCAATTACCTGTCATGTTAAAATTGAGCTCCGTCACAGCAGCAAGTGCACACCCACCGATGATCGGCACTAACGACAGATAGACTGGTACTGGGAAGGACTCACCCAGAAGAAATCTGGAGACCAGTACACTGAAAGCAGGCTCACCACTCTTAATAATGTGGGTGAATGAAACTGCGACCTTTGACATACTAACTGTTGCAGCCACATGTCCGATGGTATGAGCAACAGCAACCTATGGGAAAAAACAGCAAAAATTAACTATGATATCCAATATCCATTAAAAATGCACATGTCCAATCATTTGAGATCTACTCAGAATTTAATAAATACTCCAACACAGCTAGTTTTCCAGCTTAAGAGAGTTACTCTTCCGAAAAAAAAAATCATAATTATAACATATAAACAAAACTCGTGACGGGACTCCACCCAATCTCATGATTGAAGAAAAACACTAGTTTTCCAGTTCAGTGAATTACTCTTCCAACCAACAAAGTACTATAAGAAAAAGAAGAAGAAGAAAGAAAATAACAGAAAGGAAAAAATTCATAACTTATCCCAATTTAAAACTTGGATCTAACTAAAGTGGAATTTAAACCCCGGGGTTTTGTTCTAGAATCAAACTAGATGGAAATTTAGGGATATGTCCAAAACAGCGGAAATCAGCCTTTTGTCGGTACAAATAATATGAACAAAAATGTTGCTTTCCCATCAATTTTGCTCAGGAAACATACAAGTCCCAATAAACCTACCGGAAACAGAGTCTTCCAAAACTCAAAATCAGTCTTTGGTGCCTCCACTATCCTCGTGACCCAAGAAATCAACATCATAAGAGACCCACATGCGAGCGAGAGCGTTGAAGTAAGCCAGGGGTACGGATATGCATTCAGAACCTTCTTGTTATAAATATTGAAGACCACGTTCAGAGCCCACCATGTTGCGAAATATATTCCAATTTTCAACTTCTTCGCTGCCCCCCATGGCGTGCTTGTTTCAATGTCTGATCGGTCAGCCTCAAAAGCTTCGCATCTGATGGAATTTCCACGAGGATTCACTGATGGAAGATTCAAAGTTGAAAATTTCTTAGTAGGAGAAGAAAGGTGCAAGGGTTTATGTACTGAAACCAGAGATCGCTCAGCTTTCTCCTTCGGTATTGAAGTTACAAGCAAGCTTGACTGAAAGGGATTTGACTGTTTTCTCCGAAGGACAACATCAGAACAACTGAAAGATACGCCAGGTTGTTTGAGAAAGCAAATCATCGCGGATAAGAAGGGAAAATCGGAAGTTTTGACAAAAGATCACAAATTGAGAAAAGTACAGGTGACAAATAACAGATTGTGCGTGTCAGAGTTCCGAGACGTCCTCAGAGAAACTCTGAACACTAGTGACAAATGACACTATCCACGATCGGAGCTGTTGACCTAATGTCTCTCAAACATTGGGGCAATTGAAATTACGGGAGGAAGAAATGATAAATTACGTAAAAGATCAAACGCAGACAATGGGGCAACGAAGGAATAATACCTTATGATTCTTTCAAAAGAAAATAGTAAAGTATTTTTATAGAGGAAAGATGATCGTTGGGCTTTTCTTGTTTTCTTTTTCAATTCACAACTTGGAGGGCACGTATAATCTTCAACGGCTCTCCTTGAGATCTTAGTCCAACGCAAGTCCCCAAGAGTCCAAACAAGGCAGAACGGTGTTCTAGTCCTCCTGTTGTTCTTCTTATATGCGAGGCGGGAATTTGAGTTTACCTCTCCTTGCAAAGGTTGTCACAACCTTGAACTTATAATTTGTTTTTAACTAATTATATTACTTTTAATATCCATTTTGACAATTTCATCTCCAAAAATCCAACAACACTATCGTTGTAATTTTGTAGGCACAAGTTTGATGCGTCAAAAACACTTTATGTATAGAGATTAACACATTTAAAATTGAACTTGACAACTTCAATATCCATTTTGATAACTTCATATTTCAAAACTAACAACATGTAAGTGTAAGTTTCAAGGCACGATTTTAAGGCTTCAATAAATACTTGTGTATCAAGCTTAACAGCTTGGGAATTGAAATTAACTAATTCAGTGTCCATTTTTCAAACTTCATATCCTAAAATTCAACAACTATGTAGGTTAATTTTCAAGGCATAAATTTGAAGAGTCAATAACAACTTGAGCGGTGTGGATTAACAACTTGCAAGGACAATTCTGCAATTAAGTCTCATCTCTAGAACCTAATTGTCATTCTCCTTAGATATTTGTATACCCAAAAATCAGAAGTAGGCTAGACATAAGCAAAACCCAAAGAACAAGCCCAAAAATGTAGCAGTCATCTCTCAGGCCCAATAGAGGCTCCAGCCCGAAAGACCCAATCATAACCATCATAAAGACACATGAAAGCTCTAGAACTGGTCCATCCCCACAAGCTTGGAATTTCGGGATAAATCGAGCAGATCTGTGGATGTTGCAACTAACCCCTATATTCTAGGGATGGTGATAAATACATGATGGGGGTAGATTAGCTATATATAGGGATAGACATAGACGTAAAACACACATTGCATTACTCACAATCACTCTTATACTCCTGATTTCCAGAAATCATTGCACTCACACTCATGCTTCAATTAAATCGCTCCGATCTCTCACGCTTGATCTATTTTCCTCTCTTATCTGAATACCCTTGTTGTTCGTGACCCAAATTTATTTTTCAATTATCATATAAAAAAATTTGCTCAAACATTTTGGAGCTGTCTGTGGGGACCCAACAACAATCTTCCCAATTCTTTTGTAGCACCCAACGCGAGGGTCTAACATTTAAATTTTGGCATATTTTTTTGTGTTTTTCTGTTTTCAACCATGACAGGAAAGAATACAAGCACCACTTATCAACGACCTATAGCTCCCAAAGTAAATGTGACTGAACTAGCCGATCTAGTAAAAAAAGCAAATAGCTTAGGGAAATACATAAAGATGAGTGCGGATATCATATAGGGAGTAGGAGCATGGTACGAAAGGTACTTTGTAGAGGATACTACTGGCCCATACTGCAGAAGGATGCACAAAATCTATCTAAAAGGTGTGACCGCTACCAAAGATTTAGCCACATATCGTACTAGCCGCTTGAAACGCTTTACACTATCGCCCCAGCATAGCCATTCATGAAACAGGGGGTGGACATAGTAGATAAATTGCCAACAACCCTAAGAAAAGTTGTCCATATGCTCGTGTTAATAAACTATCAATATATCACCTAATTCTAATGCACCAAGCCCATTGCTCCAAGCCGGCTCGTGCATGGCTCTAGAGACAAATTACTATTCACAAAGGAGATCCGGTTTGATGTTAAAAAAAAACATTAGGCTCTGTTCTAAGCCACTAACTTGTAAAATTTTACACCTGGCTTTGTGAAAATTTGAACTACCCACTTGATTTCCACTACCTTCGTACCATCTATCTCTTTCATCATTTTCAAAATTTCACCTTTTCCACCCTTTTCTCTCTCTTCATTAGTATCTCTTTTCTTTTCTTTCCACCATGCTTCATCCCCTTTTACCTATTCTTTCTTTTCGTTTTTTTTGCCTAGTCCTCTTCTTTCTTTCATGTCCCAAATTTTTGCTCTAGAAGCAATTAGACAATTAGTGGCAAGATCATGTGAACCTCCTGGCGGAGAAGCATCCATGACGATGGCGATGATAGAGTGGACAAACCAATGAGGAAACGACAATATAGTGATGGTAGGGAGTTTGTGACACATTTGTTTAAACTCTTCAAGGTAACTCTCTTTCTCATGATTTCCTCAAGATCTCATTCTTTTTATTTCTCTGTCTTGCCTCTATGTCCTTCTCTTGAAATCTCCATAGTACTGCTTCACTAATTTGAAAACAAGGGGTCCTCTGCATTTTGAGGTGTGCATGGATGAGAAGAGATGAGGCAAGTCAAGTGGGAAGATTTTGTAAAGCTTTTGCTTGTGAGTATTTTGGTATGTTCTCATCTTTGTCCTTATATTGAAATGCATTTGTAAAGAGAGATTCTAACTTCTTCATTGCTTACAGATTCTACAATAGTAGCATGTCAATTCCTCAATCCATGTAACATAGGTTTGTTGCTTTAAACAAACCTAATTAATTAAAATTCTGTGACATGCTTATTTGTTGAGTTCATTTTGGGTCTTCAAATGTAAAGAATGACTGAGGAATTGAAGGAGGCTAGAGAATTGCCACGATAATATTACCAATGCAGAGATCAAATTCATGTTGGGATAATGTGAGTTAATTTTCATTTATCAAAAGCTATGGCAATGTTGCTAGACTAAATTAAATATTCTTTGGCCTCCTTTATAATTGAGGCATCATAATTTGTAAGAGAAAAGTCCTTATGCAAGTGACAGACAAAAAGACAAACTATTCTTCATTAGAAGCAATACTGCGAGACAGCATGCGCAATGATTCAAACAAGAAGAGGGAAAAATATACATGAGCTTTTTTTCAAGGTGCACCCAATACCATTTTTTTTAATAGGCAAAAGTGACTATGTGGTTTTCAAAGTAGGGCAAAATGTCATAGGGTCCATTAAATGTAAATGACATCCGTTAAATTCATCCTAAGTGTGCCAGCTGTTTAGATGTCATTTGTTGTTCATTGGACTGTTGAATATGTGGCAATTGGGAGTTGAAATTAACATTTAAACCCACAGCAACCTCAACACCCAACAATAACCCCAACATCTCATAGCAAAAAAATAAAACAAAATAACCTCAACACCCAACAATTGAATACGTGGCAATTGGTGCCTCCCTAAACGATCCTTCTCTCTCCATCTCTATTGCTCTCTCTCCTCTTCTCATCCAAACAAACCTACATAGAAGCAACCCATAAAGATTAAAATACTTAAGAATGTATGAAGGCAATTGGCAACTCTACTACCACATAATTGTGTATATATGACAATCTATATATCACAATTATTGAAACCATCGCCATATAGAGGAGGCGGGATTTGACTCAACTGCTGCCTTGACATGTATAACGGTTATACAAAACAACACCTTATAATGAAAATCATATATGGCGGTTTTTTAACAACTGCTATATATAAAAAGGCAGAATTTGAATTGACACTCCACCTTAACATATATGATAGTTGTATAAAAAAAGCCATATATATGAAAACAATATATAGTTTTTTAAAAACCTCTATGTATAACTAATAAAATATGGCCAACTTTCATGAAATAACTACGATATATATTATATTTGACGGTTTTGTTGAAACAACCATCATAGAAATGCCTTTAAAAATTGACGTATAAACCCTATTTTCACAATTTCAAACTCTGCAAACCTCTTCATCACACTCTCATCAACACCTCCCACCAATGTTTTATGGCATCCTTACCTTGATTTCCCTCTCTATTATTACTTAAATAATCATGATTCTTCTCCTTATGATGTCTGTTTTGACAATCTATGTGAATGCACTAGTCGATCTGTACATATGTGGCTGATTTTGGTTCTTTTCGTTACAATGTTCTTTAAAACTGTACAAGTTTTGCGGTGAATTGTATAAAAATGATAACTTTCTTAAGTATAGTTTATTATGAAAAATTGATGGTTTATTGCGGAAATTTTGATTTCTATTATGGGTTTTGTGTTCTTGCCAAAATTTTGAAAATTTTGCTTATGCTGCTCGATCTGGGTTTATTTTGTGTTTTGTTAATAAACGTGACAACCGTGTTCCCATTACTTTCTTAATCTATGTATTGTTGCTCTTGTTGCTTGATCTAATCAGGGTTTGAAGTTGATGCTTTAATTTATTATTTGCTTTATTAGTTGAAGTGGTTATTACGTTTTACTCATGTTGTATTATATATTATTATTGAATTATTCAATAATATATTAACTGAAGCATACATTATATATTATATTTTGTAGTGATCAACCACCATCATTTTGATTTGTAATCTATTTATTCAACTTGACGGATGAATCTTTTTCCCTTTGAAAATAAATGTCCGATCTCCTATTTCATATTGTTTATATAATTATTTTTTTGTCCTATAGAATATATATTAATAATATAATAATCCATATGCATATAAAAGTCATAAATAGGTGAACATTGATCTTTAGAGGACAAAAGATTATCTAGAAAGCTTAATATAAATGGATTGTAAGATAAAATAATGACAATTGATCCTATAAAATTGAAAAAGCTATACTTGGCGGTTGTTTTAAAAGAACTGTTATATATATATATGACTCATACATGACTGATCGGACCGAAATTGTCGCGTGTTTTGATCTGTCAGAAGATTGCACCTTATATAGCATAGTGGGCAACCTATTGTTCTTCTCTGAGGAGCTATTATTTGTTTCCTAAGTATTTTCCTAATTAAACTATTAGGGGGTTTTCTAGGTGCTAAGTATTAATTCTAACTAATTCTAATTAACTAATTGTTTTTGGTGTTTTAGGGTTTAATGGAAAATAAACTAATTATCTAATTAACTGGATTCTAATGACAAGACTAGACC
>JBAGKO010000013.1:111599-124977 GCA_037177275.1 Acacia concinna
TATTCTAAAACATTAAAATTTATTTTTTTTAAATTATGTTGTTTGATTTATGAACTAATATATAATATAATAAAACAGAATTTATGATATGATTAAGTAATGTAATTAGCTTTCTTAGAACTTTCTTAGGATTCTCCAAAAAGTTCTTATGATTAGGACCGGAGGGAGTATTTTTTAAATCAGGATGTTTTTCAGTTTTTTATTATACAAGGTGCTGTATTGATCTGTAGTCACTACACGTGTTAGCCGAAAGAGTCTGAATCTGATGCAGAACTCTGGTCGAGTATCTAACACCACTCATAGAGCATGCGATAGGGTCTGCCCCAAGCTTTGAGGAGTGGCCGTTGGCAGAAGTAGTCGTTTGATCTTAGAATCTGTAGTTTTATATACCGACAAATTAACGTCTGCTCAAATTCTCAGCCCTGGTGCTTGGCTGAAGCTGGGTCCGCTTCATTTCTCGCCATATTTAAAGCTGTTAAGAGCTTAGAAACTATTTAGATTAATTTCATTAACGTATATTTTTAAAATATATTTTGGTTACAAAATAAAAATACTAAGTTTTATACTCCAGCGATTAAAATATAAAAATTAGGTCACAACATTCCGGTAGTTAGCTTTTTCGTTACTAAGGGAAGGAGAAAAGAAGCGTGGGTTCTTTACATGGAACGAGTTTTCACGTTATTGTTCACCTAGGCATCTGATGCCCTTTAGTTGGCTCCATAAATATTTTTCTGGAATCTTAATTTATTGCTCCCTAATTTTTTCTGATTGTGATGGCGAACTTATTCTTATCTTACGCAGTATGATATGATTTAATGTTGACAGATTCGGTGGATTATGAGCTCATAATATGCATGACAAATAAATGCTTCTTGGAATCTCTACTAAATATAATTACAAATTCTTTCGGCTTCATTTTTAATATAATATCTCAATAATAGTGCAATTTGCACTATGAACAAAATTTTATATTAAGGACCAGAGGTATTATCTTATTTATCTCTGAATTGTACTAGTCAGATTTAAGAACTAAAAATCTTTACTATCTTAAAATTTATGTTGTTATTAAGCTTGGAAGTGTCAATTAAAATTGATATTTTGTTTTTAAATAAAAATAATAAACTTAGACAGTGCAAATTAAAGATAAACGTTTAAAAAAATGTACACAAAATATATCCCTCTAGAAGTGAGCGAAGGAGTGTACGAATTGAAGATATATCTCGTCAATATTTTAAACAACTTTTAAGTTTCTTTATTTGAAATCTAGAAGGAAATTAGTCATATAAAAGACTTGAATTATTTTGATGAGCAAGCATCTCTGCATTGCATGATGTCCATTTAGATGCTTTAGGACAGGATAAAGATGGCATCGTTGATTAGGGAAGTCAAGAGGCTGGGGTAGAAGATAGTGGTCACAACAATGAAAAAGGGAAAATCGAAAAACACCGAAGATTAAAAGCGGACAGCGATTCCATATGGTCTGATCCGTGCTAGTATGTCCAGACCAGATGACACATTATATGCTCTGAATCTGAACTACTATTGCTCATGCCTAAAAAGACAAGTGAACAACCTACCATCTTTTATCCTTAATAAAAGATCTCATTAATAATGTAACTTGCATTATAAAGAGTTTTAATATTAAAGATAGCAGGTAGTATATAGTTTCAAGCACACAAAGGCCACTTATGTGCTTTGATTGGTTGCAGAATGAGAAGGAAAAGAACGGAAGGGACGCATGGCAAAAATCAGGGAAGCAAAGGTGGGGGAAAAGAGACGAGTCATCAGTACAGGAGACGCCGTACCAGAGATCGAGTTCGAGAATGTTCCATCCTCTGAATGAGATTCTACCTCCTAAAAGTATGTGACTGGAATATCTACCATTAAATAATGGAAACAGAAGATAATGATAGTTGTTGCATTCTGGCAAAATAAGCAGTAAATAACAGCAACGCTAAGTAATGAAGATACATGATTTGATATCTATAAATTCGAATGCTAGTATTTGTTCATTAAGACGTACATGTTCTTACTGATAAATTATATTTCAGCACTAGGTTACCTTCATCCTTTACGCCTTCTTTTTTATCTTTTATCTCTTCTGTTTCTCGTCCAATTTTATCACCAACACTTGCACTAGGATTTATGGTTAATAACCTAGAATTAAGGGGCCGCCCAATAACTATAACCCACAATGACCCGTGCAGACTGCAGAGTTTCAAGGGGAAAACCATTGGAAAGATTCGGCCCCAAACATTTTTTGTTATATTAGGTCGGAGTATATGGTTGAGTTGTTGTAAACTGATGAATGCTTGCCTGTGACAGTAGCTTGCTGTATTCTAGTGGAGCATGTTAATTGCTCACAACAGGCATAACAGGAAAGAGACCATCCGTGGACAACATAGAAGCAGGATTAGATTAACACTTACACTCCATATTTAGATGGAAAGAAAAATTGGGGGAGAGAACGCCCAAAAATACTAAACTTCTTTATCATTTATTAAAGTCTTCAAACCTGATATTTATTTCTCCCCCCTTTCTCTTTGTTTTTCTTCCCATCTAAACATAGCAGTAAGGCTCCAACAACAAGCTCATCTTAGACATTTCTTAAACAAAAGCAAACTTCCCTTGCCTGAGCCGAAGAGTTGGGGGCTCCCAATATACCAGGGGGGATTGGGCACCAGGAAAATCCTGGTTGGGTTGCATATACGTAAAGCCTCTAGGGGAGGAGCACACTAATAAATAATTATAGAACTTAGAACATATATTATCTTATTCACCCCAAACAAAAAGAAAAGTAGAACATACTCCCTTTGATGCAGTTGACTTTTTTAAAAATTAAGAAAGCTAAATAACTTATATAATCATAATGTAAGTTATATCATTAGATTATATATTGTTATCTCACAGTTTTAAAAATAAGGCCCACTTAAAATTTTTAAAATAAATTTAATTACATTAATTTAAAGCATTTATATTTATTATATTTTTTTCAAATTATTTTGTCTAACTTAAAATTGATATACTCCATATAATATAACGATACATTACATATGATATAATTAAATAATTTATTTATCTTCCCTAATTGCTCCAAAAAATAAATCAATTGGATTTTATATTAGAACCAGAAGGGGTATATAAATCACACATTAGTTTAAAACAAGCGAAAATTATAAATACTCTAAAGAAATTTATTTAGCTTTATTAATCTATCCAAAACAGTTAACTATGTTTTATATTTAAATTTAAGAATCGAATTACATTACACTACAGCCATCACGACTCTAATAGCTTTACTAGTAAAAGCACACCCGGAAGTATAAGAAACTAGTAAAGCTGGAGATTTTTGAAAAAGAGAAGATTTTATACAGCATAACAAACAGGAGTGATAGTAAATTTAGACATGAACAAGTTCATATTCCTACCGAGTATACATAAATTTCAACTTTACAGACTTAAGCTATTAAAACCACAACATGAAAGGGGCAAAAAGATGTCACGTTACCGTTCTTCCTTTCCCTCGCAAAAGGTTACCTTTTGAGTGTTTTGTAGAGAACAACGGTGACATATTTGGAATGGAACCTGTGAGTCAATCCCAGCGCAACCACAGACTGGGCGGCTAAGTTTTTTTCAATGAAAACATGATTTAGCACAACATGTTGAGGCTTTGCAGAGGTGCCTACATCTGAATTCTCCATACCAAGGACAGTGAGATGCAGCTGTTGAGGAACCGCCATTGGCTCTTTTGCAAAGTCGTCTTCAGCTGGAAATGCTTGACCATAACTGGCTTCTGGAGAGGGTGGAGGCTCAAATTCACTGATGCTCTCCGGGATTTCAGGTACATAATCCTGCAGAATAAAGGAGGAAAAATCAATCAATCTGAAGTGACAAAGATGGACTATAAGCAACACAGACAAGTTTTTTGTGAATAAAGATTAGGTAAAGTTCTTTAAGGCGTTTGCTATTTATGTTTCAAAATTTTTTTCTTTTATTTTTTTTTTAAAAGCCAACCATGTAGTGATGATTTGGTAAAAGCATCAATCTGCCATGCTTTCATAGAAAACGGAGAAAAAATGCCCACGTTAACATCAAGAAGATTGCAGACACAACCCATTTCATCAGCTACACAAGGAAGTTCGGGTATATATCTCTGTTCACCATCAACAAAGAATTTGTAATTATATATGCCGGATGGGAGGACCATGACAATCGAGTGATCCTTGCCAGCTCTCTGTAGTTGCTTCCTGCAAGTAATAGAAGTCCACTTATATTACCACATACAAATGCAGAATATTAACTACTACTTTCTTTAGTCCTAATTATAAGGGTTAATTAATTTTTTTTAGAGAAGATAAGTAGAATAAATTACTTAATCATATCATATGTCGTATGTTTTATATTGTATATTAGTTCATAAGTCAAACAAAATATTTTAAAGAAAAACAAAAATTTTTAATATTTTAAAGTAATGTAATTAATTTTTTTAGGATTTTTCAAAAAAGTCAATAGGACATAATTAGGATTGGAGGGAGTACATTGATAAAATAAAGATGCCATCATTGATAAAGGAGTCATTAAGTCTAACCTAGAAGTCCAATTATCCCAGGATCCCTGTACAGCCACATTGTTGCCACCATAACTCCATGTAATCATGACAGGGATTCCTCGCATAGGAGGTTGATCAACAATCCCATGAGATTCATTCTGCCACATTTGGTTGAGAAAATGAGGGTCATTACCTCTTTGCAGTGGAGCAAGAGGAGCCTGAAAAGCACAAATAAAACATGACGAGGTGAAGCTGCTGGTAATGTGTGGTTTTAGAGTAAAATATCTAATAAAAATAGAGAAATAGTGGATGAGAACACTAAGACTGCAAAATAGAGAAATATTTATAGGAACTTCCAGAAAATCATCATTATGAATACGCAAGCCTTCAAATTAACAAGATTCATTGAACACGAACTATGATATGGTAATGGAAGATCAAAATCAGCATCTTTAGGCCAGCATTCCAGTATGTGAAAAATTTTGTTGGAGTTCTTTCGAATTACACAAGGTCACAAACAGCCATGTAACTGAGACAAGACAAGACAATATTGGGATACCCCCATAAAAGCCAATAAAAAGATCATGTTACTTTTGGGAGCAGATTCTATCAGAGTCAAGTTTTCTCAGTATCCCTCAATATCTATAAATCATATCCATTCAATATAGATCTAGGCATCCAGAGAGAGACACATCATCTACTTTTTAAAACTTCATTTCCACCGCCCATTGTGTCATAATCTTCGCGATCCATTCAATGCTCCTTTTTTGCTGAATCCCTAGTGATCTGATGAGAAATTTCCCTTCTCTTCTGCCCAGCCAAATGACGGAAATGCAGAGATTTGCCAATCGCCATCCACCGTCTGTCACCCAGTGGATTTGGTTCTCTTCTCCATCGTTGCTCCATCTCTCTCTCCATGTTCATCCTCCATTCCCTTTCTTCTCAATGGACGTTGTGTGGTAACATTCTAGGAATTGGAGAAGCTCCGCAACTTTATTGTCAATGGAGACTGATCTATCTTGTGTGATTTGAACTTGTGAGGATCTATTATATTACAACTCAAACATATAGGACCCCTTGTTTATAACCAGAAAGGATTCAGTCTCTGCAAATTCATGTAACTTATTAAGAGACTACAGTTATCAGTTGAAGTTTTTGGCTTTGATCTCCTTCTTTGTTGGTAATGGCCGCTTCATTTTCCTTACTCTTCTTTAATCTAGTTGTATGCTTGTTCTCTTCCAATTTAGTCTCAGATAATTTGCCAAAAAAATGTAGTCTCAGATATAAAAAGATAAAAAATAACTGTATTTCCATGGCTGCATGATGTTTCTTTTTCTAAGCCTTAAGATCAATTGAACGGTTATGATATAGTACTTCTGAGGGACACTGAGAAGAAGGCCGTTGAGAGAAACCGAACCCAGTACTTTTGGTCTATAACCAAGAGTCTTAGAGATGAAAATACTGAGGTGAAATACAACCCATGAAAATGAAAAAATTCATAGCAAACCAATACATACCGATTGACAGGTATTCATTATCTCAAGAAGACTGATAAATTTTATATCTCCTGAAATCCTACTTTGCTTTATTATATACTGATAATAATCAAGGACTGTGAAATTCCAAACTAAAACTATCAAACTTAGATGGCTAATCCCAAGTGCTTGAAGTGCCTAATTTAATATTGCTACTAAAGTTGTATAGCTATATTTTCCCTAATTTGGACCCTACAACTCAAACACAAGGTGACTGAACCATCAACATATATATCAATCAAATACTGATATTATGTAAACTATTTGCAACCTTGTCATCCAATGTAGCAGAAAAATGCTAATTTTAGCTCCAAATATATACTCAGACACCAATCAGGTCTCTTGAATGCATGCCAGCAAACACGTAAGCCACAGAGGGGGAAGGAAAGTCAACTATGAATAGAATGAGGATGACCTTTAGCTATAAAATATATTCTTTCAACGGCTGTTCTACCCAGGGACTCTACCGCAGGTTCCTATATTTTTAGTTATTCATAGTTAACTTGGTAAATACATTAGCTACAGTAAATAATGGAAACATTCATTAAATCCAGTGAAATTGAATTTAATTGAATTCTGTTACAATTTGAGTCTGATGAAGATAGTTGGCAAGAAACAGATCACAAATAAAAAAGGCTTAACACCTTCAAGTCCCTCCGATTTCATAAGTTTCGATTACATCCCTCTGGTTCAAGGAAAAAGAACAATGTTTAGCTCATATTCTCTAACAAATGATCCCCCTCTTTCACATCATCCATAAAAAGCCAAATTCAAACTTAAAATTTGTTGTCTTAGACAATATTTATTTACCAGACAAAACCATAAAGAGATACTCAAATATGGCATCCTTTTCAGCCAAAAAATAAAATAAAATCAACAGAAATGTGAAAAGTGAGGCAAAATTGGATCCTTATTTAAAATAGAAGGGCAACATTGCAGGCTTTTGAATGAGAGGGAGCAAATAAAAAATTGCATGAAACTAGAAAGACCAAAACCGTATTTAAGCTAAAGAAGGGGGAAGTCCTGGCTCCTAAAATTGTTTTAGGAAGTCTTATACACCTTACAAGATGAAAAGCCATTTTCCACGTATTGTTGGGTTCTTTTAACCCACGAGGACATGAATTTTCTGTTAACCATAGCCCTAAATACCCGAAAACGTGCAACAATTTTTTAGAAGAAATTCTATCTAACATGTTGAAAATCTACATATGAAAACACATATCAACATGCACATAATGTGCATTAGGCAAACAAATGCTCACCTACGAAAGAAGAAAAATGAATATTTAGTATATAGGTTAAGTGGCATTTTTGCTTCAAAAGTTTTCACCAAGATGCAGTTTTGCTCTGAAAGTTTCAAAACGGGAACAATTTTGCCCTAACCATTACCTACGTTAATTTTGATGATTAGTTGATCAAATATATTTAACTGACAATCCATGTGTCATCCCAATTATTTTTTGTTAAGGTGCAAATTTGCCCTAAAAGTCTATGTATCATTTACTTCTTTTTTTTTTGAAGTTAGATTTAAAACTTTCACGGCAAATTTCCACCTTAACAAAAAATAACAAGGTTAACATACGGATCGAAAACTTATCATATTTGGTCACCTAACGGTCAAAATTAATGGAGGTAAAATTGTTCCCTTTTTGAAATTTTCAGGGCAAAGTTGCCCCCTGAAAAACTTATGAAGCAAAATTGCCCCTCAGTGAAAACTTTTAGGGCAAAAATGCCCCTTAACCCTCTAGTATATTGATAGATGATTGAAACAAAATAAGAGAAGAGTAGAAGAAGAAGAAGAACTGAGAATTCTAACTTTTTATTGATGTTTCTGAAATAGGGAGTTCAATTAGAACTAGATACAAACTGATCGACAACTACAAATACTTTAGGGACCATTAATATATAGACATGGATCCTTTCTAGTCTATCCTACTTCTAGGCACCAGCCTTCATCGGCCCAATAAGCCTTATAGGACCAATTAACCACAACTAAACCAAATTAGGGAAAAGAGGGATAAGAGATTTAAGGGATTAATTACAATATCATAACAATGCCCCTCCCTCAAAATATCCTTGCCCCCAAGGACACTTAATAGCAATGCACCAAAATTTGAACCTCAAAAAATTGATCCATGGGTGCACCACTTTGGGCCCTTGCCTTTACTACTACTGTCAAAGCCCACTTATCCAACTGAAATTACAAAACCAGCTGAGCTTTTCTTCTGAGCTTGTTGTGGATCCCACCATGTGCATGAACAAACTTTCACTGTTGCTTTTTCTGCGTCGATGGATATTATCCCAACAGTAAAGTACACCAAGCACTGCACTAGACTCAAGCCTATAAGCATCCTTATTAAACTTCCTTTGAACCAAGTCAGATACACGCATACAGTAGAATGTTGATGGCAGAATAAGGCTTTGGTTATTAACCAATGTATCCATTGCAATAACCTTAAGATCTTTTCTGGAAAGAAAAAATCCAAATACTCATCTGACAAAAATAAATCCAATGGATCTTGAAAATATCTCTAACACTTGGTAAAAATGGGAGCCAGCTGTTGATTTGACTTTTCAAACCCAACTTCACTCAGCCATATCATAACCCAACCAAGAATATCATGTTTGGGAAGTTGCGCAGCTCCACACATATCATCGTGAACCTTCGTCTTCGATATGCAGCTATAAGGAGAAACATAGATAGAAGATGACATCAAACTCAAAGGCAGCAAGAAAACAACAACTGTTGATGATAAGAGAGCAGTCACCACGGAGCTGAACCTGAAGGTGTTGTGTGCAATTCCTTTCAAAAACGCTCATAGAAGTCAAGGTTGAAAGACCCATGCACTATGAACAGTGGTTCCGTCACTTCTCAAGTATCCCATTTCACCATGACCTTTGCTCCTCTTTTTTCTCACTCACTAACAAAGGCTTCAAGGAGTTCTTCTATGGAAGGTCCTGCATCACCAAAATATTCTTGAATAGGTGACGAATACCCATCATCTTTATAACTGACAGGAACTTCTTGCTCATCCTCATTTTTCTCCTGCGCAAAGAAGGGTTCTTGTGCTATTGGGTGCACTTCTTGGGTCTCGTTCTTGATAAAGAGATGCATTTGCTTCTGGCTTTGATCTTCCAAAGCCTTTCTTTCCTTCTTGTCTTGCCTTTCGAAGGTGATTTCTTGCATTCTTGCCAAAACCTTCGCGTCATGCAAATTGCTTAGTTTGAATAAGCGAATAGAGTCAGCTATTTCGTTCTTTAGCCCTGCCACATAGGTCATAACATGATATTGCTCTGGTAGTTGCAAGTGACTTATGGCCTCATGAAATAAAGCATTAAATTCCTTGACATTGCTTTTTTTATTGTAGACACATTTGGTTTTCATCATAGTCTTGGAAAGAAGGGGGAGACATGGTTTTGTTTATGGGTTTTAATCGATGAAACAGAGAAAGGATGGGAGAAACTAAGGGTAGCCTATTTAGTAAGTAGGTCAACTCAGGCTTATTGCTAGGCCTCTTTAGATAAACAAGCCAAGCCTACTTTCATAAAGCCTAGCCTATTTAACTTTTTAAATTTATACAATTATATATTATATAGGTATATATAATATCATGTAAATAATTTTACAAATTTACCAACTTAACCATACTCCTAAGTGTTTTTTGACCTTAACCTTAATCCTGATTTTCACATATCATTGTCATTTACTCAACCCTTGATTTTACGTAAAAAAATCATTTCTGCCTTTCTCATCTTCAATTACTTAGGGGATGACAATGCTAACTTACTCCCTTTTCTCTAATTTTCATTGTCCACTATAGCAATATTATAATCTTACTAGGAGTTTGTCTCAATTTATATGAGAGAGCTAAATGAGGTAAAATATAGTTTTATAAGCTTCTTGTTATGCCTAGTCAATTTTAGAAAATATATCGCATTAGTCAACAAATAATTAGTTTTCATTATTTCTACTTAGTCAGACAATTGTTGTCCCTATACATTCTTTTCCTTTCCAAACGAAACTTTTATATTCCAACAAGAATGAATGTTAATTTCTTAAAACATAATGTAGTATTGTACATAAGTGTGAAGGGTTATAGATGAACTTGGAGACATAAGAATTAAAAGTTATTTAAAGGTTTAAATTTTAAGTAGGTATTTAATGTCAAGCCTTTTGAAGGCTAAGGCTTAAGCCTAAAATAAAGTCTACATACTGGCTAGCTAGGCCTGGCCCATTTCCATCCCTATGAGAAACAACCAAGGAAGGACTGCCCTGACACCACTTGATAAATGATTGTAACAGAATAAGAGAAGAGTAGAAGAAGAAGAACTGAGAATTCTGACTTTTTATTGATGTTTCTGAAATAGGGAGTTCAATTAGAACTACATACAAACTGATCAACAACTACAAATACTTTAGGGACCCTTAATATATATACATGGATCCTTTCTAGTATGTCCTACTTCTAAGCACCAGCCCTCATCGGCCCAATAAGCCTAATAGGACCAATTAACCACAACTAAACCTAATTAGGAAAAGAGGGATTAGGGATTTAAGGGATTAATTACAATATCATAGCATATATTGATGCAGATCAGCGTAGATATAATGGAGGAAAGGGGGAAGAAGGGAGGGGAAGAGATGTGTAACAAGGCAGACTTGTTAATAGTAAATTAAAATGTCACGCTAACCCTAGTGACTAAGGTCTTTATAAAGTCCAAGAAATAACTCCTAATTAGAGATCTATGTGTATGGGAATTGAGCACAATTTAATTGCATTAGAGAAATCATTGTATAATATATTACACTCTGGTTAATATCTAAGTGCAAGGATCATCTTGGCTTTTTGTGCAAACCATTCTAAATTGGACTTCAGTACATCCATTACTATATCCCAAATCATGGCCTGGATTTTGGTAGACTGCAGGCACTCATACATACATCAAAACTTCACATGCTGTTTCTCAAACAGAGAAATCACTGAGTATAGTCAGTAATAGCTGAGCTGAGGGCTGATACCTCAGCTTTACATAAAACAAAATGAGAGTTCTTGCACCGTTAAAATAACTACACATTTCAACATCATTCATTCACCACAATGGCATTCCAAAACAACAGAGTTCACTCACGCCAGAGGACAAAGGTACAAGTGATTATCACACTAGATATAAATAACTGTTCAACCGTTGTGCACTGCAGTTGTGTGTGGACCTTGAAATAGGATAGGATCATCAGGTTGGCCTCCCTATATAGCAACATATGAAGTGTATTTCCACAAAATATTTTCAACTGTTGCAGATAGAAAATAAAGCAACAAAGAACCAGCAAAATGGTATGATAACCAAGTTGACTGGTGCCACTGTTCTAAAAAGGCAAGCAAAAATATCATAGGTCGCCTAGATCCACACTTCTTTGCTAGTCTTTACTCAATTTTCCTAATTTTTTTGCATAAATTTCATGCATTCAATAAAAACCAGTCGCATTACTTTCAGTCATTATACTGCTTATCCTTTTTTTTTTTTTTAAAAAAAAAAACATCATAATGCTAATCCTTGCCAAAACGCAGTTGATAATATAAGCTCCGGCTAAGACATGGGAAATAATCAGTATTGGATTTTCCAGATATATTAGATTGCGAAAGATCTATTCCCATGTCACGTAAGAAGACTTAACGCGAGCATAATTTATTATAGCAGTTGCAATTCAACTGTTATTCTAGTCTCAACAGGTTTCCAAACTCTCCCTTTCTGTGTTACCATTCAAAATGTCAGGATTCCATTGCAGAATGCTCAACCAGATAGATAGGTCTACGAAATCGTAATCACACAGTGAATAAATGCAGAAACGTTGTTCAAGACAACGTCATCGCAAAACCGATCAAACACTTGAAACAGCTGAAAAACCAATATCTACATCACACAACCAAAAAATTGCACCCAAAGCTAACAGAAGAGCAAGGATCAAGGTAGGCAAACGTGCAGAGAATATTAAAATAGAGACATAAAAAAGAAGGTCGAAACCTGAGGAGCGAACAAGACCGGTGATCGAGATCGGCCTGGACTAGGAGGCGGACTATTCGCCATGGGATCGATTGAAGCAGCCCGAACAGGAGGCTGAGAAGTCGGCGCGAAACTGCTGATGCCTGGTTCAGCCGCGGATCGATCATCGCTGCCAATGGCTCCATCTTCCCTGCCGTTGGCGTTTCCCATCGATTTCCTCGAGAAATGGCCGTACAGATCCCCGAGCCAAAGAAGATTTTTATAATTGCAGAAAACGAGATGCAATATTTAATTTGTGTTTCCACGTAAGATACACAAACAGATGTCGTTTTGATGACAATGCAGACTGCGAAGTTTGGTGGTGACAGGTGAAGCGGAGCCCGGAAGGAGAGGCGAAGATTAATGTCAAGAAGAAGGAGAAACGGTCGTGGTTTTAAGCAACAGCACGGGTTCCCGTTTAGTGCGCAAGGGATAGAGACTGGAACGCGACTTCGGGAAAGCGCTATTATTAAGATCTTGCTATGTTTGGGGCAGGGAAGGAAGCAGGAGGTTGTGTGTGAACTTTCTTTCCTTCGTTTTTTTGGCACGCGCGCTGTGCAGGTGTGACTCGCGTGTTGTACTGGAAATTGGACGCAATGTGAGCTTGGGAGATGAGTGCTCTCAAAATTTTAAAGGCAATAATTTATAAAAAGTAATTTCAAAAAAAAAATTCTTATAAAAAATCATTTGTATTTAAGTTGGGTAGTAGAAATGACTTTTTTTTTTAAAGGAAGGTTGTTGGAATGATAAGTGAAAAAATAACTTATGATGAATTTTTTTATGTTAAAAAAATTGTTGTGATGTATTTAAAATTTGATAGTTATGTAATATTTAGAGTAAAATCATTTTTTTCACGTAGTCACAATTAATTTTTTAAAAAATAAACAATAAAGTGTTCATTTCGAATTTGACGAGAAGCTTCTAACACGTTGTCTTTAATGGTGTCACGAGTAATTGTGTTGAACTTTTATTTAATAAGAATGCTCCATGAAATTGATGATCATTACATTTAGGAATGATATTGTTTTGTTCTCCTTCTCTTAATTCCACATCAATTTGAGAAGTCCACAAAATGAGATTATGTATAGTCATCGTTGTAGTTTCAAAGTTGTATAAGGGCATAATATCCAATATTTTAAACCCACTCTTCTATACTCCAAACGTCCGTTTTAAAGTGCACCTCAAACTTGAATGATAATAATTAAAAATCTCTTTATGATTTACAAATTCTTATTGCCATCAGAAGTCTAGAAGG
>JBAGKO010000013.1:125077-149652 GCA_037177275.1 Acacia concinna
AGAGTGTTGGGTGGTTTTATGTGTCGCTGGGGCAGAAGTAATAGTTTTTATACTAAAACTTAGGTGGTGTTATGGTATCTAAAAAGAGCTTGGGATTGTAATTGGAGAAAAGTTGTTATTGAAATAGACTGCAAAGAGTTGGTTGATCTTACACGATCTAGTTTTGAGGAGGAGCATTAATATTTAGAGTTGTGTAGCGAGATTTAGAATTGACTGGATCGTGACTGGGATATTAATATTAAGCGGTGTTGTAGAGACTCCAATAGGGTGGCTGAGATCCTACCAAAGGAGGCGCTAGCTATTTTCAATGGAGTAACATTTTTTGTGATAGCTCTGGAGTGTATTTTACATGGGTTGAAACTTGATATGAGATAGTTCCTAGTCTCTTTCTATATATATATATATATATATATATAAGAACTAAGAACTAGAAATTACAGACGGTTAGGATGGTTAACAGGAAATACAAACTCAACAAATTTGAATGACGACTTACCAATTAAATGATGAGAAAGCATGCATACTTAAAATTTAATGCTTTGATATGAAATTTGTATATTTTAAAGGATTAAGTTGTTGACAATGAAAATTTATAAATTTTAAATAAAAGGTTACTCCGTCAGCATTTAACTGTAGAATCACCACTTTAATTCAATCTATCAAAATTTCTCATTAATGATTAACCCTGCCAACATTAAGAGATTTTTTTTTCCCCGGACAAAGACCAACATTAAGAGATTAAAAATAAATTTTATAAAAATTAAGGAACCAATACATATACTTTACCTCATTTAATTCATACCCTAAGTTAATTAATCTGACTTGCTTAATTCGTCTATGGCTCTATATAAAATAGGCAAAATTACACTGAGGTTCAAATAAAGGAATATACGTCAAAGTGGTCCCAAGATAAGAAAATACTACTGTTAAATATTTAAGATAAGAAATTTATTATTATCAAGTCCCCATTAACAACTATAGAGTTGTTAATAGCACCCCTGGAGATGTTAATAACAACCTCAGAGGCGCTATTAACAACTCTGGGACCTGACAGTAATTAATTTCTATCTTAGGACTTTTTTGACGTATATTCCCTTACTCAGGACCTCAGTGTAATTTTCCCAAAAAATTATGCGCTATATCATGAATACATATATGCCTGTGATGTCATCCTCTCTTTTTTCCCCCTTAAAAAAAATCTTAAAGACACTCCACAATATTCTCAATTAAGAGAATCCAAATCCAAATTTTGGGTAAAAACGCAAATCATATTAACTTTTGATGTCTGCTGATTTCTTCAGGCATGCATGACCTAATTAAGCTTAAATATTACAATATTTTGAAGGTACATATTTAATTTAAGGTGCGCAATGACTACTAACAATAAATTAAAATAGAGAATCCAAAGTGTGGGATATGGTTAAGCTTGCATTATCCGTGTGCATCTGCACTTCATCACCTTTCACACATTTTTAGTTCAAACAAAACTTATATTTTTATTCTTTTAACTTTATCCCACAAAGTTATTAGATTAATTGACAAATGAATATTCATTTGATTCCATTTTTTTCCGCCAACCATTGGTTTCAATTAATCCTTGATCAGTTTGAATTTGGTACTATAAACCTTATTTTGATGCAAATTAAAATCTAATACTATCTTTTCTACTTAATGTAAAACCTTGTTTATAGTGTGAATTGTACTATAGACAAGATATTATTTTAAAGACAGGAGGTAGCAATATATTTTTATAGGTTGGAATTTGGAAATGGACACAGAATATACAAAGCTAGTTTTTTTTTAAAAAAAATGTTATCTTTAGGGTTAATGTATCTATATTTAAGATCGATATAATGAAGTGGGCATCTTAAGACTTCCCAAATATTTTTTTAGCCTATTCTTTTGGACCTTTTATTATTTAATTGACATTGAAGACATATTAAAAAAATCAACATGAGCAAGCGCTAATAGTTTTTTTAAGAAGAGTTGACATTAAAATCTTCATATATATATATATATATATAGGCACACGAATTGTCAATTGAGTGGACACTATATAGGTGTCGTTGATGTGATAATTTATTAATATGAGAAAAATGAAAAATGAGGGATCATGTAACTAATGGTAAGATGTGTCTAGATGCATGGATTATTGATATAGTTTGGTAAAACTAGTACTATTAATTAGTTGGGTGAAACTTCTTTTCTAGCAAAATAGTTGGGGCAAAATTTTAAAGTCGCTTATAAGGATAATTAGCAAAACCATTTGGTTGATATATTATGTTAATTGCTTCCAGCGGGCCCACCCGTGACCATAAAGTAAGAATAACAATTTTATATGAAAAATCTTATTTATATACCTGAACAGTAAAAAAAGCCTTTAATATTAGAAGTTTGATGGTCAACAAATCCAAATTAAGAAATGTAAGAAGATTAATTTCAGAGTTTCCCCAAAAAAAATGGAAAATTCTAAAAAAAGACAAGTGAAATAAGGAAATCTCAATTCAGTATAGCGAAATCAGAAAATTTCAAATCAGTCTGTTTTGTACTTTTTTGAGTAATTACGAAAATGCCATTGAATTTTTCACTAACATGAGTTTCGTAATTCACAACATGAGTATCTAAATTAATAACATCAGATACTACGTATTTACACTGTGAATTGTAAATACGTAGTACTTGGTGTTGTGAATTACGAAATCCGTGTCGTGAAAAATTCAGTAGCATTTTTGTAATTATTTAAAAAAATTATAAAAAAACTGATTTGAGATTTCTCGATTTTGCTGTACTGATTTGTCTTTTCCCTATTTTCAATATCTTTTTCTGGAATTCTCCCAAAAAAAACAAAAAAAGAAAGAATATTAATTTTGGTTTTTAACAAAGAAAACTCCTAATTACTGGAATTTTTTTTAATAATACATAAACAAAAAGTCTTTAGATTTTAATGAATTACTTTCTTGTTTCCTGGTACTTTTTTTTTTTTTTAATGCAATATCTGTTCTGGTACTGTTAGCATAGAATGGCGAAGGCTTCTTGGATCCAACTCTCGAGACCCAGTACATGTTAAATAAATGGGCTACTGGGCTCAATACTCAAATAACCTTAGCTAATTAAGGGTTTAGCGATTAGTCTTGAAAATTTTCATGCCACTAAAATTTAGGTAAAATATCCATCCCAAACAAAAAATAATAATATTAAAAAAGTCTTTATTTACAAATGAAAAAGCTATCGCTGATAGGTTATGGGGACTTGTTAAGATATTATTTTTATTGGATGAGACTTCGAAAGTTAATCAGTATCTTGATATGTCTCAAGGTTCAAAAATTCTGTATACTACCCTCCTGTTCATAGTTTAAGCACTGTTAATTAACTAAGGAATATTAGCTAAGTTATTTAATGTGTCTTAAATTGATTAAAAATCACATTTTTTCAGAAAAAAATTACCTATTTTATCCTTATTACAAAATGTAATTTTTAAATATGCATTTAATATCTGTCACCTTATTCTCTCTCGTAGTAAAAGTTGAAAGTGATCGTTGATTGCTGCTAATTTCTTATATCTTGAACCAAATTCTTTTAAGAAAACTCATTATATCATAGAGGAGAGGAACTATATGAGAATATGCAAACTCAATAGTTAGATTTAGTGAAAACAAAACAAAAGCACGGCTTTCTTGAAAAGTAGTAGCTTCAATTTTTTAATATAAGATCTAGATAGTAGTGTTCATGCTTCCTCTAATCATTATTATAAGCAATAATTACCCAAATCAAGTAAAACGAACTGATTATTAAAATTAGTTAAAAGAAATATATGTTATGAAGATTATAAGTTAGAAAAAGAGAGTGAGTGAGAATTGAGAAAGAGATGAGAGAGAGTTGTGATCAATTGAGGGTGAAATTGAGAAAAGTGCATTAAATTTTTAGACAAAACAAAATAATTGTTTATATATGGGACCAAGCCTATAAGAAAGAAATGTGCTTATAAATAGGATAAGATGGAGTAATAGTTAATAAATTACTCCCCTATTGTTTTTTTATAAGATACAAATAGCAGATAAAAAAGTTGATTAAAATTAGTTAAAGATAATAAATATATAAAACAAGAGAAAATTGTAATGGGTCCCAAAGACCAAAGATAATGGCAAAAAAGTCCCACCAATTTAGATTCTTACCAAAAAGTTCTAAGGGACTTTTGGGATATTATGTTCACAAGTGAAAAGACCTGCATACCCCTGTCATTTCAGCACATGCATGTCAAAGGAAAAAGAAATTTAAAAATCACGTGGATACTGTTCACTCAACATGAAAAATTTTAACAACTTATTAAGCCGTGATGATAACTTTGTAAGCACGTTTTGACAACTTCTTAGGCCGGCTACTATTCACTCCGTCATGGAAATTTTAACAACTTATCAAGTCATGATGACAACTTCGTAAGCATGTTTTAACAACTTCTCTGGCGGGGCACCGTTCACCCTGCCATAGAAATTTTAACAACTTATTAGGCTGTGATGACAACTTCGTAAGCACGTTTTTACAACCTGTAATCCATGTTCAGGTAGATTTGTTATAACATGCATTACATGTCGTCAAAACGTGCTTACAAAGTTGTCATTTTGATCTGGTAAGTTATTAAAATTTTCATGGTGCAGTGAATAGTTCACGGCCTGAGAAGTTGTCAAAACGTGCTTATAAAGTTGTCATAACGACCTGATAAGTTGTTAAAATTTTCACGACGGGGTGAACAATATCTGGTCTAAGAAGTTGTCAAACCGTGCTTACTAAGTTGTTATCACGACCTAATAAGTTGTTAAACTTTTTTACGGTTGAGTGAACAGTACCCGTGCGATTTTTGAATTTTGAATTTCTCTCTTCTCTAACATGCATGTGCTAAAAGGATAGGGGTATGCATGTCTTTTCACTTGTAAAAATAATATCCGAAAAGTCTCTTGAGACTTTTTGGTGAGAATCTAAATTGGTGGGACTTTTTTGTCATTATCTTTGGTCCTTGGGACCCCATTTCCATTTTCCCTAAAAAAATGCAACATGTTTTCTAAAAACATCCCTTATTTATTTTTAGGAAAGAATGGGTGAAAAAAGTTATAGGAGAGACATATAATGGCAATTTTACAAAAATAGGTTAATCAACAAAAAAATTATCTAAATACTATAAAATAAAAATTATTTACCGATATGCTATACTAAAAATCATTCACTAGAAGAACAATTTTAAAAACGTGAAGAAGTGAATGACTTCTAAAATCGTTCACTTGTGAAGGATTTTAGTTAATCTCTCTCTTCTCGTACATATGTTGTTGGTGAAAATTGTAACTAAGTACCCTATTTATTTTGCCCTACTTTTCACTCCCCTTTTGGATCAAAATAGAGTTGCAATTAATTTCTCTCAACTTCACCATTTACTTCTTTCATCCACCCTTTATTTTATATATCCAAGTAAATAGGAATATATATAATCTCCTTAAATAAAAATAATTTTAGAGAACTTTATAAAAAATATATTTTATCTTGACAACTAAATGTATAGAGATATATAAATATAATTTTTTTACAAATATAATATGATATATCCAAAATCTATACTTCTATTTATATATGATATTGTGCTTTTTTTATGTTTTTAATTTTTAAATTATTCCATCAAATTAATTTAAATATGACATATTCAAAATCTACGTTTCTTTTTACAAATGTTCTTATGGCAGAGAATTTGAGACTCTAGCCAAAAAATAAAAGGAATTTAAGGGATTTTGTCAAAAGAATAAATATTATTATGGTAAATGAATCTAGGGAACTGTTTAAAATAAATCATATTTGAAATTTTTTTTTGAAAAGAATGATATTTATTTTCTTGAAGAAATTCTCTCAAATTCTTTTTATTTTTTGCAAGTACTCCTATCTCTCACCTGTTTTATTGCAAATGATTTTATTCTTTTCATGGAAGCAAATATGAAACAAGCAGTGGTTTGTAAAGCAATTCTTGATGATTTTTGTGAGGTTTCTGGATAGAAAGTTAATGCAGCTAAAACCCGTATGTGTTGCATGGATAACAGAGATTAGCTATTTCCTGGGATTTTCTCCATGTACAGACTTAGAGAAATATCTTAGGATGCCTATTTTATATAAAAGGGTCACTAAGTCTACATATCGTTTCATTGTGGACAGAATGAATGCACGTCTTTCTAAGTGGAAGGCCATTTCTCTCTCTCTAGCTGGCCGTAATACTCATTTCATCTATTGTCTCATCAATTCCTTATTATGCTATGCAAACAACCTTGTTACTTATAAATATGTGTTCAAAGATTGATAAAAGAAGCAAGAATTTTCTATGTAGTAGCAGTGCTTCAGACAGGAAAACTCATTTAATTTCTTGGCTTAGGGTATACCGGAGGAAGATTGAAGGAGGCCTTGGTCTTTGGCAAGCTCAGGTTCATAATGAAGCTTTCATGATAAAGTTGGGTTGGAATCTTATCCATCGAAGAGAGGCATTATGGGTGAAGTTTTTAAGAGAGAAGTATTAGTGTGGGGAGGATACTATTCCTAGTATTAAATAGAGGACAACATAATCTCGTACGTAGGCTGGTATTCATTCGATGTGAGAATCTATTCGAGATGATATTTTATGGAGTATAGGACATGGTCGTGCTATCTATTTTTGGAAGGATATTTGGGTGCTTCATGTGGATAGGTTGGAAGTAGTAGCTATTAGTGATATTCCAGTAGAAGCTTTGGAGTGGCAGGTGGCAGATTGTATTTTGGATTCGGGGATCATGGCTTTGGCATAAATCTAGTAATCTACTTTCGTATTATATTTTACAACTTGTTGCTAAAGTTCATGTTCATTCATATAGAGATGATGTTCTTACTTGAAGATTGTCATGTAAAGGGATTTTTTTCACTTAAATCTACTTATTTATCTTTGTGCAAAGATCACGTGGTGACAAATATTGGCATGTGAAGGCATTTATGGAAGCTTAAGGCTCTATAAAGATATAGGGTTTTCTTGTGGGTGTGTGTGCATGATAGATTACTTACGAACTTAGAACGATGCTTTTGTAACATGCATGAGACTAGCTGCCCCATTTGTGAGATTACAATGGAGACTACTCTTCATGCTCTTCAGGATTGTTCAGATGCAATGTCTTTATAGAAGAGTGTTGTACCTCTTAACGGATTTCTTTTTGCCTATGGTATGTTCTGATTGGGTTTTTGGTAATATACAGTATAGGTATAGGTTACATGATAATAATCGGCCACATTGGTTTGCTATTGTATGTCGGTATGTTTGGCTTGTTAGAAATGAGAGGATTTTTCATGGAAAATGATGAATGTATCAGAGGTTTTGGCTAAATCAAAAGTGGGCTTATCGTGGGGACATCATAAAAACATTCAAAGGCTTAGTAAGGAGGTAGGTCAAAATGTTTAGTCTCCACCGATGCATGGAGTCTTTAAGTTTAATGTGGATGGCTCCTTTAATCTTGTTACTGGGCAGTGCACGAGTGATGGGCTTTTGAGATCTCACTTGGATAGGTTTATTAGAGGTTTCCAATTTAAGCTGAATAATGGCTCCTGTGTTTTGGCGGAAGCTTGGGCTGTGTAATGGGCTCTTAAATTGGCATGGGAATGGTGTTATAAGAACATTATAGTAGAGAGCGATAGCTTTGAAGTGGTTGATGCAGTGAATTCAGTTGTGCCTGATGATCATCCATATTATAGAGTATTGATCGAAGCTCATAATCTTATATGTCGTGATTGGTCTGCATTGGTTATTGTTTATGATCAAGAGGTTAACGGTGCTGCTGATGTCATTGTTGTTGAAGCTAGGCATATTCTAGTGGATTTTCAGGTAGTCTTAACTCCATCTGTGCAGGCTCAGGAGATTATTCGTCGTGAGTGTTTGATGGACACTATTATAGATAATGGTTGATTAGTTAGTGTAGTTTCCTTTTCTATCAAAAAAAAATGCACGAGGTAATTAAGAGCAGATTCCAATCAACATGCTGAAAACTAAAGATGAAATCGTACCTCGATCATGAATTTAAGAAAAAGAAAAGGGAAAAAGCTAGAAAGTTGAACGCCCCAAATATTCAAGAAAGATGGAACTAATGAGTTATCGGAGTATCAGTCATCAATAGTCACTAGGGTTCTTTTTGGTTTCAATTATGAAATATAGGTTTATGAGACAAAACTCTTATCATATACTAATTTTAGAATCTATAAAAGTTATTCTCAAAAGCTAATATAAACGGATCACGTCTTCTTTTTCACATCTTAAAAAGAAGATGTCTCTCCCCCTCCCTCAACAGAATGCAATGCTTCTTATTCTAGAGTTTTTTTGTCAGGTTGTGGCGCATCCTGAAGATAATGCTGTCAGTCACTTCACAGCAGTAGTACATCGGGGATCCTCTAGTTCGTCTTCTTCAGACTGTTCTTGGATGTCGTCTTCTTCCTCCTTGAATTCCAGTTCCACCGTGCCAGAAAGCAAGCGAGATTTTTCAGAAATGAGAAAGTGGGTGACTGCAAATGCGTTTGAGCTTATTCCTCTAGCTTCACCGCCACATACTAAATCGCCCCATTGCAGCTGCGGCCCAATGCACTACTCTCTTTACTGTTCGTTATTTCTACAAGTTTGTTCTCTATCCAGAAGTTTCCACAACATACGTATACCTACACTTGATCCAAGAATAAAGAAAAGAAAAATTATTGTGTTATGAAAGTAAAGGAAACTCTAATATAAGAAGCAAGAAAATGAGATGAAAGAAGAGAGAAATCAATATGAAATTACTCTCATTCACAAGTGTGTTTACAATGCTTTCTATGCCCTTATTTATAGGCAAATTTAGTCTTAAAATCAAGCTCCTTTTGTCAATGTTGATGGCTAAAAACACTGAAATTTATGACCAAGTATGATGGCTTTTGTAGTTAAGAATGATGGCTTGTGGAGTCAAGATTGGTAGGTAATTATGTAGAGGGGGTATAAGAGAGTATTAGATGCTAACTAAGATATAAGTCAATGAATATCCACATAAACAATATTCATATCACAATTCTATTACTTTTTATTTAAACATAAATCATTTTTAATAAATATTTTTTTAATATTCGTATTACTTTTTATCTAAAATCATTTCCTTTCCCCACACACGGCATTACTCTTACTTCAATCTTTATCGACGGCCTCAGTCCTTCAGTCCTCTCCCCGCTGCCCTAACAAATTGACGCCTTCCCTTTACACTTCACTCCTCTCTTAAGCAGCCAGCTGCGAGTCTTCAGATCGACGCCTCAATCCTCTCTTCAGATCGATGCCTTGTTTCTCTCTTCAAGCCCTCAGACCGAAGTTTGAAACTCACCCACTCTCTACTTCGAGCTTGCTTCTGTCCGCTGACTCCACTCTCCATTTATCTTTCTCCTTCCTTCGCCCTTCAAACGTGATTGTTGAACTAGTGAACCCTTTCCCTTCGAATTTGAAGTTCAATCTCTCACCCCTTCGGAGTTTGGAGTTTGAGCTTCGGTCTTCATCCCTCAAATCTCGCCGACGGCCTCAGAGCTGGTCATCTCACTCGGATATCGCGCGACGTCACTCACCCATCGGACCTCAGAATCTCAGATCTCGCTCTCTTCATCTCACTCAGAATCTCACTCATCGGACCTTCAGATTCATCAGGGTTAAGGCTTCTGGTTTGGCCGCTTCTGTTTTCTATGCTGTATTTAGTTTGTTTGATGCCCGCCATGGCAGAGCTGCATATTCAGTCTTTTAATTTCTGCTGTTCTGGTTTGTAGTGGTTGTCTGAGTCAGATAGATAACTCGGAATAAATACTGGAAAATTTATTAGTTAATCTGAATACCTCTTAGCTTTGTGATATGTTTTTAGCATAATGTAGATCGTGCTTGTTGGTAATGGTGATCTGTTCATATGCTATCGACAATCTGCATGAATGACTCTTGTAAGTTGAATATTACAGTGTCTGAGAATTCACATTTAAGAGTGAGTCTGATTTTAATTCACATTGTTAGAATCTATGATCAGCCTCTTACGCACAAAAAAATAAAAATAAAAAATAAAAAAGCCATATGGCAGCCAATAAGGTCTGTTTATTATTTGACTGAGTCTGATTTTAATTGTGTTTGAGCATTTTTATTGCCTGACAGCATTTGTTGTGCGTTCTGCATAAATTGAGAAGTAGTGGAGTCAGTTATGAGTCTTGTATCTTCATTTCTGTCAAAAAAAAAGACTACTCTTGGAAGGAGGGAAGGCGAGGAGAAAGAAAAAATTTTGTCTTTTAGTGTTTCCTTCCCCTCTTCTGGCAACCCTCTAAAGAGAAAATTTATGTGTCATCTTAAGTAAATTGTTCATAATAATTTTTTTAATATTTTTTGTGTACCCCACCAACATAAAAAACCCTTTTTTTCTTCATTCTTTACGGGATCAATTGCCTGGGGCTTCACACTGCCTCTCCTTCGTTCGACCAGCTGGTCTGCCCAATCAGGTAAGGCAAAACCTGATTTTTCCATGGATCTTATTTCTGCTTTGTGATCAATGTTTTTGTGCTTGATGTCCTTACTATGCATGGTTTGAGTTATTCTCCTTTCTGATGCCTAATGTTCATGTTTGTCATGCCATGGTGGAATTGATATGAAATCTTGGTATCATATGTAGATTCATTTTATCATTGTGCTTTTTTGTGGGAGTCATAGCCAAATTTGTCAAAAGTGTGATTTTTATCAAAATTTTAATTTTGTAGAATTTAACTTCCCTAAAAGTTTCATATTTTTAGAGTACAATAATGCCACGAAGACCCAGAAGGCATACCCAACATTTGAAAGCTCGGCCTTTGACATTCTCCCGTTTCGCTCGTTCAGTAGCCCAAATGTCCTCTAATTCCAAGTTTAATAAAAAATCTTATCCAAGCTTTGCAGGTAATCTGTGTCTTCACTTTAATGTACAATTCATATTCATTTGATGCTGACAGGTTACATAATTGCATCCTAGATTCTAGGTCCTTAACCCGCTACCCTGGCAATGGGTTTGCTGGACGCACTTTGGAGGAGAAAACAGAGCAATCTGAGTCATCTGATGAAGGGTTTGAAGTAATTGTTCATATATGATATATTGTGTATAATGTATGTAAATTGAATTTGCGGAATAAGTAGCAAATGATTAAAGTATGGTTTCTGTTATTGAAGGGTGTTGTCCAAGCAGACTTTTCCTTCTTTGATCCTAATTCCGGTGACTTTCATGGAGTAAAGAACTTGCTTCAAACTTACATGGGTGGTAAACAATGGGATTTGAGTGGCTTTGTAGACTTAATCTTGGGACAGACCACAGTGGGCACTGTTGTAAAAGTAGAGGACGATGAGGATGAGGGGCTTTTTGCTGTTGTGACTGCTCTGAATTTATCAAGATACAGGGTAAGTGACTGACTCTATAGAAATTATTAGTTGCCATGTATTGTTGTTCCCACATTATCTTTTGGCCAGCCTCAAATATTATTATGTGAAATCATCTTTCATCTTATCCACTTTCTTTTGCATTTATGAGCAAATGTCATCTGAACACTTACCTAATTTACCAATTTGGTTGTTTGTTATAAGTATGAAATGGGAAGCTGCTTGGATCAAAATACTAGTGACATGTTTCTTTTTTAAGATAAGACATCAAATCATATCATGTGTGCGCTCGCATGTATGTGTCTGTTTAGAAAATTAATCCTTAACAGCATAATTTATTTGAGGTGTAAACTGCAATTTTTTAATTGAGCAAATCGACTCCAGTACAATCTTAATTCTGCATGAATCATGCTGATTTGTTGTGTGACTGGCACGGTATTTCAGCACTTGCAGAAGCTTAACTACTTGCTTTTTCCAGGAGCAAAAATGTATTGGTCAACTCAAGGATTTCCTACTTAAAGTATGCAAAGAAAAGGGCACATCTGATCAATTGAAACTTATTTTGGCGGAACAAGCACATGGTGTTGGTCTTCTGGTGTCCCAGCGTGTAGTGAATCTTCCTCTCCAGCTTTTACCACATCTTTATGATGCCCTTTTTGATGAAGTGTCTTGGGCAACAGAAGACGAGGTCAGATGTTGATAGTATTAGATGGGTGAGGGCCCAATATATGATTCAACTTGATCACCAGAGGCCAACTTTGCTCAGGGAACTCATTATGTATTGTTTTGTACTTTTGTAGCCAACAGAGGAGCTTCGCAATTCCTTCAAGTTCACACGTTATATAATATATAGTAAAATTTACAAGGTACCCTTCGGGGGCTTCTTCCTTCAACTCATTTTCTTCTCTTTTTGGTTTCTCTACTGTTTCTAGTTAAGTTCTTTTTCTTATTGTTTACTCACCTTTTTTCTTGATGTTTCTCTTGACTGAATGTAAAAACACAGCATAAGAATGTTGAGCAGAATAGTAAACTGAACTATGATGATGATGATGATGCAATAATATATATAAAGCCGGAGGACGAACTTTTTCTGAAGGTGCTGAACTACTAATGCTTCTGTTAATCTTGGTGACCCGTTGTGTATTTCTTTTCCTTACATTACTGACTACTATCTAAAATTTATCACAGTTGAGTTCCTGGTTTTTTTGTTTTCCGTTACAAACTTCAGAGACTGGAACTCGCAAGGCAAGTATTATGATTCCTGATATACCATCATGCAGTATGTTTCGGTTCTCCATTTTCTTGGCATTTTCTGGAAGTATTTAAATTACATGATAATATCTGTGAAGAAATATACAATAAAATTTGGAGTACTTTATAGGATATTGGCAATGAGTACTTTGTATTAAATTTCTCTCGTTTACATTCTCTTTTCCCTGGTTGATGGAGAGATGAACATCTAGATCAGGCACACTGAGGTTTTAAGCTTCATTTTCATCTTCCCCTTTATAATCCACATTCAAGGATTAGATAGGAATGCCAAATTAACATAATTAAGATACAGGGCTAACGAAATGACAAAGTCTCATCGTTTCAGTTTTATTTTTTTTCTTAAATTACCCTCTGGCCGTATCTTGAGTAATTTTGAATTTGAATTTTTGTTTTGCTTATTACAGCTAAAGAATTACAGAGCAATGGGATTAGTCATGGCTGTTGAAGCAGACAAAATTCCCACATTTCGGCAAGAATTACATTCTCTAATAAGTGAACCTTGACACAAACCACTATGAGCCAGGATTTTGAACAATGCAGTCGAACTTCTGATTCATCTTTGATCTGATCAAGGTGCCAAATTTTAATATTATTATTTTTTACTTTGTCATGGGCGTTAAGAGCTTTTAAGAATGTATTCTTGTACATTAGCGTGATGTACTTAAAGTTTTGCTTATAGAGAAATGAACTTAAACTGATAAATTGAGTTCATCCCAGTTTGAGTTTATGCCCCTTTTTGTGCTTGCGGGTGCCTATTAAGCATATATTTATTTGTGAACAATACTTCCCGTTTTTCACCCTTGAATGCTTAGCGAAACATGCTAGTATGTACTACAACAAAACGTTGCTTTTCGTGTTGGTGCTCCCTCGGTCCTTTTCATGGAAAACTTTTAGGATAGTTTTAATGGGACCTTTTTAAAAGAAGTTATCTACTGCAGTAATTTTTCTTTAGGTTAAAAGATAAATTTAATAATGAACAATATCGTTATGAATATTTATAAGAACTATTTATTTTTGGTACAGAAAGTAGACATAATAATTTATTTGGAAGTAAAAATTGCAATGCCGTTAATTAAAATTAATTTTTGTTACCTTATGTATTGTGGATTCCATGAATTTTCTCTTTCTTTATTATTTTAATATTTTTTTAATTTAAAAAATATCACTTAAATCCTATAGAATCAATTTTATTTAAGTTAACCCTAAAAAATTTTGAATTTTTTTTTTGGTCAAAATATAATTAAGTTTTTTCAGTGTCATGATTAATACTGCAGACATATAATGTCGTTGAATCAAACGAACTCGTATTCTTAATGATATTTATAGCAATATTTTTTATTGTTAAATTTTCACCAACACCCTCTTTCTTTTTATAAGTGAGTGCCTCAAATTAGAATGTGCAAAGCAAATAATAAGGAAACAACTTGTCATTAATTTTAAGAATAATTACGGAAAACATAATAAACATGTTTGATATAGTTATCGAAGTCAAATTTTATTTGTTTTTTGAAGTGATTGAGTCTTAATATTACAGAAAATAATTAATTGGTGGCACCGAAACTAGTTCTTTTATCTAGTTTGTGATGGATAACCTATCTTTCCCTTCCTCGCTACCTACCATCAGCAAACTTCAATCTATATTGATTGCTTAAGGAGATCGTATGATATTTTTTTTAACATCTTCGCACTGTTTATTCACCCTTGTAAAAAACCATAAGCAATAAAATTCATAGTGAGTTTTGTTATTAATATATTATATATAATATGGCACGTTATTTAAATTCTATGAACCATATGGGGAAAAAATATATAATATACTCCCTCTTATCCTATTTATAAGTTATAATTGATTTTTTTAGCTTCTTAAAGAAACTAATTATATTACTTTAAGACATTAAAATTTACTCCTCTAGTCCTACATATAGAGTAGAGAGAGAAAATATTTTTTTGCCCTATTTATAAGACACCTCAATAAAGTTTCGATATACATATAGTACAATTTCACTTTTAATTTATTATTGCGTTGACGTTATTTTCATTTGGTATTATGCATACTTAATAAAAGTAGAGTTGAAAAATTGTTGAATTTTATGGTAGAGTTAATAAAATTTAATGTTTTATTTAGTCTGTGTGAAAAATGTTGGAAGTGCTTTATATATAGGATTAGAGGAATATTGTTTTTCTTCAAATTATGTTGTTTAACTTATGAACTAATATATAATAAAAATATAATATATGATATGATTAAGTAATGCAATTAACTTTTTTTACGATTCTTTAAAAAAAAAGTCAATTGGACCTTATAATTAAGACTGAAGGAAGTAATATTTATTGCAAATCATAATATCCATAAATTACACTAATTCTTTAACTTTAATGTAATAAGCAAGAAAACGTATCTTAATACATTTTAGTATATTTTAATAAAAGATTGACAATAAAATATAAAAAATACAAATGAATTTACCTCATCCACAATGTCTTCAACAAAAAAAAAAATCTTGAATGGTGGAAAGAGTGGAAAACCCGCAATGTAAATACCTCAAATATGAAAGCTTACAAGTGTATGTCCAGTTTCAGATTAAAATCTACTAAATTCATGGGAAACCAAACCCACAAGGCACACTTAATCATGCCCACTCAAATTCTTACAGATACGTGTTACCTTATCAAATAGGAGGTTAGGAAGCCTTCGAAGTAAAACAAATAGTCACTACTACTATCGGAGGTCGATACCCATATGCCAGAAAAAAAAAAAAAAAAGGTAGTCCAAGCAAAAGACTTTGTTTGAAGCAAAGATTGATCCCGGTACATTATTACTCAAGCATCTATATCTATCTAGCTAATAAACATATGAAAAAAATTATATTTTCCTTAAACCGTCTATAATAGAACCAAGTTATGTGAAATCCCGTGAAATGCAGAAGACTAAGGAAGTTGGCGGAATGTTGTCCTCTCCCTCTCCTAGGGTTTCTTTTCCCTCTCATGGGGTTCAGATTTTTGTTGTTGAGATGGGCGTTCCTTACTGGTGGGTGGCTTCTTTTCCTTATCTGGTGGAGATCTCTGGAATTCTCCTTGTGATATGGTTCTCTCCTGCGGTAGAAGTTCATCTGACTTTTGGTGACAAAGTAGGGAGGCATGTTGAATTGACGCAGGGTGGCTGGGACCTATGTGTTGACCTCGAATGGTGATGTCCGATGGGTACCCCAGGATCTCTTATTGTGCTTTCTAGATGGCAACATTGATCTATATGGGTTAGGGTTTTGGTAACATAATGGAGGTGTGTATCAAGAGGTTGAGCTAGGATTTGAACAAATTGAAGGTTGGAATCTGGCAGTTCAGGGATCTTAGGTTATGGTTGGTTTACGATTAAAACTTTTTATTTTAATGATGTTATGGGTTTGGGTTTTGAGAATGGTGAGATAACCCCTGCCTTTGTCCTATACTCTCTATTTAATGCTGCTCTGTTTATTGATAATGACTGATTGGAAGAATGACGACTAATACCAGGTTGGTTAATTTGGGATCAGTTAAAAGTTTTTGGTACCGAATTGAGGGTCATAGCAATTTATATGCCATTCCTCTTCAATATAGGCCTTGATGCTTTTCCAATGTTGGTTTGGATAGAATTTTCATGGGAAAGTATGCATCGTTCTTATTGGTTTGGAATTGCTGGTTGTGTGAAGGACGTGAGTTCTGGTAGGATTTAAATGGCTAATGCATGGTCATTGATTATCTAGTCAAAATCTTCAACTTATGCCTAGTCATTGTGTTAGTACACATTGTTCATATATGGCTTAACATGTGCCTATTTATTGTAGTTGTCACCACTGATCATATGAAAGCTAGACATGGGCCAATTCAATGTGTATAGAAGCACAGTTCATCCTCATGTAGAAGTTGGATTTTCTTGTTACTTGGCATATTAACCATTTGTTTTCTAGTAGTATGCAAGGCGTAACACTCCTTGAGTATTCTGATGGCTCAAGGATTTTGATAAGAAACTATTGCTATTTATAGATTCTCATATAAGCAAATTTGGTAGCTGCTCGCTTCATTGGATTGATCTTACCCTTTGAATTGGGCACTTTGACCTCCATCTCACTTGCAAGAGTTTATTAGAGTTTTTGCATTTACTCGTTGCTTTGAAGACTCTTTAGTTGCTAGGTTTTTAACTTTGTCTTCTTATCTAGTTTGGATTTAGTTGTATTTTCTTATTGTGAGTTGTTTTGTATATTGTGGTTTAAGACGTTGTAGTTTCTTGTTTTAGTAATATATAATCTGATTCTCTATTGGCAAAAAAAAAAAAAAATTCCCATGAAATGCAAGGAAATTTTTTGGGGCCAACTTGAAATAAATGGATCTCTCTCTCACCACTTGCTCTCTCAGCACATACAGCTAGAGGTATTCAAAAATCCCATTCTCGATGGTACTCTCGGCTTGATCTAGGGATTTTAATCTTAAGAATTTCTCAATCCTAGCCCCAAACCAACCTTAGTGATCCCAACCAAAGCTTGGAGCGAGACAGGGATCACCTTTGGTGATCTTAGTTTAATCTTACTCCCATTTTTTTTAATCTTAAAAATTAAATTATTCTTTTATTTTTGTATTCTTACCCCTATTTTATTTTTTCAAAATATGTATAATATCTTTAGTTAGAGTTAAACCACATATATTGCAATAATAGACTTAAATATATACTGTATAAAAATAATAACGAAGATAAAAAAATAATAATAAATATTATTTACAACTCTAGATCAATTTATATAATTATTATGACCTCAATAGTTGTTAAATGATTATTTTCAATAATAAAATATGAAAAAAAAATTATTTATATAAATATTCTTTTAAAAAATAAAATACAACTAGAAATTCCAGTCCTAAGATCCTGAAACCAGGATGCAATTTTGCATCCCAGCTCAAACTTAGACCAAGACCGGGATTAAATCCCAGTCCCGAGTTTAAACACCCCCACTTAGAGCCATATTTACTTTAAATTATCCCGGGTGTTCAATCTTTACCCCTTCCCTAAGTCATAAACATCCTACTTAACAAACAAAAGCTGAAAGTTGGGTAGGAAGTAGCAAGAAATAAACAAGATCACAGGGCAAATTTCCCCATAAATCTATACAGAATAATTAACTTTTACTTTGCTATTGCTATTATCTGGAAAATAACACCAGTCATCGCACACATTTCTCCAGGACCGAATTTTCCCTAAGTATTACAATAAAATATAATGTAAAATTCACTACAATATCATCCTGAAAACCAAAAATGCTAGTAAGACCTACCCTTTTCAATTCTACAAGACGCCTTTTAAGATCTTGATTAACTAACAATACCACCGCACACAAGGATAAAATTACACACAAAAGGCAACCCGTCTTTCTTGACGTATTTTCCAGCAAAGCAAAGCTAAAGTTTATGGACATTAAAGCTTTGCTGCAATATGCAACCCTGGACATGCCCCTCTTAGAACCTAGAACATAGGGAACATAATAACACTTCACTGCAAGCCATGTCAGAAAGACGCAGAACTTGTTCTTCGAAGCTGATATATCAGTTCAGGTGATGATTCAGATGCCAGCCTCTGTTCAAACTCCTATAAAAGGGGAGGCATCCACAATTAAGTTAGCATTTTGCTGATGTTGCACAATGGCCAAAACTGAAATCATAAGAGCTCTGGTGGTACAAGTGAAATCATCTTGCAATGATTCACAAAGAATGGTAGATTTGTATTACACTTGAATAATTCCCGCTCACGATTTTTGCCTTAAAAAACTATATGATACATCAGTCATCACCCCAGTTAAACTTAGTACAATGACCTCATCACAGAATCAATAAGAACAAAACTGTAATAACATTAATTAGACTGCCCTACATGAGCTAATGGAAGCATAACTAATGGAGACCGGAAGTTACATTATTTTGGAAAGTGAAGGGCCTTGTGGCAGTCTATATGTAAAATGAATGTCCACACAAGAACCAAATATGGTAAGGTTAAGAACATGTTATATATTTGTAAATTTAGTGTTGAAATCCCTAATCCCTAATGAATTAATTAGGAGATTAGCCAAACAAGGCCTTAGCATACTTAGCTTGAGATTAGCCAAATAAGGCCTTAATTCACTAGGGATTAGGGATTTCAACACTAAATTTACAATTATATAACAGAACATAATTGCACTTTTATCATTTTTTATAACACTATTTCCCTAAGTAAATATTAAGCAGGAAAAGAAAAATAGGGTCACCGCCCATGACGAAAAGAGCACTAATTACAAAAGCAAGCATCACTAGATTGGTTGCCCAAAATTCTAATATTTCCAAATTAAATCATTCACAACTTCTCTCATCACATACTCTGTTCATGATATGGAAAGTGATCTATAAATTGCAGGAACAAGCAACTTCCATTTATAATTCACATCAGTTAATCCTAGGAGACCCATATGTAGAAATGTATTTATTAGACTCAGTCCAATTATTTAGTAAAGGTCAAAGCCACAGTTGAGAATGTTGCAGCTTTTTCTTACGTGTGAACATTTACATCACATGCAAAAACAAGCATATAATAGGTGGTGATATGTCCAGATTGTGTAAGAACATTGCATCCCTCTCTGCAACTCTAATAAGTGCCAAAGTTCACAACCATTAACCATATCAATATTAACAAAAAATTTCCTAAATGGTCTAGATGAATACTTAATCGGATCTTGTAGATCAAAGCATGAGGTGCAATAATTTCTTGGCAACCCTCCGAACTAATCTGAAAGTTACTCATACTCCATCTGATAAAAGCTTGAACAATTAACACAAGGCTAATTCATTTACACCAATCAGAAATTCCCCGTAGCCATACATGGTTCAGCATATTATCAATTTTTTCTGCATGAATACATTTAACGCTATATGAGAGGTACTTGTTGGGTCTCAACTTTAATATGTATTTCAGTTCAAGGGGCTGTTCAATGCGAAGAGATAATCTATCCCAATTGAAGCAGCACAGATGTATGAACATCCGTAATGGAAGCCTTAGTGAGAAGATTATTATTTGTTAATTGAGTGAATAAGTATTTAGGTCATCAAAAGATAATCATTTGTTCAGTTTAGTCTTCCACCTTTTTTTAAGAGGGCGAGCCTTGGTGTAGCAATAAAATTATTGTCATATAACTAGAAA
This sequence comes from Acacia concinna, assembly GCA_037177275.1. Taxonomy (NCBI): domain Eukaryota; kingdom Viridiplantae; phylum Streptophyta; class Magnoliopsida; order Fabales; family Fabaceae; genus Acacia; species Acacia concinna. The sequence continues at coordinate 144,949 of JBAGKO010000013.1, forward strand.
TAGCCTCTCCGATTGTAGAGGTCAGGCTGCATACATCTGTCCCTCTCCAAACCCCACCTGATGGGAGCCTTGTGCAATGAACTATCTTTAGTCTTCCACTTTTAAAGTTTCACATCATAGTCCTCCAAAGAGACTACTATCACCATATAGTCCTCAAACTGAGTTAACAAAAAGTTAAGAGACACAATCATTTGGTTTAATTATCTCATCACTTGGCCCGCTCTTCCATGATGATGTAGCACCTTAGTTTTTTAAAGCTCTAATGAAAAGAAAAAAGAAAAACTTAATAGTTTATATACATGATCAAATCGTGCCACTGGAGAATATTGTTGAGCCATGTCATACTTATTAATAGCAAGCTACACTTGGTCCCATCGCTCGTATGCTTGGTGCTGTGTCAAGTGCATAGCTTCGCAACTCTTATGTAACTTCAGTATTTTTGTGCTATACAATCAATATTTGTGTGCATGTATGTTGCAGTTCTGCTACATAGGCTACATAGGCTACATATGATGATATGAATAGGGTGACAACGACCCTAATTTGAGTATTTTGCAAAGATGGCACCAGAGATTCACTTGACCCATCCTTGGAAAATCAACTTTTTATGATTTAGTACCTATTATCCATACCAAGATCACAGGGAGGGCAATAAAATTCTCCCCTTCTCATCTATTGATGTGTTAGATGAACAAATGAAGTCCTCAAAAAATGAAGAGAAAAGATAGGGATTTCTAAATGATGAAAATAATGACGTTGCTTCTGAGGAAGAGGAATCTGTTTCAATATCTTAGGATTAAGATAAGGCTTAATAACATTAAACTTCCATGTATTTCATGATTTATTTGCTTGATGTTGTGATTAATGATGATTATTATGTTCTTATGATAATTTTTTCAATTAGTTTCATTTCTAAATAGATTACTTAACATCATTTATATTTTGATTTTCTTTTTAAATTGTATACTGCAGTTTTAGTTAGCTCAAGCAACACTATGCGCTAAGCACTAAAGCCTTTTGGAGCACTTGTGCCATAAGTGTACTACAAGCTATTAAAAAGTAATAGTTATGGGTCAAGTTAACATGTCTGCGAATAAGAAGACTGTATTAGTGAAGAAATTCACTTTGAAAGACTGTATTGAGGGGCCTTTAAAATGGAGGTTCAGATTCCACACAGAGGCGTCTTTCAAGCATTATAGTTTTAGTTTACTTGTTAAAGTACATCATATATATCAGAGTGATAATAGGGATGAACTGCATCACTCAGAGTGTGCAAACCTTAAATTTATTACTCCCTTTAGTCTTAATCATAAGAGCAAGTTGACTTTTTTAGAAGAATCTTAAAAAAATTAATTACATTACACAATCATATTATATGTTGTGTTTTATTATATTATATATTAGTTTATAGATCAAACATCATAGGTTTTTGTTAAAAAAAAAACATTGAAGAAAAACGATAAATTTTAATGCGTTAAAGTAATATAATTAATTTTTTTTAGGATTTTCCAAAAAAAAAAAAAGTCAAATGGCTCTTATAATTAGGATCGGAGGGAGAAACATATATCGTTAAGAGCAAGCCTGTTTGTGGTCTTTATTCATGTAGGATACAAGATTCAAAGGCAGAGTAAAGCACAAGATACTAAAATAAATGTAACTGTAACATAGAACAAGGCATTGACAAATATATTAAAGAGTATGAAAAAAGAAGTCATCTAATGTAGCTTAAAAGCTTTGTGGAAATCAGAAAAATTGTATATGTGTTTAGCAGCTCAACTCTTTCATCTAAATGCCCTGTTAATGAATGCTAAATATGTATTTACAGCTCACCTCTCATTATAATGACTCATTACAAGGCCTAACAAAATTTTTTAATGACATGGATTTGGTCATAAATGATAACATGCATAGGAGGTATGACAAAAATTTATCAAAAGAATCAATTAACAGGTTAAAATGGTTGTCCCAACTCTGCCTCCAGTGGCTGCAATTTCTTAAAAGGGAGATGATTTATACCAAAGAAAGATTATTTCAAGATTACTTGTTCACAACTAAAGATTGTGATAAATTTAGGTACAGAACGTGCCACCTTTTCCAGGAAGAGATAGTTCACCTCATGGGTCACTTGGTGCTAGCCGAACTCAATACACAACATGCAATGAACCATAAATGTCCAATTGGGGTAAAGAAAAAGTTTGTTCCTTTAAACCAATAGTAATTAAATAACCTAAATGCTCATTAAAACTTACAGCCAAAGAAATTTAAAGTGCCTTTATTATAAACACAAGAAATCATTATGAAGCAATATAAAAACAGAATGAGAATCTTACCTTTTCTTTCTTGAGTTTTGTATTTTCCTCTTCTAGACGAGAAACCTTGCTGACCAGTTCATTATGGTAAGCCTGGACCATCCAACTCTGATCAGTATCAGTCCAAGATAATATTCCAAAAAGCAGGAAAAAAAAGTCTAATCAATTACTCAAATATTATATAGTCAATGAAGGTTAAACCTGCTTTCTGGCTCGTGAACGGGCAGCAGATTCTCTGTTCTTGATTTTTCTCCTCAGCCTCCTCTCCAAAGTTTTCTCATAGGCATCTGGGGTGTCCCTTTTGCGGCCTGGTCTTGTATCAGATAAACTGCCAAATGAAGGGGAGGGTGACAAGCTTGTCTTATGTTGAAGACTCTGAGGAGTCGTGACTTCCATAGTATCCAACCCCATAGATGGATTAATAGAAGCTTCAGCAAAAAGCCCTGCTTGTACCAAGAAATCCTCCAATGTTGTTTCACCAAGAGTCATCTCTCTATTTGGACCTCTTATATCCTCTGAAAATCGTTTCTTCCGACCTTGTCGTATTTCTCTCCATACATCATCAACTGTCTTCCCACTCAAAGCCCGGGCAAGGGTCAGACTAGCCTGACGTTGAAGAGAAGAAGATGATGACATGTTCTCATTTTCTATTCCTATAGGCTTGCTTGCTTCAGCAGTCCATACATTCTGAAGAAGTTCATCAAGGTTCATGCTTCCCAATGGCTTCCCCAGTTCTCCTAGTTGATTTTTAACCTCATCAAGTGTGAGACTATACCAGGAGCTTTGCCTTGTCAATGGGGAAGGTTGTAAATGAGACTGTTGCCCGTTACCTTGAGAACCCATTGTCTGAATCCCCATTCAGAACACTTCCAACACAAAATCTGCAATCATAGTGATGCATTAAATCATTGAGGACTTCACTAGGAGCCATGAACTCACCTCTCAAAATCAATATAGGCAGTTCCAAAATACAACCAAACCGTTTTTCATGAACTAGAGTCTAGAGTACTTGTAAAGAATCTTCTTTTAAAAATATAATACTTTAACCCTAGCAAGCATGTTTCTGGATGATATCAGAAACGATACTGGTTATGGAGAAAAGAACAAGGAGGACTGACGCTGGCATTTGTGTTTAAATCATTTTCATTCCTCTACATTCTCCCTCAAGTAGCAAGCAAATGATCGTAGTACTGTCAATGCTTTACTCTTCTACTTCGCTTCTCACAATCAACCCATTTACTAAATTATCAAATCAAACTATGATAAACATAAAACTCGCAAGCTTGATTAGGCCCAGAAGCAGAGGTGACCCAGGATTTAATCATAACAACAAAGTGATCAATTAACTGATAACATCGAGAACAAAGCACAACATACCTATAAAGAAATAGGACAAGGATCTGATATAAAATCGATATAATCAGAGAAAAAAAGCCCTCATAGTTCTGGGTACGGCTGCTGCATAAGTAACACAAGGAAAGCCAACGAAATGGTGATCAAATTGAACAAATTTTTACGAGGCGAATTGAGATAGAAACGCAAGGGACCCCTATATAATAATTAGTTGCAAAGCTTGTTGAGAGCAATACGTTAATGGGTGCTGGCCTGAGAATGATTTGGAAATTCGACGAATGCTTGGCTTTTCTTGCCTGCCCGTTGTGTCTGATTTTGTGGGAAATATTGGCAAGTGGCAGAGTTTGGGATCAAACGCCGGGTTCCTTGTATGCTTGTATAAGCATGGCATCACCAATTCAACTCTATTTTTTTTTCTCTTCCCAGTTCCTTAATAACGTCATCCTTTTTCCCCCCTGTCGTGTAGCAGCGTGGACTATTTTTTAAAATGTAATTAACACTTTAAAATATTTATGATATATCATAATGTATTTAAATGGGTATAATTACCACTCTTCACTAATGAACTCATAAACTGTATTTTTTTCTATAGTCACATTAGTATTAAAAAAAAAACATAAATATTTAATATGTCAGATAATTTATAATTAAAATAGCACTTAAATTTTTTTTTCAATTTTTTAAAAAAGTTTTATTATCTTGTATTTCAATGAATTATGTAAATTCGATAAGCTTTGAATTTAGGGGTGTGCATGGGCAGGGTTGGGCAGGGCATGACCCTTGCCCGATGCCCAACCCAAACGATGAATAGGCGTCATTTTATAGCCCGCTGCCCAGCCCTGCCTGATAAAAGTCAGAGTAATTTCGGGTTGGGCGTGGTGAACGTCATGCCCGAAAATCACTCTAAGATTAAAAAATAATGAAGTATAAAAAAGAAAATAGGTAGAGTTTGATATTTTAAAAGCTGTTATAAAAGTAACAAAATAATATATGAAATGAAAGAGATGAAGAGAGAATTGGAGAGAAAGATGAAGCACTATCT
>JBAGKO010000013.1:149752-169521 GCA_037177275.1 Acacia concinna
ACCCCAAAAATGCACATAAAATAATAAGATTTTTAATCTTATTATAACTTAAAGAGTTTCCCAAAATTGGGATGTTATAGGTAGCGAGGACGGGCCAGCAGTAGGGACCTAGGCTCAATAGGTTGTATAGGGTGGACAATAGTGGGGTACAGGTAGGGGGAGGATACGATTGAGGTAGGGGAAGGATATGGTCCAAGTAGTAGGGAACCAGGACCCTAAGGGGTACAGAAAGGGAAGGGTTCTAGTATATAGATAGAGGCATACAATAATGCCTTACACTGTGATCTGTGTAGGCATTACAGAGCAACAGACCAGCAGTCCAGTACTGCTAGAAGATAGCTAGCTAGAGCCACACATCACATAAGAGTGTACAGTAGCAAGAATCTCTAAACCATAACTTATAGTGCTTGCTTGTCTGCTATTTGTGTTATATACTTGTTTACTGTAGTGTGATTGAGTTAGCATGATATGTATTTGGTATAACTCTTTGTTTATATGCCTTGGCTATATGATAGAAGTAGAGTCACGTGGATGCTCATTACATGGTAAGTGCCGAGAGAGAGGGCGCTAGAGGAGTAATATGGGCATTACATGATAGCATGACATGCATTGCATTATACTGTTATTGGTCATGATTCTACTACTGAGGTTTTGCAAGAAACCTTATCCTCTTCACAATGCAGGTGAAAGCTCTATAGGAAGCAAAGAAGGGAAAGAGTTTAGGTATAAATACTTATGCTTCCTGATTTCTGGTATGTATATGTACAGTACAATTTTATATTTTGAATTCTGGTCTGTATGCCTCTCTACATTAATGATATGATGTTCATCATTTGAGTATGTTTTTGAAAAATTTTCCTCTCTGTTTTCTGCTATATGGATGTATCAAGTGGTTCCAAGGGCCACTTTAAGGAACAGAAAAGGGTTGTAAAGTGGGATGTGACATATTCCACAAATGTCAAACCCTAATCAAGCCAAGGAGGTGCAACAAACATCAACAACAATCATAAACACTAAAATCTTACTTGCTGGAATGTAAAACACCTTCCTATTTTCCCAAAAATTCTTTCTTGATTTTAATTGCTTCTTGGGCTTCCCCTTTTAGTAAGCCTACAAAAATTCCTCATTTGAATCCAATGGAAGCATCAAAATGTGTAAATTCCAGTCACAAACCCATAAAATGCCCACTGATCGTACGGACATCCTAGTTTCCCAACACTCCCAAAATCATGGTGACAGGTTAACTCTACAAAAAAAACACCATTTGAACACAATGAAAGCATCAAACTTAGCAAAATCCCTATCCTTCCTACTACCATGTACTAACCGAACAGTACCCATTTTGTGCCAAGTTATTTTGTTTTCCAAAATTTATGACTAACTTTGAAAAGACGTAACTTTTTGTATACAGCTCCAAATTAGGTGTTCTACTACTCATTGTAAAGCTTAAAGTGTGATCTGAGTCTACCAAATATTAGGACTAGACTTTGTTATTTGCTCAAAATTACATAGGTCAACAACTAACCCTATCTAGCTTACTTCCTAGAGAAAAAATTACATCTTATTCCTACCTTTTTTCCCCTAAATTATCCTTTCCAAATATTGTAGAAAATTGGACAGCATCTCCCCTTAACCTTCATGCTTTCAAAAATCACAAAAACTCAACAACAATCCAATCCAACAACAACAACATCAATAACATCATCAATACATGGTAAATCACCATTTATCTTGACTTCTAGCTTGATTCTTTGAAAATCCCCTTCTTGAAACCCTTACCTCTCTTTCTTTCCTTGCTAAAACAAAATACCAAGAGAGGATTTAGAGACCATAGATGGGTTTAGAGAGGAAGAACTAGTATGAAAAGTAGATTAAACAACCCACCTTACATATTCCCCTTGATTCTTCTTTTCCTCTTTCCTCTTATTTCTCTCTTCCTCTCCTTTCTCTCTTTTTTCTAGTTGTGTTAAGCTCTTCCACCGTAATGAGAAGAGAATTAATTAATACTATCCATTCATTCATTTAGTCATTTTTTTGTTCTTAACTTGCCCTCAAATTTTCCAATTTTTCATGTGTGCCATTGGTTACTTTTTGTTTGTCAAAATTGACGTGAATTCCCAACTAAAATTGGACTAAATACTATTCATCCTGTTAGCTTTAATTCCAGGAGAAAATGTGATATGCCATATGAATTTTCTGTAAAGCCGGTATATCGACTGTCTCCAAAAATTCCAAACTAACTGTTATTAGTTATCAAATAATTCAAGGGTTCTCCTCAATTTTTCTTATACATTATTTCTAACATTTACTATTGTTCCTAGAATTTTTCCAAATTTGGGCTCTTACTGATAAAATTTTGGATAGAAAATCCTAAAAATTAATCTCCATATTATTTTGGACTAAAAATAATTTCATAATTCATTATGATCATTGGGCTAATATTTCCTTCATTTAGATCACTTTTTGAAGGCTTTTGGGTATTTTCCATATTTAATTCTAACTAATTCTTCCTCTTTAATTAGCTAGAACTTCTTGTGAGTGTTGGAAAATTCATATTAATTTATTTTCCACATTCCTTCATCCTCTAGGCCTCATAAACTTTATTTGGGGAATGTTCCTTTCATCCCTTAAATTTATGGGAATTTTCATTAATTAACTATAGCTAATTATTTTTTAATTAGTTATAATTACTAGGGAAATTATATTACCTTTATCGCTTCATTACCTTAACATCCTTCAATATATTTCCTCATTGCTTTCTAGCCCTTAATAACCATTAAATAATTCATATCTTACATATGAAATTAAGGATGTTACAAATAACACCCACTTAAATGCAAAAGTCAGCATAATATTTACATTAGAATTCAATTGAAGAGGTGATCATTCAAAAAGTTGCAATACAATTATATTCAACAGCTATGAAGTTAGTCCTAGTTGGCTTTTCTCTTCACTTTGTTCCTGTTGAGCATAGCTAGCACTTTGTCCAATTCCATGTTCTTTTCTTATCTTCTTCGTTCTGTACATTTTTCTCCCTTCGGCATATTATTCACCTATCAAGCAAGTTTCAAAATTTTTATCAATTTGGTTCTCAAGACTGCCCATTCATCTAAAAATACAATGATGTTTACAAAATTCACCAAGTTCACACTATAACCAGTTTTCTATAAAAAAAGAAAAGAAAATCAGTGAGAAAAAACTATCAGTAGTGTTTTCAAAATGCAGCAAGTTCACGCTAGCATTTAGCAAGGAATAGTTGAGTAAATTCATTTTCAGAAACATAATTATAGCATTCAATTGAGTCAAGTTTAGAAATTCTAATGAGTTTCAATGTACAAATCAAAGATATGCAAAATTATGCAACTTCAAAGAGAGTTTTAAGGTAAGCTTCATTCTCATAGCATGCTTTAAAAGCCATCATTGAAATTGCATCATTATACATGCATCTTAATTCACCAGCCTACTTATTATGACCTATATAATCAGCATCAGGGTCAACCTGGAATCCTATGTCCCTTCCTTGTCATCACACACGCACACACTCACGCGCCCGCGCGCACACTATGAATGTTTCTATAATACACAAACTCAATTTCTTTCCATGGCCCCTTGTTAATTGCCTTTTTATACTTAATTAATGCTTTCATTATTATTGCCACCTCCTTGATTTGGACACCAGGTTTTATCAAGATGAAGTTTCATAATTTTTTTTTGATAATAACAGGCATCCTATGACTATTCTAGCATAACAGGTGGCTAAAGCTCAAGTCTTACTTTATTATAAAAACTAACTCGACAGGTGGAGTAGTCAATAAGTACAGTCCATTCCAAGCAAATAAAGCTTGTTTTGTTAACAGGTTAACAGCTTTGTTCGCGTGACGAGGAACATGATAAAGTTCAACTTCCCAATCACTATCTGCTCTAACTTCATGATGAGTGTAAAATTAGGATGAATGTTGTCTTCCTTTTGCTGTCTCAGTTGTACCACTTCTAAAGCATCAGATTCAAGGATAACTCACCTAAGACCTTGATCCCATGCCAGTTTCAATCCTAATATGCATGCCCACAATTCTACAGTTAAACTATCTCCTTGATCATCATTAAACACAAAGTCCCCAATATACTTGACAAAGTCATTTCTAAAAAGTCCTCCACATCCGATTTTGTTAGGTGCTACAAAACAACCATCAACATTAATTTTAGTCCAGTTCATAATATTTAAAAAGTAATCCATTTAAAAATATACCGGTTCAAAATATCTCAAGAATCTCATATTAGTAGCGTACTCTTCAATCATGCGTCAACATAAAAATTCCTATTAACAACCGAACTAATTCAAGGGGTTTGATAAGTGGAAAGAAGCAATTTTGGCTTAATTTTAGCTATTATACTAATAATGCAAAAAAATAGCTTAAAACACCTAATCTTATATTTCCTTAAGGCTATTGTCTACACAGTATATAAGCTACAAACTATAAAAAAAGACTAATTTACTTAATTATTATAGGATCGATCTTACTAATAACCAAAGCATATAACAAACCTTGGAGATGAATCCATCATAGGCAAGCTTGTAGTTATTGTGAATGTGAGTCATGGGCACCACTCTCTCGTCCACCTAGAAAATATGCCCACTTAAACCATTGGATTGAATGGCATATGGAGGCTCCACCAGTTTCATGAAATTTTATCAATTTGATCGAGAAGATATGGATTGAACTGAGACATGCATGAATGTAACAGATTAAGAGACAGGCCTGAGATACTTGATGAGTTGCCAAACAAGACGAGGGTAAAGTAGCCTATGTCTCGGATGAATTGGTGGGAGAGATCTGTGAGGTATTTGGCAAGAGAGATAGCAAGATGTTCAAATCAAGAAGGAACCTTGCCGCTCTCACAACCCATAGTGGATGTCGAAGGCAAGGTGAACAGTAATGTCGATCCTTTCTTCTTTAAAGATGAGCTTCTTACATTCTCAGCCCCTCACTCTCTTAGGTCACTATCGCATGCAAAGGAAGAGAGATGGAAGCTAAAGAGGGGTTTGTCGAAGAAGAAGGGAAGAGAATGGGGAAAAGAGAGACCAAGGCCAGTCAAAAAAATCTTCCCTATTAAGGACAATAAGGATAGTTCCCATATGAAATTAATTGCAAAAAAATCACATGAAACTTTATTGCAATTATGCGATTTCATGGAACTGTTTGTTAACATATTTCTTTTCTTGGGACCTAATCACAATTTCCCAAAAAAAACCACTTTGATGAATCTAAACATTGAAGAAATATTCAATTCGCATTTCTTAATCAGGAGAAAATGTTAGCACTTGCTAGAAAAAAATAGGGAGGATTCCAAAAAAAGGCATTAGAAATAGGAAAATTCCACATCAGAACAACAAAATGATGAAATTTCAAACCAGTCATTTTGTATTTTTATTGTAAAATTACAAAAATGCCACTAGATTTTAATAACACGAATATCTTAATTTACAACAAGAGTATCCCAATTAACAATAGCAAAAGCATTTAGGTACTAAGTATTTACGCTGTGAGTTTTTGTACGGTTATTAATTGAGATACTCTTGTTGTAAATTAATATTCTAGTATTATTAAAATTCAGTGGTATTTTCATAATTTCACAAAAAAAGTAGAAAATGAATTAATTGAAATTTCCCGATTTTGTTGTTCTAAACTAAAATTTCACTATTTTTTTTGTCTTGTTTTAGAATTTTCTCAAAAAAAAAAGGTTAGCACTTACTGGAAAAAAAAAGTTAGCAATCCTTAGAAAAGTTTTTGGGAAAATCACATAAAGATTTTAAATAAAAGAATTTGCGTTAAAGAGATCATGATAATAAAAAAATTATTATCAAGTCCACATTAACAATCTCAGAAGTCAAAGGGTTGTTATTAACAATTTCAAAGGTGCAATTAACAATTTTACAAGGCCTGACGACAATTATTTTTTCTATTCTCTAAATGTCTTTGATATAAATTTTTTTATTTAGATCCTTTATGTATATATTTTTTTAGAGTTTTTTTGGGTTCTAGTGGCAAAATGCTAACCCGGCCACTAGAAAGATATGGCGAAGGCTCGGCCATAATTAATTAAATTAAAAGCAGACAAATTTTCAACTATTTGTGTTCGGAGTTTGAAGACACGAATTTCCCTTCTCTCTTCCCCTGCCTCTGCCTCTGCCTCAGCCTCAGCCTCAAACCCTAGCTCGTCTCCCCAGACGCGATTCCACCATGGCCAAGAAGCGAAAGCTTCGATCATCTGAACCCGAATCTGCCAAGATCTCTGATTCACAACCTGCACAACAAGAACAACCCCAAGAACAGCAAATCCACGAGGAAGCTAGAGTGGACGAACAACCAAATCCGAAAGCAAACCCGGAAGAGCACCAGGAACACGAAACGATGGCCGTGGACGATGCTACGCATCAGGAAGATGTAAAATTAGAAGAAAACGCGGATGTAAGTGTACCTCCAGAAGTTCACCCTCAAGAGCAGGATAGTGAGCACTCCGAAACGGCGGAAGCTGCAGCCGATGCTGCCCCCTCTGAATCAGCTCATGTTGAAGCGAATGGGGCCGAGGAAGGCAACGAGAACGATGGTGATGTTGAGGTTTTGGACGAAGAGGAGCCTTTAGAGAAGCTTCTCGAGCCTTTTACGAAGGAGCAGCTCTACACTCTTGTCAGGCAAGCTGCAGAAAAGTACCCGGATTTTATCGACAACGTCCGTCAGCTAGCAGACGTGGACCCTGCCCACCGAAAAATTTTCATCCACGGTCTTGGTTGGGACACCACTGCTGAAACGCTCACGAGTGTTTTTGGGAAGTATGGCGAGATTGAGGATTGCAAGGCTGTCACCGACAGGGTCTCTGGAAAATCAAAAGGTTATGCCTTCATCTTGTTCAGGCACCGAAGTGGGGCTCGGAAGGCTCTAAAACAGCCACAGAAGAAGATTGGAAACCGAACTACATCCTGTCAATTGGCATCCGCGGGACCGGTACCCTCGCCCGCTGCAGTGGCCCCACCGGTGTCTGAATATACTCAAAGGAAGATCTTTGTCAGCAATGTAAGCGCAGAACTCGATCCCCAAAAACTGCTTGAGTTCTTCGGTCAATATGGGGATATAGAGGATGGTCCTTTGGGTCTTGATAAACAGACGGGCAAGCCAAAGGGATTTGCCCTGTTTGTGTACAAGTCAGTAGAAAGTGCAAAGAAGGCTTTGGAAGAACCGCACAAAAACTATGAAGGACATACGTTGTATTGTCAGAAGGCTGTTGATGGTCCTAAGGGAAACAAGGGATATCAGCATCACCAGCAGCAGCATCACTCTCATCATCACCAGCCTCATTACCAGCCAAGAAAGGAGAAGAATAAGTATCAGTCTGGCGGACATGGACCAGGACCTGGACACTTGATGGCACCCTCAGCTCCTTCTGCAGGTTTCAACCCTGGAGTGGCTGCACAGGGGCTAAATCCGGCACTTGGGCAGGCCTTGACTGCTTTGCTTACTACCCAAGGTGCTGGGCTAGGGCTGGGTAACCTGCTTGGAGGTCTTGGTGGTGCACCCGCAAACCAGGCTGGGCCTCCCGCGGGATATGTCAATCAGCCTGCTGTGGGCTACGGGAACCAACCAGGAATGCAAGGAGGATACCAAAATCCGCAAATGGGGCAAGGCAGCGGTGTTAGGCCTCATCCTGGCCCTGGTGCTCCTTACATGGGTCATTAGGTGAGTCTAGCATTGTGTAACTTTGCATTTTCCTTGTCTATTTGCTGTTGATTTATTTTTGGCCTTTTAAGGTTACTCTGGGTTTTTATGAAAATTGTTTATTTTCTATGTTCCTAGAAATGAAATTGCTAGATAACGGGCAACGTGAATCTGGTAATGATACCGTACTGTAAGACAAGAGACACTTAGTTTGGGGAATATGTTTAATTATATAAACTGAACGAGTATTTTTGGCATTTTTTTACTGTTTCACATTTTTAGGTCGGACAACCCATGAAAGAGTGAAGAAATCAAGCGTTTTCCTCTAAAAGAATTACTTATGGATAAACGTGGGGGGCATGTCAAGCATTTTGCTTCATTTGACCTTGATTATGTAATAATTGCTCTCAACTCAAGTAATATCAAATTGGACTTGACTAGTGACAAAATAATTTGAGTCACAAAACTTGTTCACTTTCCAATTAAGAAAGAAATTGTCCAATGCTAAAGGGTTGCTATTTGATTTGCTTCTCTTAAGATTTTGGTATTGTGGCCGTGTTGCATTACACTAGGGGGGAAATGATTTCCTTTTAAAGGGGGCTCATGCTTATGTGCATTCTTCATGGTGAATGTTTGTTTATGAATGCACAAATAAGTACTGCTTTTTCTAGCAAAAACTAGACATCTGGATTAGTATTGGTTTTACACATTCATGCATTTCATTTTCAGTGCAAGCAATTAAACTGTGTGTTTACTCTTGTAGTCAGAACACGCTAAAGGATAAAATATAGAATGTGTTAATTGTTAACTTAAAACATTGGAGGTTATGGTGTCTTTGACATTTTAAAACTGGGGTCCTCAATGGTTTGTCCATGTGTTTGTTGCTGGTTGCTTTTTCTAATTCGGGACTGTCTTTTTGTTTAGAATATGATGGTTGCATGTTATATGTGAAATGCATTGGTTTTGCTGTCGATTTTTTGCGGATTTTCTGGTTATATAGCTGATTCTCTAAGATGGGAGGACAAAATTATGCGGCAATGTTATTGACTTTATTGACTTGCGATGAGGTGGGGTGGTTTTATATTTTACATCATAAGGAAGGATGATAGAAAACTCTGGAGAAGAGGGATGGGAACTATGTTGGGATGCGATCATATAGTTCACTTTACAGGTCTATGAAATACATCTAAAATCATTTAAAGATGTCCTACTAGTGACCTCTAAGCTTGCAACTGTGACTGGATACATGTTTCTTTATCAAATAAATATTGTAAAATCTTATAAAGTTGTCATCTAAGTATGCGACTATGTATGGGCGCATGCTTCTATTGTGTGTAACAGATATCTTATAAGGGTATTTAGATGTTTGCTAGCTGTTGTTTAATAGTGCTACAGATATTCAATAAATTCTCAATTCCCGTTTCTGGGTGTTCAACCAATGCTAGTCTTGTACAAGGGACCTTTGGTCAGGTTGCTGTTGACTTTTAGATGTTATCATACATCTTTAATTCAGGAAAGTGTAAACTTGTAGCAGGGCACATTGCATAGATGCTGTGTACTTACATTCTAAATTCAAATAGTGCATATTATTTTTCCCAGTCTGGAAAATAAAGATCATGAAATTTCCATGGATTGAAGTTGGTGCTAATATGGTGGGTTGAACATTAGAGTAATATCAATCTGTTGCCTTGTAGTAATATGTTTGACATGCTGAATGAGCCTGCTGTCGGATGTCGAACCACGCCTTAGCTATCAGTTACCATTTAAAACTCCATGAGTCGTGGGGAACATGCTTTTGCTTAGTTAGGCCAGTACACCACGGATGTGGTAGTCTTAACTGTGTCCTTGTGCTTAGTAAGTGTATTCACCATTTCCCCAGTTTTCTTTTATTAGTTTTTTGTTTTTAAAATGTTTTATTTGCATTTATATCAGGCTGCAAGGAGGAAAATTAAAATAAAAAATGTTAACGCTCTCTGTTCCAAGTTCAATGCACATTTAGCTTCTGGACTTGTTGAGTTTTATATCTGTGAACAACATTCAGAAGCTTGTATTTTACTCTTTTCCCATTTATTTATGATTTCATCTGTTTTGTTTTAAACAAACATTACCTTGTTTGCTTTCTGTTTTGTAACAAATATAACATGTAAATCTTTTTTTTTTTTTTGCAGTACCACTGGTATGGTTTTCCTAATTCTACTATTGTGCCTGCCTTTCTAATGTATATTTTTAATGAAATTACTCTTTTTATGCTTTATGTACTCATTGTGCAGATATCCCCATAGATGCATCAATCATTTAGTTTTTGGACTCTGCTGATTCTTCTGAAGTTCCCAGCCCTATTCAAATGCATCCTTTAATTTGTAATGAATCATTACCATTTGATCTCTAAAAGAACCAGATTCTGAAACTTGTATTTTCTTTTATATCAAGTACATTTTCCCTGTGACAAGTATTTTTAAGCTATGTAGTACCTCTATTTGAAATGCTGTTGAGGTCTTGAGGATTGGGTTGAATTTTGGGGCACAGAAAACTTTATGCAATATTTTTAAAAGTGTGGACCCCCCCCCCCACCCAAAACAAAAAACAAAACCGCCGCCGCCCCAACAAGAGCCAAAAAAAACAAGAAAAACTGTTGCGATGTAATTTGTGGTTGCTTGACGTTGCCAGATGGCTGGCATGGAATACTTAAATTTATTGGAAGTTGAAGGTTCAAGTCGTTTACTTTTCACACGTTTCTCTGGGTTTCAGCCATGATTTATGAGAATTTCTCATCTTTTTCTAATTGTTACTCTATGTATTTGTTAAGCTTGAATGTTTATGCTGATAATTTGATGGAGCTAATTTTTGAATGTTTCATGATTTTACATATAAGTGGAATGTGCTCTCCATTTCAACGTTTGCAACTTTGCATTGAATTTGAAGGCCATACGTTTTTGCCTCCATCCTCTTTTCTCATTTCTCCAAGGAAGAATATATCAGCCAGAAAAATGAACTTTATTTAATGTGCGAACCATTTAAATGTCTTATGTTTAAACGATATTCTTGACTAGCAGCAGAGGTTGTTTCTTTCATAACTTTGGCATATGCTGAGCATTGACCTGGATTATGACCTGTTACACCATATCATATCTGATCAACTGGTGCCCCCTTCAAAGTCTGTCATCTGCAACCACGGATGGAGCTTGAAACATATCCAAGGTGAGAAGTGGCCACTTGGGTGGACTGCTCTCCCTTTTGTCAAGTTTACTCTGGGATGGATGCCTTGGTCCTACAATACTTGGTGTTTTCCATTGGTATGGCTTTTTTAATTTTGGGTTGCTTTTGCGTGGAAAGGCTTTAGTTCATGGAAATCCCCCTTTTACCTTTCAAAAGTTCTAAATTTATTTTTGGGGCTATTCTCCATGTCAGCAAGTGGGGTTCCAACTTCTCTTTGGATTTTGAATTAGCTTTTGCCATTTAATTTGTGGGTTGATTGATGCCCTGTTTGGTACTACTTTGACTTTGAGGATTTTTTTAATTGACACGGCATAGGAAAGGATAAAACTACTTGACTTTTACCACGTCAAAACAAGTTTTTTCCCCAAAGTTCATTTATATGTCTCAAGCCAAGCAGCTGTTTTTTGCAAGTGCAAAGCCGATGGCTAATGAAGCCTGATGCAAACAGGGCGTAGACATTGTTTCCATCCTGTTGGTGTTTTCCGTATAATTTTCTTTTCAAGTCTTATAGGCTCAACAATTAGAATGCTGCATAACATTCTCTTAAGGCGCATGGAGATGAACATATTGATGATACACTGGCTGAGGCAGTTCTATGGTGGATGAGTTGGTTATTATCCTTTAATCATTTGGCATGACATGATATAATTAGGAACGAGGTTGATGTGATGCTGGTATGGCTTCAGTCCACCGATGAAGGAACTGTATGTTTAGGTCAACACACCTGGTGTTCGATCGTTGGTAGAAGTGGTAATTTCTCTAAATGTTGGTGTGCTTCACACTTGGGAAGTTACAGAAACGCTTCCTTTTTTGTAAGTCTTCTAACTTGTTATTCTTAAATCAAAGGAATTTAGGACCCTGACCAATTGCCTAATAGCAATCTAACGTTCTCTAGTTTTTTAAAATAGGTTTGGTGTTTGGGTTCTTTATATATTATTTCATCTGGTAAGAATTGATTGAAACAATGTGGCAACTATTGGAGTTGGTATTCTAGGTTAAAACTGGTGCGCATTGTGATATGGTAACGAACGAGGGCGTTTCTCTTTGGGGGCTTTACGGTGCTGTGTCAAGAAATTTGTAGGAATCTGGCGTATCCGCTTCACCCACTAAGAACCAAAACTTGGAGAAGCCAATATTGGATTTTCACTCATAAGACGATTTCTTGGCCGTAGCCTTCCTATAACATCATTATGTTTCGTTACACAACCGTTTTTGAGCTTTGTGAGAAATGTAGACAATTTAATGAAACAAAATGTAATTTAATTAATTTCAAAGTATGCAAAATTGTTGTTGTGGGCCAAAAAACCGGACTAAGTTATGTTAAAATATTATAATTTTAATTAATAATAATAAAATAGCATTATATATATGTATATGAAAATTAAAGAAACTTATAAATATAATTTATAATCATAAATTTTGTGACAATTTTATATTTTTAAAATTTTATAAATAAATAAGTAGTATTTTTTTTTTAATAGAAACAGGATTGACCGTTTTGACCAACAGGTTTGATCCGTTGGCTGGTTTTTTCTCGACCGAACTAGTTGAACTGACGGGTACATTGCAAAAAAACACATACAAGATGTCCGAATACGGAACATATTAAGGTGAAGCTGATCCAGGGTCAATTCTGCCATCATGTTTTTAACCCTTGGATCTGTTTTCCCTTTAGATATTGCTGGCTTATTTTGCGCAATCTGTGCTCATATTGAGTAAAATCGAATTTGTCAGCTATACCCTTAAGAACGTAAGGTTTGGAAATATTTCTTGAAATCAAGTTGAACTTAAAAAAATATTAAGTTGTAAAATAAAGATTAATGTCATGGTAACAAATAATTAAATCTTAACTCTAAACCTCGATATAAAAATTTGGGATGTTTGAAACTTATAATTGAAAATTTGAGTATTGCAATATACAACTATTCTATTTTGGCATTGTTTAAACTTAATTTCACACTGATTTGGCTTGATTAGTTCCATTTTGGCTTCAATTTAACCCACTTCGTTAATTGATTCAGTGGTCAGTATGAGTTTAATAACTTTGGTTAATTTGTATTTAGTAACCTTAATTATTTTTTTAGGTATATCTAATACCCTAAAATGTTTTATGGTGCTCCTATCACTCTAAAGTATTTTAAAGTGTGACTATTTTTTGTTGCATCCAACACTTTCAAATATTTATTATTTAAGTGTATTTAACACTCAAAATTATTAAGTGCAAATTGTAAAAAAAAAAAATTAGGGTGATGTACATTTTTCAAAATCTATTTCAAGGTGTTGAGTTCACCACATAATACTTTATTATATTAAATGCATATAGAAAAGCATGGTTGTACCTTTACCTTTAAAGCAATTTAAAACATTACTCCAATCAATTTAAATATTAAAAAATTCCTAAAATTACAAGGTTCTCAATGAACATATTTGCCATTTTCCCTCAGATCATGTCAAATTTAAACTAATTTACATAGTATAAAATCTTAATTAAAATAAACGTTAAAATGTGACTCAAAAACGAGTCTCTTGAAACTGCTTTCCGTTATGCGGCTACACAGCTGATTTGTGGTTTGTGAAACATGCTTGTCACATACTTCCGCTCCTGATGGATCATCTTATGGTCTTTAGGTTATATCACTAAGATTTGAACCTAGATCCATTCAAACCATCTAATATGTTTTATAGCATTCCATCTTATCTTCAAAAAGAAGTGAGTAGCTAGAGTTTGTATTGTTCAATAAGAACTCAAAAGTGAGTGACGTATTCCTTTTAACCAAAAAATATAATAATAAGGCTTCCTAATATTGATAACGTTAAGCAATTGTTGTGAAATTACTGAAAATCTAACACTCAAGTGAACATGCCATGTATGAAACAAATGTGACTAGTATTGCCAAAAACCCTGAAAACGTAAAATTTAGCGCTTCTCACAAGAACAAAGAAGCTTAAAAAATAACAGACAAGCTGTCAGTAATAATAACCTGGAAATGTAATAGACAATGAGCAGTCTTTCAAAACCAAAGTTGCGCGGTGGCAGCACAAGGTCACAATCTAAGCCCCATCTGCTAGGGTCCTCTTTGATGTGCTGATGTATAGAACTGGGTCGGGTAAAGAGATTTCAATTATTACTTGTTGTAATAAAACCAATGAAATGATAATGTAAAATATCATTAATAACAACCATTATTCCCTCGAATAAAAGCATCTCCATATTTGTTCTTCAATTGCCCGTTTACGTACTCTTCTGTTTGTTCCATTGCAATATTCATATAGCCATCTAAACATGCTAGAATGCCTGCAAAGATTAACCAAAAGGAATCAAGACAGTTCATTCATGGCCCCATGTGTGGCCCAGTGCACCAACTACCAAGAATATGCCCACAAAATGAATGCACTCAAATATGAGAACTTAATAAAAAATTAATAACCACTGCACTCCCTATCCTCTCCCTTTGTTACTCAATTTTGAATTAATAACCCTTTGATGGCTTTAATGAGGATTTAGACCAAGTATAAACGATGGCCCTTTATTTTTACACAATAACTTAATTCTTATGATAAAAAATGCCTTTGCTGGGTAATAAATTAGCAAGTTCTTTGCCCAAAGAACTAATGCTACATGGCTACATGCACATCAAGAATCCTTGAAATACTAGAAGAAAAATAATAATTTGCGTTAAAATAAAATGCTAGTTCCACCATCAATGTTATTGAAGGTGCTTGCCTTAGCATTGGGTACCAAAGAGGCAAAGTTTTTTTAGTACCTCTCATGCTGGTTCAAGTCAGGCGCAAAAAGTTGAGCAAGCAAGAAGCAAGTGCCTATGGCACTTGGAAGAAGCAAGACATCTTTTTTTTTAAAAAAAAAAAAAAGAAGGCCTGCAACATAATTAACTGAAAGAATTGAAGTGTCATTAAGCTTGGCAGAATTAAGTCATTAACATACAGTTATGCTAGAAAATTAAGCTCTTCAGTTTTATCATAGACATTGAAATGGAAAGCATAAGAAATTTCCAGCTTCAAAAGTTTACTACAACATATCACAGACACAGGAAAACCTTTCTAATACGCATACCCACTATAAAACTAAAGAGGAAAGACGAAAATTAAAAACTAGAGGGGCAAACCTCGATAATCAACACCAGAATTTAGCTTCACAACAACTGGTCGCCCGCGAATGGATTTGAGAAAATCTGCTGGGGTTTTAGTGGTTGCTGATGATTTCTCCACTGCACTCATTTTTATCTCAACCAGACTTCTAACACTGGAGGAACAATACAGAAACAAACTACAAATTCATTAATTAAAAACAAAAACTTCACGTGCCAAAAAATGTTGCAGGAAAATGATTTCTTGAATACTAAGGATAGAAATAATAAAACCAAATGCAATCAATCAAGAAGGAGAGATCCATCCTTATGATTGAAGTTTGCAATAATGCAATATGAACGTGTGAAGAACCAATTCTATTACAGAAACTTGACCATGGTAAATTAGAATCGATTCAGTAGATTTTTTTTTTTTTTTTTTTTTGGGGAAACTTCAATTTATTAGCTCAATTAGCAGCAGACATCATACATATATACATGAAAAATTCGACAAAACTATTTATGGATAAACATGCAATAAGAGGACTTGAATTCAGAGGGAAAAGGGAACCCAATAAGCATATAGCCAAATTATGAGCTCTTTCCATTTCTCTAGCAATCATCAAATATGCTGACACTTTATTCAACACAACGGCAGAACATTCCCCTTGATTTTGGGGATTATATAAAAAGGGAAAGAGTAGGCATTCGAAGCACAGCAGGCAGAAGGAGAAAGGACTATATAAACCAAGAATTTCTAGAAGAAAAATAATTCGAGGTTCAGGTACTGGAAGAAAGACGGAGCAGAAAAAACTCGTCCAATATAAAGAGATGCTAGCCAGATTAATACAGGTCACACAAATCGCCCCACAAAATTCTAAGGAATGCAAACTACAATTTAGAATAATTAAGGAAAAGGAGAAACAGACTTACCAAAGAGAGGCGGCCGGAGAATTTACCGTGGGGAGGAGCTAGTCTAGCGGTGTTGGAGAAGTAGCAACCCCTGGTGAGGGAAGAGAGATAGCGGTCCGGAAAACCCTACGGCCTACCGATCTCCAGAGAGGATAGAAAATTTTTGGGTTAAGAACTGAAGTGTGTTTACGTGTGTATCTACCACCATTTAGCTGCACCACCGTTCAAGCTCTTCAAAGTATTTCTTAAGGTAAAATTAACACCATAAAGCATCTAAATAGATAAATGCGAAATTGAACAAAAAAGAGTTTAGACTACGGAAGACGGATGCATGTGAACAATAATACCACACTACAAAAATTATTATTTTTTCTTTGGTAAGATATGAGTTCTCCTATGAAAAAAGGACAGCTGACTATAAAACATTTAATGATGCTTCATATATAAAGCTAAGGATCGAACCCTAAACAACAATACCACACTACAAAATATTACAGCGTACTAGATGCATTTAAAAAAAATTACTTTATGACATTAAATGTTATCTAAAATTTTACGAAGTATAGAGAGTTTTTTTTGGGTTAAAAACTTGAAGTATTTTTACGTATGTATCTAAAACTAAATGTATGATATGGTTATATTTCAAGTGCACCACGTAAAGTATCTTTTCAAACATTCAACTCTTTGAAGTATTTATTTATGGATAATCAACACCTTAAATTAGCTAGATGTTAAATTTCACAAGAAGTATTTTAAAATGATGTATGCATGTAAAAAACATATGTTTAAAAGATATGTTTACCTTGAGAGTTTTTATCTGGGCCAATTTTGCTCTGAAAGTTTTTCAAATGACAATTTTATCCTAAAAAATTTAAAAAGGGTGTATTTTTGCTCTTGCAGTTAACTCCATTAATTTTTACTATTTATTCATCCATGTTATTTTTATTAAGATGCAAATTTGACCCAAAAGTCTATATATCATCTAATACATTTTTTTTTAGAAAAAGTTAGATTTAAGACTTTCAAGGCAAATTTGCACCTTAAAAAAATAATATGGATGACATGTAAACATCATTTTAGCATATTGGTCAACTAACAGTTAAAATTAATAGAGTTAACAATAGGAGTAAAATCGCTCTCTGTTTGAAACTTCAAGTGCCCCTGAAAAATTTCCAAAACAAAATTATCTCTAAGTGAAAACTTCCATAGCAAAAATGCCCCTTAACCCAAAAAGAAAAATTAGAGTAATGAGTGCATCATAAAATCCTTTAGATAGCTAATGCACTTAAAAAAAAATACTTTATGGCGTTGAATGTTACCTTAACCTAAAAGTTTTTAAGCATAATTAACTTTTTTTTTTGTTTTTTTTTATTTTAAGCATTTTTTTCGGAATTACAACAATAGTAACAGTTTTTTGTTTTTTTGTCAACTACCAATTTTATGTTGATTATTTATCATTTAAACTTTTTGGTAATTTTTTCTTACTTGTAACCTCATTATAATTCTTTCTTATATTTTTTGTATGGGTTGGGTTGGGACTTGCTAGGGTAAAATCCCACTACCTACCAATAAGATTTTCACATTTACAACTAGTTATGAGCTCACTTATACTAACAATAATTGGTTGGGCACTGTCCAAGTTGTTGAAGATTGCTTTGTGTAACTGCTATTCAAAGGATCCAGATCCTCTCCGTCAATTGATGTCATATGATTGTCACGGTTTCTCTCAGGTGTGTACAGGAGGAGACGAGCATAACCCATTAACCGGTGAGGTCAAACACAGTCAAATCCCTTTTTCCATTTCCACGTACGAAAGCCGGAATTATCTCCAAAAAAAAAATGTAGTAAATGGGCTCCAAAAGAAGCATAATTATTTCATAAAAATAATGAAAGCTGAGCATAGAGTATCTATGAAATGGGCATGACTTGAGGCTTAAGGCTGTGTCACATGGAGAGAAAGCGTTACGGCAAACAGATAATAATCTAATAGAGAGTGGCAAGCCAGTAGGTGAACTTGTTATGTTCCGGGGGCTGTTTTATGAGAGATTTAGAAGAGAGGGGAGGAAAAGAAAAATGTTTATGCAGTGGAATTAAAAAAGAAATAGTGAAGTGGGGTTGCAAAGTTTTTAGTTAATTTTCTTTATTCTATTATTTTACATCTTATTTTTATTATTATAATCTCATCTCTTCAATTTCTATAAATTTAACTCATACTCTCTCCAATCCTAATTATAAAGGCCTTTTAGAGAATTTTATGAAAATCCTAAGAAAGTTAATTACATTATTTTAAGATATTAAAATTTATTGTTTTTCTTCAAATTATGTTGTTTCATTTATGAATTAATATATAATGTAATAAAACACAATATATGATATGATTAAGTAATATAATTAGCTTTCTTAGGATTTTCGTAGAATTCTCTAAAAGGCCTTTAAAATTAGGACCGGAGGGAGTAATTTTTTTTTTTGTCCTCCCCTCTCTTTCTCTCGATTTTCCTCTTGCCAAACAAACCCTTTAAACACTGACTTCTTGGGCTTGTTTTGTTAGGTGGACTTAAACTATGCAAAGAGATATATAGTCATTTGCATTAAAAAAGATGTGGAAGAAATCGTCTCTCATTCTTTGAACCGTACCATGCATGATTTATTGGCAAGGAGCATTAGAGACAGTTTGGGTTGGGTAGGAAAAGTGACTTTCTAATTTAAAAGATTTATTAAAAGTGACTTGAATTTAAATTCTGGGTTAAAAAATGATGTATTAAGGGTAAAGGAAGTTATTTGTGTAAAGAGAGTGAAATCCTAGATGGAAGCAGAGAAAGGGACAAAGGGAGCCATAAAGGGGGGAAGTTCAGCGATGGAGGCGGACATGAAGGCAAGAGTACAAAAGAAGGGTCGAATTGAGGGAGATGGGGAGGATGGAGAAGAGGATATGGGGATGAAGAAGAGGAGCGAAGAAGGATCATATAGAGATAAAGTTCTAAATTTTGAGACAATGAATCATCAAGCCTCTACTAAGGGTTCCCAAGTAATAGAATCCGCGTGGAAAGATTATATTGAAGGTTTGAATGGTTTCTTTTCCAAGAATGATGATTTGAGATATACGTCTGTAGAGGTGGATGAAAATGGTAGAAGGAAGAACTTGTGCCCATCCATGCAGGTAACGAGGGAGGAGTATGAAGCATGGTGTGCACCATGGCATAAATCCTTGATTGTGAAGATTTTAGGTTTGAACATGTCAATCTATAAGCTTCATCCACGTCTAGAAAAATTATGGAAGACGAAAGCACTGTTCAAAATACTTGATCTCGAGAACGGCTATTTCATTGTTTCTTTTGATATGGACAAAGATTTGGAATATGTGTTGATGTAAGGGTCATGGATGATCGCTAACCATTATGTTCTAGTTCAACGTTGGTGTCCAAACTTTGACCCTTGGGTGGTGGATTCCCAATGAAGAGTTGCTGTGTGGGTTCAATTTAGATCAGTTCCAGTAGAATTTTACAACTATGAGTCTTTGTAGAGGTTGGGTGCGTTGATAGGAAGAACTTTGAAAGTTGATCTGATTACTTCTATGGGTTCAAGAGGTCGTTTTGCTAGAGTTTGTATGGAAATGAACCTTGAAGTACCTCTTTTGCCAGCAGTTAAACTTTTTGGGCAAACAATTTGTAACACCTTCCTTTCATGGCCTTTACATTGCCTCATTAGAGCTATTGGAATCACTAGTTATGACTTTTAGTTGGGAAAACAGGGGAAAAATTTTCCTCTTTATTGCCATATTATTCATCTTACCCTTATTTTCGACCAACTTTGGAAAATCATAACTAATTTTAGAAAAATTGAAACACAG
>JBAGKO010000013.1:169621-181440 GCA_037177275.1 Acacia concinna
GTTTAATGGTTCCAATGTGTTCAGGACAGTGTTTTACCTAAGAAAAGTTTGAAAGAACATATGTGGAACACCGAACCAATGAATCACTAAGGACCCTTTAAAGGGGGGAGTGTTCAGCCAAGAGGAGAATGATGAGGAGGAGTGTGAGTTTGATAAAATGAATGTTGTAGATGGATTCAGAGGCAGAAATTATGTAGAGGAGAGTCCCAGCATTTCCAGAAAAAGAGAAAAACACTTGCATTGCCCGAGATTGACTGGTAATTAGAACTTCTAACCTTAACTTATAATTGATTTGCTTGTCTGCTTTATGCTATTGCTTGTTTTACTGTGTTATGGTTGACCAATCATGTATGAGATGTATGACTCCCTGTTTATATGCCTTGGCTATGTGATAAAGGTAGAGTCATATGCACACTCCTTATACACAGTGAATGTTGAGAGAGAGAGAGCACTAGAGGAGTAAGTACGAGCATTGCATATTGCATAACTTGCATTGCATTATATTGTTACTGGTTATAGCTATGCTACTAAGGTTTCTCCAAAAACCTTACCCTCTCCATAGTGCAGGTGAAGGAACTTCAGGAGGCAAGGAAAAAAGAAAGAATGAGCATGTTTAATTTGTCTCTTGTTTTGTTTCTGGATGACTGTATACATTTGTATCTGCTGTGATACTGGATTCTTGACTAGTATTGTATGCTACTGAACATGATGTAATTATGAGGATGTGTTTTCATATAGTTGTTATACTGTCCGAGTTGCATGAACGATGTGAGAAAAAGGGAAAAAGGCATGACATTGTGTTTATGATATTTTGGCACGTGGTTTTTGACTAAATTGGGTTGGCTACAGTTTGAGCATATGACTGATTCTGACCATGAGCCTTTGCACACTAATAGAGTGTATTTTTTGTTGTAGATGGAATGTTAGAACATGTCATTTGGAGTTTTGTAGAGAAAATTATGTCTTCCAAAAGTTGGATCAAAAATCATGAAAAATTGGAAAATGACAAAATGAATAGTGCATCTTTGAGGGCCTGCACACGTGTTTTGCCATGCAATTATTCTATGAAATTATTTTCCCCTTAAATAGGAAGGAAAGAGCTTTCCAACAAAATTGAAACTATGTCATTTCAATTTTTCTATAATTAGTTATAATTTTTTAAAGTTGGTCGAAATTAAGGGGCGGATGAATAGTAACCCGAGGAAGTAAAAAATTTATCCCCTATTTTCCCAACTTCTGATCATAACTAATGGTTTCAAGGGCCCTAGTAGGGTAAGTTGAAGGTAATAAAAGCGAGGTGTGACACTCAATCTGTAATCTAAGGCAGAATTTTGTTCTTCCCAAGTCCTTCATTGTCAATTTTTTTTAAACAATTAATTGCTTTTTGAAGCTATTCGGGAGTTATAATAATGTTGATATCATCAATGTAGACAGCAATAATAGCAAACCCACTTCCAGATTTGTTTATAAAAATACATGGGCAAATTAGATCATTTTTGTATCCTTCTTTTAACATATATTCACTGAGATGATTGTACCACATGTGCCCTGATTGCTTCAAGCCACACAAGAACTTATTTAACTTAATTAAGTATTACTCTTGATAACTTGAATTGGATGCTTCTGGCACCTTGAGTCATTTAGGGACTTTCATATAAATATCATTGTCAAGTGAACAACATAAATATGTAGTCACGACATCCATTAAATGCACATCAAGCCCTTCTTTTACTGCTAGGTTAATCAAATAACGAAAAGTAGTCGCATCCACTACTGGTGAATATGTTTCTTCAAAGTCAATACCGGGCATTTGTTTAAAGCCTTGGGCTACAAGTCGTGCTTTATATATTGTAATTTTACCCTTTTCACTTCTCTTTCATATAAAAACCCATTTGTATCCAAGTGGCCTTACATATTTAGATGTAAGGACTACAGGTCCAAAAACTTTTTGTTTAGCCAATGATTTTAATTTTGCATTAATGACATCTTTCCATAAGGGCCAATCCTTTCTTTGTTAGCATTCACTAATGAATTTTGGCTCATGGTCCTCATTCATTACATCATATGCTTAAGTAAAGATGTTGTCAATGTTGACTTCATTTCGGTCTCATCGAATTCTATTCATAACATAATTCATTTATATCTCATTATTTTCACACAATTTAGGTACTTGAGCCTCTTCTGGGACTATTACATTCTCTTATAAAGATAATAACCCTTAAAGAGTTAATTTTTCTAGAGCTGTTATTTTTTCTTGCTTATCCTAGAATTGATCATCTATATTCTTAACTCATTTCTCTCTCGAAGGTTTTTATTTTTAGAACTGATGGGTTTGCTACGCTTCAAGCATGCTTTAGATTCATTCATAACTTGTTGTTCTTCAGGTACATCAATTCTAATAGGAGCATTAGTAGGCGGTATATGTGACTTTGTCACTTTCTCTGAGTCAGTAAATGTCTCTGGTATTTTATTAGCTAAACTCTATAAATGAATTATCTTTTGAACTTCTAGTTCACATTGTTATGTTTGTGGATCAAAATAAGCCAATGATAATTCATTCCAACTAATCTCTTTTCCCAATTGCTTATTTTCTCCCCCTAATATTGGGACAAGTAATTCATCAAAATGATAATCGGCAAATCATGTCGTAAACAAATATACTGTAGATAGTTCTAAATACTTTATAATTTAAGGAGACTCATATCCAACATATATTCCTATCCTTCTTTTAGAACCAATTTTGGTGCTTTGTAGTGGTGCTACTAACACATATACTGCACAACAAAAAAATCTTGAATGGGAAATATTAGGTTTTTGACCAAAAATCATTTGAAAGGGGGAAACATTTAAATAACTTGTGGCCTAATGCAAACTATTTTTTCTACATGCAAAATGGTATGGCCCCTAGCAGAAACTGAGAGATTTGATCTCATAAGTAAAGGTCTCACAATTAATTGCAACCATTTAATCAATGATTTTGCAAGTTCATTTTGCGTGTGAACATGAGCTATAAAATATTCAACATCAATTCCAAAGGACATACAATATTTATTAAAACTTTACAAGGTAAATTCACCAGCATTATCAAGACGTATTTTCTTGATAAGATAATTAGGGTAATGTAATCTAATCAATTGAGTAAGTAATCTTGCAAATGCCAGGTTGTGCGAATATAATAAATAGACATATGACAATTTAGTTGATGCATCAATTAAAACCATATAGTACCTAAATGGTCCATATGCTGGGTGTATTGGCCCATAAATATCTTCTTGTATTCGTTCTAGAAATGTGAGAGATTCATTTTCTATTTTGCTTGGTGAGGGCCTTATAATCAACTTTTCCTTAGAACATGCATCATATGAGAAATCATATAAATATGGTATTTGCTAACACTTCAAGGTATGCCCATATGAATTCCCAATTATTTTTTGCATCATGATTGAATTGGGATGGCCTAACTAGTCATGCCAAATATTAAATTCATTGGTAAACTTTTGGTTTGCATTGGCAAACTTATGGCTTGCATTATTATTTGTAATTTTCTGGTTTACAATACCACGTGTTTCAATTGTGCTTATAAATGTATAGTACAAGCTAGAAGAAAATGTGAGAAACCTTTCTAATATGCATTTTCTACCAGAGACTAAATTTGTGATATCAAAATATTCTTTATTATTTTCAGTTGTTGTTTCTATGTGATATCCATTTTTTCGGATATCCTTGAAACTCAATAAATTTATTTTAGACTTAGTAGAATAAAATGCATTATCAATACATAATTTTGTTCCTAGGTAACAAAATATTAGCTTTTCTGGAGCCTTCAATCAGATTTATACTATCAGATCTAATTTGAACTTTGGTTACTTGCATTATCAAGGAAGAAAAATATTTTTCATTTCTAAGTATGATGTGAGTTGTTGCACTATCAACGAGACACAAATCCTCATGATTGATGCCAATAAGATTCATTCTTCATTAAAAGAGAAATGAAAATAAATAAGGACATAATAATTAAAAGGAAATACAAATGATATGAGCGATTTTAAATATATTAAAACATAGAAGTTTAAATAGACAAAGATAATTTAAACTAAGAAATCAGCAATATCTAAATGGGTAATATCTATGTATCCATACTTAAGATTCTCAACCTTATCAACATGATTTACTTCAACCTTTGATCATTTACCATTATTTTTAAGCGATTCTTGGTAACGGTCAACAAGGTATCTTGGCATACGGCAAGTACGAGACCAATGACTCTTTCCACCACAATAATAACATGGATTTTCAGCATATTTGTTATGCCTATTATTTTTCCTCTTGTGGTTTTTATCAATTTTTCTCCACTTTGAGGGGAATTTTACCATGATTCTGAACATGGCCATGACTATAGCCACATGTCCATGTCTACGGCCACAGCCACAAACAAATTCATTTGTTATTGTATTCACTTTTGGGAATGGAGTTAAACTTATTTGACGGGATTCATGATTTTTTAACAAAAGCTCATTATTTTGTTCAACACAAGGAGGCAATAAATTACTTCAATGTATTTCTTGAAGCTTTTCTCACGATATCGTTGCTGCAGAAGCAAGTTGGATGCATGAAATGTAGAAAATGTTTTTTCTAGCACATCTTCATCAATAACATTCTCTCCACATAATTTTAATTGAGAAGATATTCTAAACATGGTTGAGTTATATTCGCTCACAGATATAAAATCTTGCAACCTCAAATGCATCAAGCCGTAACGAGCTTTTGGAATGATGATAATCTTCTGGTCATATTATATTAAAAAAATAAGAGATTAAAATGATATGATTTCTGATCATATAGTCTCAACATAAGAATAATAAAAATATGGCTTTTGGCCATATAATAGGAACAAGGTTTATATGACTTCAGGTCATATATTTTCATAATAATAAATTAGAATAATATGGCTTTTGGACATATAGCTTCAAAATATAAATTTATAGAGTATAGCAATATCATTAATAAAGAACCTCTAAAAGAAATTAAAATAAGATGAAGACAATAATAATCTCAAATCTTAGCCATAGAACCCGATGTTTACAACAATTGATAAAATAATCTCTTTAATTCCATATAGCGGTTCAGATTATTCCGGATTGATTAAGATCAAGTAAAAGAAAGTAGAAGAAATGGTAAAAGTAACTCAAAGAGAAATATACTTTTAGAACTCTCATACTGATAACGTGTTATAAAAGTAAAAGAAATGTTAGATAGAAAACAAGTGATTAGAGAATATAAGAGAGAAAGGGATATGGAATTTTTCTCTTTCATGTAGTATATCCTTACAATATTTTTCTATGCCTTTATTTATAGGCAGGAATGAACATTAAGATCAAACATTCTTTATCAATTTTGATTACCAATAATGTTGAAATTAGTGGCAAAGAATGTTGAATTGGTGGAGTCAATCTTGGTGGGTAATTATACATGGAGAAAATATAAAAGAGTATTAAATATTGAGTAGGATATAAGTTAATAGACATCCACATAATTAATATTCATAATACTAAATAATTTTTACAGGTTTCAAAAATAAATTCTTACATATATTTGGTTTCCTCAAAAATTTGATAGGGTCACTTATGGGCCCCAGGCCCTGTTAAGTTTTGAGTTTTGCACACACACAGTCATTGTTGTGTTGTCTTTCAATTCCTTAGGTGGCCGTATCAGCCAATGGAAAGCACGCGATGAGTTCCACTCCACACTTGCTTATGATAGGGCACCCCTATATAAGCGTTTAAAACCTCAAGCTTCGCCTTTCACCTGTTCATCGCACTTGTAGGCGTCTGCAACTCCGAATACTTAATTATAGCACACCCAAACCAGCCACTATCATCACTCTCACTCTCTGCACAAACCCTAATTTCCACCTCACCGTACCAACCCCATTATCACCCGCCTTACTTCTTCTCCCACTCACCCCGGCATCAACCTTGATCAAAACTTCACTGTCTGCTTTTTAACTGAAAACCCACTTGGATTCCTGCTGCTCCAGCTCAGGATTCCTGTGCCCAATCATCCCCTGCCCTGTCATCGATGATAGTTCTTGATTCAAGTGGCAAGTGAATTTATCTCTGTCCTATTTTCACATTTTTAGCTGATCATTTAGTTTTCTTTCTTTCCAGTTGTAATTTGGTAAGAGAGGGAGGCTCACGGGAGCAGGTTTGAGAGTTAGGTGATTGTAAGTGATGGTGATTGCTGAGAGTGAGATTGGCGAGGATAAGAAGGAGGTTAATGCCCCCAAATCGCCGTGGAAGACTCCTGTTGTAGATGGGAACGGAAGTGATGTCTCTGTTATGATGGGCTCTGAGTCCTGGCCCGCTCTCTCTGATGCCCAACGTCCTAAGAATTCTGAGACTGCAGCTAAGCTCGAGGATACGTCTGTTGCTGTTGGAATCTCTGGGGAGACTGCTTCACGACCTCCACCTATGCAGGTTAACCTCTCTTGGATAGCATTATGGTCTCTGACATGAAATGTGATGATGTCATTGCTGATTTGATGATTTTGCTGAGCTCAATATATGCTTTCATTGTTAGAAATTAGGATAGAATTTACTTTTAAAACAAAAACGCCATTATCTAGTTTACTTCTAAATTTAATTTCATGTTTAAGCTCGCACAATTAATAACTAATGCTGTCTCCTGTTAAAACGCATTTTTTACCACACATTTTGTTTTTGCTCTTGTTGAGCTGCTTGTTAGGTAGCTTTTATATCGTCGACCACTGTGGGCATTTGGAATTTCTGTCATTTCTTTTACCTCCCGTTACTATTGTTTATTTAAAGTTTCTCCCTATAGAGGCTTTACTAACTATACTTTATCCATATTCTATAATAATGCTTAAATGCTTCTATTTCGAGCTTTCTCTTATGTTATCAAGTGCGTACCTTTTTCATGTTTTAACTTCCTTTTTTCACTAGAACTGTCCTTCAAGTGCCGTCTTCCTAATCCAATTTACAGACCGTTTCTTGTATTGGAATGGTTCCCATAGAGGTTGCCTTGCATAAGAATGGGGATAAGAATGAGGAAATATTTTCCCCTCGCTTGAATTTGGGGATGGGGACCATCTCTCAAGGAACTTGTTATATTGAAATTACAGTAACATCTTTCATTTTGTTCAATTACTTGTATGTACATCTTTATTACTTATTAATATCAATTTCATCAATAAAATATAAATCTATAGTTAGATGTATTATTTATAAGTCATAAACAATGTGGCTCACCTGAAACTTTGTTCAACATACAGGAAATGGGTAATTAAGTACTTCTAATTTATACTAATAAACCTTAACATATTTCCATTTTTATAAATTTTATTTGAATATTTTAGAAATATATTTATTGTGGCATTCCAAAACTTTACTTGACATAAAAAAAGTTGATGTATTGGGGATTCTCTTAGGCTCTTGCATCCCATGGGGAGTGGGATTGAGGCTAATTTGTCTCGTTATGGTAAGTAGGGACAATAGGATCTGTTTTTTGGGGGTGGGGTGGGAGTGGGTTGGCTTGCCTTTTGGTCTCTGCCATCAGCCATGGCCTAGTGCAACCTTTAAATTCCCTTCGGTCAAAAAAATCTCTTAAGTTCCCCATTTGACCATATGGATCCACTTACTCAGCAAGAAACCGTTTGATGCTATTTAGGTTAGTCTACTTGACTATAAACAAGATCCTCTCTGATTGTCACACTTCTTGAATTTGTCTAGTTTGTTCTAATATAGGACCCAAAATTAGAATGTAGTAACATGGGTTTAAATGTATTGAAATGAATCTTATAGAAAATGACCCGTACAGAAATGTTTTATATTCCTTGAAATGATGGACGTCAATAAAGTTTTTAGTTAACGTTTTATATTTTCTTGAAATGAAGTATGCCAATGCGCATGAAGATTTTGAGCTTTTTATGTGCATTCAGAAGAGTTAAAATCTTCAACAATTATACCTGTAGTTGGTCGCTAATGTATATACGTAAGAAAAAGCAAATCTAGTTCTAGATGAACATCCTCATTTACAGTTGTCTTCCTATATCTTCTCATTCATTGTGTTTATCCTGCCTTGACGGAATAATTCTGACACGCTTGTCTCTGGGTGGTCATGTTTGTGTTGCTTTGGTAATATAAAATTGTTTGTCATCAGTTAAAATTTGGCAAGTTGATAGACAAATGTATCACTTAGATCTTTTGCTACAGAACTATTAGTTTTTTGTTTTTTGAAATTTTGGCTGAACATTTCAAATTATTATTTAATGAATTTTGTAAGAATATCATATGATGATTAGGCATCTAGAGCTGTTTCTACGTTTCCATTTGGAAATGATTGTTATGGGAAGTTATGCGGGCAACAACTTGAGCATTGAAGTAGCTAGCTGTGAATGATAAATACATTGTGGGTAAATGTTCAAGCTTTAAGAAATTGCTCAGATATCTGATATTGAATCCCCCAACAAAACCCCCCCCCCAAAAAAAAAAAAAACCAAAAAAGGCGATTGGTCTTTTGTTATAGTTTAGTGTCCCATTTGACATAAATATGCTTTGCTTCTACATGATCGTCCATATCATCACAGGGGCCGGTTGTTCAGCAGAAGTCAAATGGTTCAGGAAACTCTAATTCATTCCATAAGATCTCATCATCGCGTCATCAGAAATCAGGTGCTAAGCGCAACTTCAGTGGTGGTCCTCCTTTTCCTGTACCAATGCCTTATCATCATCCACCAGTCCCACCAGTTTTTCATGCGATGGTACCTCCACCTCACATAGCTGTTTCAGGCTATGCTTTTCCTCCTGGACCGGGACCTTTTCCGAGTGTTGAAAGTCCTCTAGCAAAGCCTCCATCTCAGGCACCAAGACAAGCCTTTGTTCCAACTGGTCATGCTGTTGATGGAAAAAATGTTCAGCCATCTGTGCAAGGGGATCCAAATGCTTATGTTAATATTTCTAGCAGAAGACCCCCTATGAAGGAACAAGCTGACCATGTAAATAATGCTTGGCATCATCAAAGGGCATTTCCCCCTAGAACAAACATTTCTATGCAACA
This sequence comes from Acacia concinna, assembly GCA_037177275.1. Lineage (NCBI taxonomy): Eukaryota > Viridiplantae > Streptophyta > Magnoliopsida > Fabales > Fabaceae > Acacia > Acacia concinna. The sequence continues at coordinate 178,697 of JBAGKO010000013.1, forward strand.
GGGTATGGGAACAAGGACCTTTATAAGACCTCAATTTTATGGTCCACCTCCTGGTTACATGGTTGCTCCAAGTTTCCCAGGTAAATATTCATTCATGATCCTCTGGCTCTACATACACAGAACTCTGCACAGGAATTTGTCTTTATTGAGTGAATGGGACGCGTCTCTGTATTTTTTATAATTCTTGAATTCCTTCATTGGTTGGTGCTGTATCTCAATGATTCTGTTTTTGCTTAGGACCTCCACCTGTATGGTATGTCCCTGTAGCACCCCCAGGCTCTATTAGAGGACCGCACCCACGTCATTTTGTTCCATTTCCTGTCAATCCAGGATCTCAGCCAATGCCTCCAGAAATTATATCTTTGAGGGCTAGCATTGTTAAACAGATAGAATATTATTTCAGGTCAGTAAATCAATTGCGGACATTGGCTTTTGACCTGCAAATACTATTTTGGCTACAGTTAAATAAGTCTTGTGAAATATTTTGTTATATTATAATAATTTTACTTTTTGTTATTATTGTTTTCATCTTGATGGGTGTGGTTAACGTAGACCATTGGACCTCAACATAATCTTCTAGATGGAGATGAATGAATTGATTTTACTGCTATTTGGAATACAAGAGATGATTGATTTGTTGCTTTGAGAAGTGAAAGTAACCAAGTCTAAGATAATTATTGCTTTTTCTATTAGGCCTTTATAGAGTTGTTTCTTAAAAAGTGGCAATGATTTTTGGTGAGTATTAAATATGTTTTGAGGACTCCTGTAATCAAGTTAATCAACATATTGGGAATATACCAATGCAAGCAATGTGATCAAGATTGCTCATTCAGCAAACTGCTGACCTCTGTGCTTTCTCTTGGCAGTGATGAAAATCTTCAGAGCGACCATTATCTTCTTTCCTTGATGGATGATCATGGATGGGTTCCAATATCAACTGTAGCTGGCTTTAAAAGGGTCTGTTTGTAATTTTTTTGCCTTCCAATTATGTTACAGTTTTTAAAATGTATGCTTTATGCAGGTGCATCCTATAATCTGTATTATTTTCAATAATGTAATTTCAATTGCAAGTTGTAGGCTTTTTAGTAAATAATCTTTTTCTCAAATTTTAGTTGTGTAATTCTGATGCTATGCTATTGTCAAAACTTCCAAAGGTTAAGAAGATGAGTGAGGACATGCCATTCATCCTTGATGCGCTGCAGAGCTCTAAAACCATAGAAGTGCAGGTTAGATTTTCACTTGACTTGGTGGTTTTTGCTTTTCCAAGTTTGACAGTTTGTTTCATTTTTTTGTGATTCAATATGTAAAATTATAATATGTTAATTTATGAGTGTGTTTGGATTAGCTTTTGGAGAAAGCAGTGATAAAAGTAACTTTTGAGAATACATTATGTGAAAAAATTGATTTTGATAAAATGATAGTGCTTGGATAATTCATATTGGAATCACTTTTTTCATGTTCAAATTACTAAAAAGGACATTATCTTTTGTGATATTTCATAATTGCATATAAAGGATAAGATTCAATTTCAAAGATTTTTAGCATCAAATTTAATAATAAATACCAAAGTTTAAGTAAATTTGCCTAAAAGTTTGTAGATGGAAATGTATGTGGAGAAGGATATGAAGATGAGTTTTAAAAGTATGTTTTGGAGGGATTAAGAATGCTAAATAAATTACTTAATCATATCATATGTTGTGTATTATTAGATTATATATTAGTTTAAAAGTTAGGCAAATTATTTTGAAGAAAAAATGATAAATATAAATATTGTAAAAGAATTTCATTAGCTTTCTTAATATCTCCTAAAAAATTCAACTTTGTATATTTAGGACCGGAGGAAGGAAAAAAAATAGTCTCCTTCCGAACTGGCTACAATAGCCACTGTTGAAAATCAAACTAAGCCTTCAAAAAGCAATACTTCTTCCCAATCAAACTCATCAATACGGAAAGCAAAAAAAACCTCATCAATATGAAGTCAGCCAAAGAAAACCCCCTATGCCTGATAATATATATTTTTTTCAACTGCTAAAAAATGGGAAGGAAGAATAAGAAGGAAGGAGAAAGAGAGAGAAAAGGGGAGGAAAGTGAAAAAGGAAAAATGAAACCATGGTTTTGAGAAAAAAGTGCTGGGATTTTCTCGAGTGTTCGAGTAATTTTTTTCAAAACTATGGTTTTGCCCCTAAAAGTGCTTTTTTTTTTTTTTTTATCCAAACACACAATATGATCAGTTCAATCACGGTTTACGTAGGGCTGCATTTGTGACTTACTAGTTCAATGATTGGCCCAGCTTTCACATCATTGGATCTTTTGTGTGCATGAGTTGGGGGCTGCAACTATGCATGCTTGAACATGTAACTGTTACGTAAACATAGTATGAATCCCTAGAATACTAATTTGGTATTAGTTTAATTTAATTTAGGGAAGAGCAATATAACCTAGAGTGGTGTAGCTATCATGGAGTAGCATTAGCCAAGAGAGGTGTAATTGTTTCCCTAAGTTAGATTAGGCTAGTCTATTAATGATATATTAATTAGGGATTAGGATTTAATAGGCCCAAATGTATTAGGCCCGATAAGAATTAGAGTAGGCGGCAAGCAAGGCAATTGTATTACTAGTCTATACTTAGCCTATATAAGAAAGGCTAATGAACATGTACAGAGATTAGAGATGATTGATGAATAATATCAGTTTCGGTTCTGTTTCTCTGTTTCTCCTTCTCTGTTCTGTTTCTCTATTCCCCT
>JBAGKO010000013.1:181540-203038 GCA_037177275.1 Acacia concinna
ATCTCACCACAACCCTTACATGTAATTATTATAAAAGCCAATGCCCTTTTTGTCATTTCACTGTAAAAAAAGCCATTCTGGTAACATTTATCCAAACACTCTCATTTTTTCAAAACCAACTTTTTCACAAAAGCCCTTCTGAAAAGGCATTCTGGAAAAAGCCCTTCTGCACCAAAAAGACTTTTCAAAAGCTACATCCAAACGGGCTCTCAATCTTATTTTTACTCAATTTTACCTTTTCAAAAATTATCAATTACAATCTTCATTCCAACCAATCTGAATCTAACACATCCTCAGACGTGCACGGTATATAAACGGCAACTCAGGGGTTTATTAGAAATTGCGGTTTAGTGAGAAGACTTGGCTCAGTCAGTCGCATCTTCCTGTTCTTCCGTGACACTCATGACCCGAACTTAAACTATCTCCCAGTGGAAGTCGTCGCCGTCGAAGTGCAAGTACTTAGCTACTCAGCTCACAATATCATGCTTCATACACGTATGAGCTTACCCCTTTCTCCACAATCAAACCTAAACTGATCCACATGCAAATCATTGATGAATCCATCATATGCCACTAATTGAAATTATCTGAGTTATTTGTGCAGGAATGGCCAGAAACCTAGCTGTATTTCTGGTGTTGCTTCTGTCTATTTCGATCTGTGAAGCAGCGACTGTTTACGAGCCGATCTCGGATTCTCATCGAACTGTGGCTTTAGAGCTCTTCGCACCTGTTAATGGATCATATGCCAGGTGAACTAAACCCTAATTAAACCCTTTTTAATCTTAGGACGCCATTATCCGTCCTCCATCTTCCATCGGAGAACGGAGAATTGGTGAGAGTCTTGGCCACCAACCGTTGTCGACGCCAATTACATTTTCATGTTAAAAAAAATATTACTTTTTGGCGATTCCAATAATTCCAATATTTTTGTAATGGATCAAAATTGGCTTCCAGAAAGAAATTCCTTATTTTTTCTCTTATAGTTTGGATGGACAATTGCTCTTCTTATGTGTTGTTTATTACAGTTCATCTCTTTGGTTTGCATCACTTTGATAGGCAACTAATTATTGTATTGCATTATCACTTTTCAGTTTAGAAGATACCTATGAGGCCTTGAGCATTTTTGAGATTCTTGCCATAGAAAAGAAGCCTGATGTGAGCTCAACCGCTTGTCAAAAAGTATTGGAGACTCTTGGATCATCATCTCCTCCAAAGGATGTGTTCTATGCCTTGAAAGTTAATGGCAAATTGAAATGTAAGGTTGATGAGAAGGTTCTCAAGGTAACTGCATGCCATGTCCACTATTTTGTTTGTTGCAGCTGAAATGTCATTGCTGATTAAACTTTTGTTGTTGTGTTTAAGTCTCAAAATTGACGCTGGCATTTGTTTTACATGTAAAGAACATTGCTTCACGACTTAAAGCCACTGTAAGTGATGCAAGTACGTTGCTTGACATATACCATTCACTAGGAAGTCTGGTTCTTATAAAGGTAATTCTTGGGATTTTATTTAACTCTGCAAGTAAATATTTTTTCTTCCCTTCAATATTCTTTAGACTTGTTAGCTATTATTGCATAAATGTCTCTCTTCTGAGTTCTGAGACTAATTTCTTCTGTGCTGTTGCTGTCCGAATGCAATGTAATATCTTTTCGAATAACTGCTTCTGATCTCCTAGTGTTGTTTGCAGTATCAAACTTCTAACGTTGATGTTCTTCTTGCTGATGGTGATGGGACTTTTCAATCAATTAAGGTTGTTTTATTTACGTTGAGATGCAATCTATGTTTGCATTGGAATAAATATCATTGCTGTTCATCTAATATGGTGCTGGGAGTCTAGGACATAAAACCACAACCCATACACATGATTTTCTTTCATTGCAACCACAATTCAAACCTTAATGCGGAAACTTGAGTTAATGTCATGCATTACTGGCAGGCTCTGAGCCAGAGTGATGGAAGATGGCGCTACAGCCCTGATAACCCTGAGTCTAGTACATATGCTGCTGGTAATCATATATATATATATATATATAGATCTCTCTCTCACACAGTGAAGATAGCCTGCCTAGCATGGTCCATGAGATCCCGGTGGTAATTATCCTAGCTAATCTATACTCACAAGGAATGACTTGTTTTTAAAATGCATGTTGCAGGATTAGCTCTTGAAGCATTTGCTGGAGTGATCTCACTAGCATCTTCTGAAATTGATCAGTCTAGGGTAAACTTTTGGATCTTTAAAGTGTGCAATTTTTAAATTCAAGGACATTCGAAAGTTGCATATATCATGCAGAAATTCACTTGATGAAGCTTACAGGCAGTTTGAGCATGTTAAATTTGAGCGGCATTGATGCATGGCTATTATAGGGCTTGTTTGGTTTGAGGGTTTTTTAATTATGAAAGTTAGAGTAACATTCCTGAAATTTGGTTGATAACATACCAATGCTGATGCTTTTCTCTGACGCATTGTGCCATCATATCTTACTGAACACTTTAATTAGTATCTTATATTAGCTTCATATTGGCAGATTGATTTGGTGAAAAATGATATATTGAAGCTTTTTGACAGCATTGAGAAATATGGTATGTGTGCAGCTTCATTTGGTTTGTTGTTTATGTTGTCCTTGCCCTTTCTTTTCTTTTCTTCTTCTTTCTTCTTTATTGTTGATTTAACTATGATGGAAGACATCCTTATAAGTTGTAAAATTCTCCTGGCACCGTAGTGTTATGTAAACATAGTATGAATCCCTAGAATACTAATTTAGTATTAGTTTAATTTAATTTAGGGAAGAGCAATGTAACCTAGAGTGGGGTAGCTATCATGGAGTAGCATTAGCCAAGAGAGGTGTAATTGTTTCCCTAAGTTAGATTAGGCTAGTCCGTTAATTGAAGGGATTAGGCCTTAATAAATGATTAGGCCCAATTAAATGACATTAGGCCCAATTAGTCTAAGTGTAAGTGTGTGCGGCAAGAAAGGCCTAGGCAGATGTATTATAAATTGGACTAAAGTCCCCTATTGTACAGATTGATCAATGATGAATGAATAATTTGCATTTCAGTTCTGTTTCTCTGTTTCTTGTCTCTCGGTTCTGTTTCTCTATTCCCCTCTGTTTCTGACTTCTTTCCTTTATCCCCTCTGAGTCTATTCTTTCTACTTCTAATTCCTCTCTTTTCCTATCCTATACCTAAACATTAGATTGATTTTACAATTAATCTAACAGTAACTTTGATTTCAGTTGTTAGCAGCAGTTTTGTTCTTTAATCAACTTAAACAGTTTGAATCAAAACCTAGAGTATATATAATTAGACTCTCTTTGTATGTTATTCAAATTACTGTATAATTCCATTCAAACATTTCAATTAAGTTGTTTCATCTCAAGACAAGCATAACAAGGTGTTGCGTTTTCCTTCCTTCTATTGGACATAAATTTTTTTTTTTTTTTTTTTGTGATAAACTGGGCACAGGCATCTTGCTCATTTAAGGCAACTTGAAATCGTATCATTTGTGTTCAATATTTTAATGGTGACACATGTTACTGTTTTATCAAATTATTTCAAAAGAAATGTTTTTGGAACACTTCTTCAAGTTCGCACATTAAATTTACATGCACAGGGCTTTTGAGAAATTATAAGTGTTAGGTGGTGGGAAAAATCATTTTGAACTCTTTTAAGCTTAAGCTAAATAGTAATGTATGGCTTCAATATATGAAATAGAGGGTTAAAAATGCCTTTATTTTTTTAACTTAGATATTTAGACCTTGTCTCTTTCTAGACTCTACATACAAGGAACACCATATTAATGCTTTTGGAGCTAGCTTTAAATTACCAAAGCATCAAAAGCTTGAAAATTTCATGATATCTTCAACAGAGTTATATTATTTATTACTTCCTTTCCTTTTTCTTTCTTGTTTTTGGCCTGCATGTTGCTTCTTTTTCTTAGTTCTAATTGTAGCTTGTGTTATTACATAGGATGAAAAGATTAGGAGACGTGATAGTTGGTCAAAATGGATTCACGATTCCACAGGAAATTCAGCAACATCAATTGCTCAGAGTCAGCAGAGTCAACAGAACCAACCTGCAGATTATACAACCAAATATCTTGAAAATGATGATGCCACTGTAGACAGGACAAAGGCAATTTCTGAAGCAACTCTTAATACTCTAGGGGAGCAGATGCAACCAAATAAAAATGGGACAAAAGTTTTACAAATAAACACAGAACATGATGCGGACTGTCATCTTTTCAAAAATAAATCAGAAGCAATAACTGATGAAAGTGTCAAATTCACTGATCATGACACGGGCAGCAATAAGTTATGCTTTTACTCGCAAGATACTGAGCCAAAAAAAATTGATGATGATGAGACTGGAAACATGGAGGCTCTGACTAGTGTGAGCGTAAAAGATCTTTCTAATGATTTTGCAACTACATTTATGCTTGATGAAGAGATAGAGCTTGAAAACAAAAAGCCAAAGAAGGCTGATCTTTCTTCTACTAGAAGGTATGGCACATAATAATACTTACACAGGTCAAAATGTCCTAGTGATGACTTGGTAGGATACCGATTAGTCTAGGATAACGAGTGATTTGACAAGTTAGAGAAATATTAGGATAAATATTTATTAATAGGACCATACTTTCATCAAATTCTTTATATCCATATATCAAGTTCTCTAATCACACAAGACCACTTGTCCTATTTTTTGCATATGAATTTATAATTAAATGATTATATTTTAAAAGTAAGACACATAGCTATATGTTATTGGAGAACTTGATGAAATGGATATAAGGAATTTGATCTGAGTATTCTTCTTATTAATATTATATTTTAGATATTGTTATTTTATTTAGGATATTTTATAATCTATTTAGTGATCCTGAAGTATGGGATTAGTGGTTTAGATATTTAATATGAAATTAATATTTTTATTCATTTATTTAGGTAGTTACTCCCATTAGCTGCTTAGCGGATTAATGGGTAGTTTTAGGATTATTTTGAGGGAATCTTAGATATCGTTATTATCTATAAATATTGAGTATCAGTTTATATAAAATCAACTATGGAATATAATAGGAGATCCTCCTTGGGCTTTGTTAGTCGGATGAGTTAAGATTGTTAGTTTGTTACTCACACTATTAAAGATTTATCATTATCTTTATTATTTGTGGAATTCAATTCTGATCTCATAAGTTAATAGAGTTTTCTTCATTATCGTAGCCTCCTGATTGGGATCCTATCATCTCCTGATTTGGGATCCTATCACAACTTTTGGGGGATATCAGGCTTGCATAACAAGGAGGGAGAAAGATTTGGTCAAAATTTTCAGGTCTTTGAAAAATGAGAAAATTTAAAACAAATGTAATTTTCTCATCAACTCGAGTTTTCTAATCCCATATTCCACTTCTTTAGTTTCATCCACCAGAGTCATGTTTCAAGTTAGTCTATACCATTCTTGGCATATGCCCAGATGGGAGACATATTTTTTGTTCTGGCACACCCACATGTATGGGAGGCATGTGGACATTGTGTCTTGGTGTTAGTGCTCAAGTTTCTGCTATTCTGAAAATCTTGTTTTTAAACGAATTTCTTGGACAGTATTGTAACAACAAACCAATTTTATGCTTGGCCAGTCTTCTAGTGCTTCTGAAACATTTTCCTTACACTTGAATGCTTTCATTTTTATTTTTTATGCAAATACATCTTTATTTAGAGATATGAAAAATAATTAAAAGCTTTATAATCAACAGAAGCAGTAGTTGGGAGATGAGAAGCCTGGATAAATATCAACAAGTTATTTAGTAGCTATTGCCGGTTTAAATAGTGAAGATGAAATATTTTGCACTGCAATTTTTTGCCCAACCATAATGAATAGTTTATATTGAACATAAGATTGGTATTTCACATTCGGGGCAATTATTTTTTGTTGATGTCCCCCCGCCCCGAAAGACATCTGATACATATCATGAACATTTTTGGCCAAAAAGAATCTTGAAATGATTTTTGATTTACCTTTTGTTTTAGAACTATTAATGGTTTATTAATGTATGTAATTTCTATTTTCATTTATTTATTCTCTATCGTTTATATTCTAGATTTATCCATAAGCTCTTTCCTTTATTGCTGCTTCCTAGATTATTAGAGAATGGATGCTTTTTTCTGCATCTCACAGAAGCTTGCTTCCTTTTCAAACTAGATTTATTCTTGCATATGTTAAAATGTGCAATCTGTGACATAATTTTAATTCTTTTTCTCAGTATTCCCAATAACATTTTCTTGGGATCATCCGAGATGGATATTTTCCTATTCCTTTTAATGTGAAATAGGAAGATTTTTGTTTTCTTTGTTAAATCCATGCCAACATCTTCTGTTCTGATCCCATATGGGTTGAGATTAGGTTATTGTCACGCCATTGCCACTTAAGTGCAAACTAGTTTGTGTTACATTTGATTTTACATTCATCTGATATAATTTGTTGCCTAAAAGGATTGATGATGAAGATGATGAGATGGTTGTCAATGACCAGGACGTTGAGAGACTTGTAATTGTTACCCAGGTATTTTCTTGATAAGCTAATTAAAAATTGTTTTCTCCCCTCAAAACATGTTACTAATTATTTTTATTAGAATAACAGCTTTATTAGAAAGGAAGATTACAAACGAGAAGACACGTGAACATTATAGAACAAAAGAAAACCTTGCCAAGATCCAATAACCAGCAGGTCAAAAATGGTACAAGGCCACTTATTCACTTATTTGGCAAAAACACTTGTCTGAATGAACAGTGGGAAAGGCACCATGGGGAAGACATGGTTTTTTCTCATCCCACAATAAATGTATAGGCATTGATGCATGTGAAGAAGCTTTTTGAAAACCTTTCATCTCAAAAGCTAAAGCTATTAAAAAGTGATTCCAGAGAAGAGGATTGTAAACACAAATGTTAGATAAACTGGTATGGATAAGGGTGGCATAGCTGCCCAAGAAATGCACCCTTCTTTCCATGTTCATTGAAATCTTGTGACTCACCATTTCTTTTGAAGGATATTCTGTATTAATTGTAAATATTATAAAGTATAATAAATAGGACCAGAGGCTAAGTTAGAGAAATGAGAGGCTGATTTAGTGGGATCATCATTTATGATTTTGCTGTTATGTGCCCCCTATAGACCAATATAAATACCAGCACAGATTATAATCATTTACACAAGCAAAGAATCTTTCTTCTGAACCAGATCTTCACCCCTTGCTTCATCTCCTTTTCTTGTTAGTTTCCATAGAACAATAACAACAAAGTCTTAATTCCACTAGGTGGGGTTGGCTGTATGAATTGTACTACGCCATTGTGTTTTGTTGAAAACCAGATATTTAAATAGTTTATTGACCAAAAAGTCCCTCTTAATAACCTTTGAGTGTTTGATTCGGCTTCCCTTGACCTCTTTTTATGCTCCATACTACTTGATCAACCTTCTTCTTTACTGGTGCACTCCAACCTTTTTTGCATGTAACCAAACCACCTTATACGATTTTCTACCTTTTTATCAGAGACCAAACCACCCAATGGCCTTCTTGTTAGTTTCCAGGAAGTTGGAGAAATGAAATAGGTACTTAAAGAGAATTGATGAAAATTTAAATAAATTGAGTGCTTAAATGGCTGTAAAGTGGCTGAATCTGCACAACGATAGCATTATGATTTTTCTTGATATTCTCTTTTGAGCTTGAAGGGCCGGCTTGGCTCAACGGTAAGCTCGCTTGCCTTGGGGTCTGTGGTCGCGGGTTCGAATCAGCCTCTCCGCGTAAAAGCGGGGGTAAGGCTGCCTAGTATACTCCCTTCCCCAGTACCCTCACCAAGTGGGGACTCGAACTGGGTTGGCCCTTTTTTTATTCTCTTGAGCTTGCATAAATGGATTATTTGTTTATATTCTATCTTTAATATACAGAATAGTGATATTAAACAAGGATCTAAAGTTGGTGACAGAAAACTCAAATCTATTTCCAGCGAACTTGCTTCTGAAATCAATGATGGTCTTTACTTCTATGAACAGGTTAAAAAGCTACCGTTTTTACTTGCTTTTACCAGGACATCGTCATTTCTTCAACATTGAATTAATGTTACCTGAATAATTATTGACAGGAACTTCAAAATAAACGGTCAAATCGTAGAAAGAATAATTTTGATAATAGAGATCGGAAGTTAAAATCTACAAGCAACACTCCTGGAGTGTCTAATACAAAGATGGGAGAAAATTTCTGCACTGCGCTTGAAGAGTTCGGAAGCACCAGTCTACGGAGGAAACAAAAAGGCTCTCTCAAGCAGCAGTCATCCCATAAGCAGCGATTTTTCTCTAGCAATTTTAGAAATCATGGGACCGGTCGCAACTCTTTGGGAATTATATCTGAAAGTCCACCAAGTAATTCGGTTGGATTTTTCTTTGCTTCTACGCCTCCTGAAAATCATGGGTCAGTTTGGAATTGTTTGTTCCCTGAGCTCTACAGTGTGATATTGGTTTTTGTTATCTTGTTTTTGTGTACTGATGCGGAGTGTCATTGGTGTGAGGAGCATGTCATGAATGCTAGAAGAAATGGTATTTATGGTTTGATTGTTCTGTTTGATGAATGTGGAACTGTCCAATAATTATCACCATCTTGCAGCCCCAGGCCTTCCAAATTGAGTGTTTCACCGCATTGGAGTCTTTCTGGCAGTAGCCCACCTGTGGGTTCTTTGCCTAAGTCGTTTCCACCATTTCAGCATCCAAGCCACCAACTTTTAGAAGAAAATGGTTTCAAACATCAGAAGTAAGGGATAGTGCTAATGATTTGTGCATGAAGACCTGTAGAGTGAAGGATATAGTGCATTACCATGTCAATTGTGACTCTTTTTCCTTACAGGTATCTCAAGTATCATAAGCGGTGCCTGAATGATAGAAAGAAGCTTGGAATTGGCTGCAGTGAGGTGGACTTCAACTCTAAACCTTCTTTGAAACAATTCATAATTAAAGATCAAATGGTGAAGTTAGTATATCTTAATTATATTTTCTTTGGCGGTATGAGGGTTGATTACTTCTTTCAATAGTAGTATATTCATAATTAATAGGTCAAATGGTGAAGTTAGTATATTTTAATTATATTTTCTTTGGAGGTACGAGGGTTGATTAATTCTCAGTAGTAGTATACTCAGTTTTTTTAGTCATATTGTTTATATAAGTTTTGCAACATTTTCTTTGTTTCTATTCATTATTTTTAAACAAAGATTTCAGCTCGTATTAGTTAACTATGTTGTGATTTAGCATTGTCAATCTTTTGTTGGGTTTTTCATGAAGTCTTGTTAACCTGGATGTCTGTCAGTAACACTACACTTTTTCCATGTACATACTTTTTGTTACTCACAAATTTAGCATATGTTTTATCTTGACTCTGACATTACTTTCACTTGCATAATTACTGATTTCAGTAGTATTTGCTTGTCTGCAGGAAATGAATACATTATACAGGTTTTGGTCATACTTTCTCAGAAACATTTTTGTTCCTTCTATGTATGATGAATTTAAGAAACTAGCAATGGAGGATGCATTGGCTAATTATTATTACGGGATAGAGTGCCTTTTCAGATTCTATAGGTAATAGCATCAAATTACATCTTTATTATTTGCTTGATAAACTTAAGTTAGTACTGTCATTTTCTTTTATTTTCTATTCCTCTCAACCCAAATAAACTAATTCAGTATTTTGATATTTTTGATTATTTATGGTCAAGTTCGTTATTATTATGTATAACATATCCTTCTCAGAGAAGCTGAAAAAAACTGCGGGAATACAAGTGCAAGAAAGTTCTTATCCTTTCGTATGTCAAACAAGGAATATATTTATAAAGCCTTGCATTGTAGAGCACCCAAGAGCCACAATCCGGTCTCTTTTTCTGGCCTGGACAACTCTCTCATAAAATATGTTAGGGCAAAGCTGCACCAGGAGAACAGCACAAAGTTTTATAAAACCATACCATGTATGTCAAACAAGGAAATTTTGAATAGAATTATGCTCTTATTACTCACGAGAGGGCAAGGAGATGAGAACATATTTCAACCATGTACACCATAGAATAGTGTAACCTTCTCTACCACAATGACTTGGTCATAATTCTTTTTCAAAACTAAAAATGGTTCAGAAGACATTGCTTTCATAAGGTCATATCCAGCATTCAATCAGAATCCCAGGCAGCTAATTCCATAAGTTGCTGCCCCACAATGCATGAGTTAGGTTGATGTTACAGAAATATGAGGAAATAGCTGTCAGGTCTGCAAATATGCAAAGAATTTTGTAGAAAACAGATTAAGCTGCTTTTACAATGACCACTTTAAAATGAAGTAACTTGTTGCACGTATTTCCTCTTGTGATTTGAGTCATTCCTTGTTTCAGTTATGGGTTGGAGAAGGAATTCAGAGAGGATCTATACAAGGATTTTGAACAGTTGACTCTGGATTTTTACCATAAGGGCAATTTGTATGGCCTGGAAAAGTACTGGTATTAAGTTAGCTCTTTCGTTGTAGAATTTCACATCTCAAGTGTAACTTATCTCGGTTTGTTTTGTGCTATTACGTTATCAATCATTCTGACTACTTATTTTCTTTTGGTTATGGCAGGGCATTTCACCACTATCGTGCAGTACGGGACCAGAAAGAACCACTGAGCAAACACCCAGAGCTAGATAAATTACTCGCAGAAAAATACCGCAGTTTGGAGGACTTTCGAGCTGAAGAAAGGAAGACAGTGAAAGAGGACATCAACTAAACAATGAGTAACTCAAAATCCTTTTGTCCGAGTTTTTTGATGGCATCCCCAGTTTTGAATTGAAATCTAACATGACAGCGAGTTGGAAGGAAGAAGCAGCCTGCTTTTTAATTTGAACGCAAAGAGCAAGATTATTTTTGTTTGTTCAATATTGGTTTGGATTGCTGAAACCTTGCCTGTGCGAGGGCTGCTGATTGTGAAGTCTTCCGACGTTTCAGAAGCTTTCAAATGCATCCTTTGTTTCTGGGTCATTGGACTTTGAGGAAGATATGCTGTACATAAGCTGATAGACTAGTCTAGAAAAGAAGGGGGAAAAAAAAAAAGATAGAGAGGTCCTTGTTTTAAATGGGAATGGTATCGAAAAAATGTGCAAGGTTTTGTACTTTATAGCTTTGCCAAATTTGCAATAAGACTCAGTTTTACTGTAATCCAATGTGATCAATCTTTTCTATTTTTTGCCAACCCAATGTGATCGATCAATCAATGGGTTTTGCCGTGGAGTTCCTAAATGTGTTGGATAGTGGCCTGCCAACGTAAATCATGTTCAAGAGAGTGCAAACTCTTTGCAAATCGCAATCTCTTACGCTACAAAGTTGCAGATGCACAAGAGTGCACTCGTTCACACTTTATCACAACCAATAAAAGAGTGCGTTGGGGCCGCTTTTTTTTTTTCCTTGAAAGGAAAAAAGGAGTTATTTTCTTCTCTTTAATGTTTTGAAAAATGTAAGTAAACGTTTTTTTTTTTTTTAATGTTAAAGATCTAACTAGGTCAAGTTGGATCTTTTACATTACAAAAATTGAAATGCATATAATTTATTCAGAGATAAGCACAAGGAAAAAAATGATAATAAAGGCATGCTTCTCACTGGAATTTAAGGATTTATCAGTGATTTGATTTCCAACTGTTGAATTAGAGGACTATATGCATGCCGGGTACAACCAGATTAATGTGCTATGTTGGTACTGCATGCCCTTCTCAGCTTGTCTGACGCTACGATCTCACTTTTACTGTAACCCAAAACGGGGAAAAAAACCAACATCCTACTGAGGGAGTTCCCTTGTTCATATATCTTGGATTTTTGCAACTTAAAATATGGATAACTTCAAAGACAACTCCATGCTAGCAATTCAACCGAGAAAAACAGCAGGCTCAAGGCCAGTTTTAATACAAAAAACCCCAAACAGAAGACACAGCAAAACAAATAACCGATATGTACAGGGTCCCGCTTTGGTTGCATTGAGTTTGCTGCCACTAAGTTCCGGGATTCCAGTTTCTCACCCAGTCTGTTAGAGTTGCAATATTTCCATTTATGTCTTCAATAGTATCACTCGTTAATGCAATAACTCTGTCCTCTGGGTAACTTTCTTTGGCTTCCTCAAGCAGAACTTGAAAGATTTCACACTCAATATTGTTGGAAAGCTTTGATTCAGTATACCCTCTGTCAAACAGTTTAAGATAGCATGAAATTTATATGAGATGAAAAAAATTAATTTGCTGAATAAGCATCATTCACAACTTCATCCATACCTCTTGCTCAAACGGTCATACAAGACAGAGTTGTCTGTTTGAAGTACCACAACACAATCAAACCATCGCTCGGGAAAGAAATCACAGCCATGGTAGTCCACAATGTTCCCTCCTCCTTCCATAATGTCTTCAAGCTCATCACAGACCTACATAATCCAAACAATAAAAGTCCAAAATCCAAGACAGAAAGCCTAGAACAATAAAACTGGGGGAGGTAGTAAGTCAGCGATGACTCCAAAGGGATTAATTAGAGTAAGATGCGCCATAAACTAGTGGACCAAGGATGACTCGCATGGGCAGTGTGATTGAGTCTCTTCCACACCATACTCTAATCCTCCCTACCCTCCTTCTGACCCCATCCACAATGTATTCCTCATGCCTTATCCCTTTTCTCACTCTCGCACCTCTCACACACAATGTAAGTCAGCCCTAGCTCACAAGTTAAGGGCCCATAAGAGGAGAAAGTTACAACTAATGATAAAACATTGCATGGAACGGGTGCCTAACTGCCTACATTGTCTTTATGGTATTCAGGTGCATATATTTTTCAACAATACAGTTTTTATAATGCATACTAGAGAGTTTTAGGCTCCAAAAATATCCAGTTAATTAAGCAATTTCTTTTAATATTTAGGGGTGATCGGCTACCCGAGCAAATTCTTCATGAACTATTGTACAAGGAGTCATTAATACTATATATTCAAATCAGACAAAGGGCACTAAACCCCCTACTGAAGGAAGCCACTTTTTGCAAACAGACTCCGTTAAACCCCAACCACGGAAACAATTATCACAAAGAGAAGAAATTGAATAAAAATCATTACAAAGTAAGTATCACCTTACATAACACTTAAGGGTACCTAGCATCTTTTCTGTTAGGAAAGGGAACTAAAAAAATATTTTAAATGATTACATTAAAAACAGTATTAGCATGATATATTTTTATGTAGATGCATGCTATTATTAATCCTACTAATTATTCTACTATCTAGCCTTTTTGAGGTCTTGTGTGTTTTACCAGAAAGGTAAAATTCATCCATTTACACATATAACGAAAATAAATAATTTCTTGAGCATTGATTCACATAGAAGCTCACCAAGTCTTCATTAATGACGTAGCAATCAAGCTCATCATCCCATCCATCATGCAAGTTCTTCTCTCTGACCAATTCTCCAATATTGATGTGGCGAAGTTGGATCGCTTCTGCTAGAGCAGAGGACATTGTTGTCTTTCCTGTCCCTGGTGTGCCAGTCACCAGTATGTTTGGCCTCTTCCTCTGGCAGCCCTGTTCAACCATGTTATAACCTGCACTCTTAAGCAGACTCTAAATTATCCAACAGTCCACAGAGAAGCGCCAAGAAAAATTTTGGGGAAGAAATTCATTTGAGCGAATTAATAATTCAACAGTAGTCAAATTATGAGGGAGAGTGATGAAAAAGATGGGCGAAGAAGGGGTGTAATGTAGATAACTACCTGCCGCGGATTGTTTGCGCCGTCGTCACCGAAGGGATTGGAAGTTGAAACGGGGAGGAATAGAGATCGGGGAAAGGGACAAGATTGGGCAGAATGAACAACTGGAATATGAGGAAAACGGACGACCCTGCGATTTTAAGCTTCTTGGCGTGTCATGTTGCGAATGCTTGGATGAATTGGACGGGCATGATATAAGGATTTTGAGAGATAGGTGAAAGCTGGTGCTGATGAACCAGGAAAGGCAATTGAGGCGATGGAGAGAGTATTATTAGTAGGGTTTTTTACGTGATTTGGGGTTTTGAGTGATGGGCCCGAAGTATATGGGGGAATGATATTGGGTAAAGATATAAATAATGGAGTTGGTATTGGGCTCATATGAAGTACTCGTATTAGGATGGGATGAGAAAGGAAGTATGCACCCATCAAATATTTTTTTATATAACAAAGGCAAGCAAACACTTGAGAAAAAAGATGTCAAGATGAAAACATAATCAAACTACCGGCCTCCACAAGGCCCATATTGCTAGTATTCTGATTAATATCCTCAGCCAAAAAGACAATACATCCATTAGGAGGATAGTACCAGAGATAAGTCTAATAGTCAGTAGAATGACCCTCACAAGCCATGTAGTCCGCATAGTGAATACTCTCCCTGCTGGTATATTGCAGCTTCACTTCCCAGTCATCAAACAGGAGATCTCTAGTTTCGGCCACTAAGTTGCCCAAGGGGTGATCAGTGGTAGAGTCGCGCATGAGAATGTTGAATGCATCTAGGGAATCTGAGAACAATTGAATTTTCTTATATCGCAAATACTTTGCAACTCCCAAGCCAGTCTTGATAGCATACAGCTCAACCTCTGTAACCGAACAATATCCAAGGGATTTTTGAAACCCAACCAGCCACGTGCCTGAAGCATTATGAAAAACACCGCACATGCTTCCTGATGATCATGGTTGACTGATCCATCCACATATATTCGAATAACTCTCTCAGGAGGCGGGAACTAACGTTGTTCCTGATATCATTGCATATGGAAGATTTGGTGTTTAAATTGTTGCGCCGAGGCATCCTCCATGAGCAGCTGAATCAATCGATGTAGGGTCTCTCTGGATGATGTGATTTTGCCCTCGAAGACAAACTTGCACCTAGCAATCCATAATAGCCAGCAATCCATACTAAAAACACGATTCCAAGCATATAATATGTACCTTCCGCGCCCCAGAGAATGCTTGGAGTTCCAATTTAGCCAAACCTGCAAATGACCAGAAAAAAACTTGGGAAAAAATTTAGGGTCTAAGATATGGTACCATACCTCTTTTGCTTGCTTACAGTCACGAATGATATGAATGAAACTCTCCTCATAGTTGCATTGAAACGGACAATCACTATCAGCTAACAGTCCTTTTGCTGCTCTAAATTGGTTTGTGATAAGTCTATCATAAGCAACCTGCCACATGAAAAATTTTACCTTCTCCGGGATTTTCCATTTCCATAAATTATCCCAAAACCTGTGAGATCCTACATGATATCTTTTTGTAATAAATTCATAAGCTGCTTTAATAGAAAATCTTCCATCATTTGCATTCCTCCACAAGAACATATCAGAGATCACCCCAGCAGGCGGCTTCATTTTACAAAGGATTTTGATAATTTTCTCGGGAAGAACTCCTCTCCATTTATCTTTGTCCCACCTCCCATCAGCAGTCAAGTGGTCACAAACTTTATCAAAATCATTGATAGAGACAGAGGCATTAACATACGATATATGAGGAATTTCCAAGGGAGCCCACAAATCCCACTAGAAGCTAGTATTTAGCACCATTGTTAACCCTTCTCCCGATCCCTTTGAGAAAAACTTCCCACACTTGAGAAATTGATCTCCAAGTGAGAGAAGAGTTTCTCCGTTTTAACACCGTAGGAATATTATGATCTCCACATTTATACTTCGCCTTTAAACATTGGACCCATAAAGCATCATGCTTGGTAAGGATCCCCCAGCAGAGTTTCATTATGAAAGCCTCATTTTGACATTTCAGATTCTTAAAACCCAGACCACCTTGACAACGGCTCAAAGTGATTTTATCCCAAGAGATTGGATGAATCTTTCTATTCATCTCATCCTGAGACCACAAAAATTGTCTACTAATTTTCTCAACTTCCTTTAGGATGCCATTCGGAATAAGAAAAGTTTGCATATAATAGCTAGGAAGAGCGGATAGGATTGCTTTAATGAGAGTAGCTCTACCAGCTATGCTTAAGAATATGCATTTCCATAATGACAATCACTTTCGAGCTTTATGAACAATCAGGGAAAATAGAGAATTTTTGACACGATGATGAATAATTGGGACTCCTAAGTATTTTCCCAAATCAAACGTTAAACCAACATCAAGCACCTGACTTAATTCCATACCTCTATTAAAATGAACATTCTGAGAACAAAACAGCTTAGACTTATCCATATTTATTTTATGGCCTGAAACTTCATAGAAGCTATTCATCACATTCCTAATCATCAACATTTGACTCACATTAGCCTCAGCAAACAAGAATAGATCATCAACAAAAAAGGGATGGGATATAGAAGGACCCTTTACTTTAAAGGGAAAAGGCTTCCATCTCTTAGCATCACACTCGACCTTAATCAGGTGTCCAAGTTTCTCCATGGAAAGAATAAAAATATAAGGACTGAGAGGGTCACCTTGACGAACTCCTCTTGATGGAGAGAGGGAAGGATTAGCATCACCATTCCAGAGAATTGACATTGAGGTGGACATAATGCAAAACATGATGAGGGATACCAAATGATCCTTCAATCCCAAGCACCTCAGAGTGTCTTCAATAAAAGCCCAATCCAACCTATCAAATGCCTTTTCCATATCAACTTTTATCGTGACATAACCCTTCCGTCTACTGCTAGTTCTCATAAAGTGGATAATGTCTTGAGCAATAATGATATTATCACTGGCTGCTCTGTTAGCCACAAAGCTGCATTGCTCTTTACTGATTAATTTATCCATAAGCATTCTGAACCTATTAGCCAATATCTTTGTTATAATTTTAAAACTGACATTACACAAGGATATTGGCCTAAATTCTTTCAAACAAGTCGGGCTATCTACTTTAGGGATAAGGATCACTTTAGATTGGTTTATACATTGAATATAAGACGAATCACTGAAGCATTCTTCAACAAGAGAACATATTTTATCCCCCACCAAATTCCACCCAAACCCCCATATCATTTTTAAGAGCGAGGATCTACTGATTCTTCTTCTTGACAGCCACTAAAGCATGAAAGAATCTCGTATTTTTATCTCCCCATTGAAGCCATTGACATCTTGATTTTTGAAACCAGACTAATTCTTCCTGAGAAGTTATCTTATTATAATCCTTCCACAGCTGCTTCTCAAGACGAAAAAGCCTATTTTAGGGATTAGAACACCGTTTCCTATCAATACCCTCCAATCTTCTTAGTAACTCCCATTTTTTCTTGGAAAAGTTACCCACATGATGCTCATTCCAGTAAAGAGTAGCTTGAGTAAAATCTTCAAGACCATCTAACCAGCTACAATTTATCCAAGAGGATTCCACAAGTTTATAAAAGTTACTCTCAAGATTCCAAGCCGCCTGGTAGCAAAAATTCTTTTTTGCAAGTGACTTAGCAACAGAAGAGTCGAAATTAACTACAATTATTTGATGATTAGATTTAAACTTCAGACCATGACAGACATTGGCATTGGGAAAAGAAGTTATCCAATAAATATTCATGAAAACCTAATCTAGCCTCTCTTTTATTCTAGTACGCTCCCACGTAAAAAAATTACCCATATAATTTGCTTCAATCAATCCAGAATCTTCAATACAATCCCTAAATTGCTTCATCGACTGGTAAGATGGTGTCATACCACCTGATTTGTCCTTAGAAGACAAATAAGAATTAAAGTCCCCCAAAACTAACCAAGAATCAGATATGTTTGTAGATAAAGAATGAAGGGCATTCCAAAGAGACTAACGACCAATCGTGTTAGTTTCACCATAAACAAAAGAAACATAAGTAGAGTAATTGCGGCGGATATTGAAAACTTTACAGTAAAGAATTTGAGTATTAGAGAAAATATATTTAAAATCAAAGTCAGAGCTATTCCACATGACCCAAATCCCACCAGCAAATCCAGTAGCTTCCACACTAGTCCAATTACTAAATCCCAGCTTACAGATGATCAAATCAACTTTCTAGCCACTAATGTGAAGCTCCAATAAACAAAGGATATCGATTTTATATCTACTAATAATATCTTTAACAAGCATAGAGAAGGCACGGCTACCGGCCCCTCAACAATTCCATAAGGCAATAATCATTAAAAATAAATAAAAGAATAAAGATAAGGAAGATTTACACTACCTCATAGCATTTGGCATACCTAGTAATCTCCTTCTCTAGCGATTCCCCAACAATGGAGTCTCGTTCATCCATAAAATCCATAGCATCATCAAAATCCGATTCTTCTAGGTCGGGAGGTTTTCACATGAGAGGATCTCGAGACTTCATAATTTGATTTGAGTGATCCAAACTTGGTGTAATAATTCCATTTGAGGACTTAAATCACTTCTGACACCATCCTTCTTTTTATTTTGTGCGTTGGGCTTGTTCAAATCCATCATATTCAAATTCCCATGGACCACAACATGATTTTGCTCTCTTTTACTGTTCTTTTTCAAATTAGTTTCCTGGCCCAATTTCGGCCTTTCCTCATTTTGCCCATCTAAATTTGTGACCCTCCTTGCCTCTTGATCATTTAGCCCAATAATGGGTCCATCTTCAATTTTTTTATTTGTTGCTCATTCCTAGCATTTTCCTGACTGAGATTCAAAGCCCTCCATGCTTCTTGTTTTGCTGACCCAATAGGAGGCCCAGCTTTAGCATTTTGTCCATATTTTTTAACAGGCCTAAATTCAAGATTTTTCCTTTGTCCTCTCTTACCACCTGTGATGCCTATACCCTGCCTAATTTAGCCACGTGCATACTCCTTTGACCATTCTGCAAGTTATTTTTCCTCCCACTATCAGACGTCTCTCCAACTAGTTGGTTTGTCTTTCTAGATGTCTTCATTATTTCAGCTTCCTCGTCTAGATCATTGATAACAACAAATATGGAGTTTTGGCCAAAATTAACCTCCCTCCATGTACGAATGTCAGAGTTCATATTAATGCGCGAGTTCCCCATTTTCATTTCTCCTTGAGAATTGAGAATTCTTCAACCGTTGGATTAGCATCCAAGGACCAAAACTTGCCTCATGACTGTTGTTGCTGACCGTTGCCTTCGTCTGAGTTTAGTTGATCACCGGAACAAGGCTTGGTCTCTCAGGTTCATACTTCCCTGCGTCATTAACTTTGGAGGAATCACGGTAAGGACATGCTTCTTTTTTATGGCTAAAACGACCACAACTAAAGCAAATCAACCCCAAACCTTCATACTCAACATTAAAAATAGACCCATAAGCAATAACTTTGGGGATAAGCTTTTTTTGAAGGTTCAACTCCACACAAATCCGAACATATTTAGCTCTTTCAACCTTAGAGCTCTTCGCTTGAAAATCACTCAGAGTATTCATATCCACTTTTAGGGTCCTGCCAATTCTATCACCTAGTCTTGAAATAAAATAATTGTTATAGCTATGCATAGGGATATCCGGAATACGAACCCATGTGGGTACTCGTCCCAAAGGATTTTGATACAGATTAAAATAAGGTGACCACCTTTACACTAATACACAATGTTGTTTGATTACCCATGGTCCATCACAGAGCAGCTTCTTATAATGATGCTTCTAGTTGTTTGGATCATTTAGCCTCAAGATAAAATAATTATTTGGGATATCAATTAGTTCAAAGCTTGTGAATCCCCACAAATTCTTTAACAAATCCTTCAACACATATAGACTAAATCGCTTACCTAGGATGGTTAGGATTAAAGCATAGTTCCAAGGCTCACACCACTCGTTGAATTCTTCCTGAGTGTATGGGACGGGTGGGTATATCTCCATCAATTTGTTTTACTTCATCTGAATCCACAGGTAGCTCCCAAGATATCTCATTCGAGAATCAGTGTGAGCAACTCCATTGAACCCCATGAGAGATGCCCTATACGTCAAGAATTTCGGAGGGATTGGGTTAGAAGTTTCTTTTGCGCCATTTTCTACCTTACTCTGTTCCATTCCTATTTTTTCAATCAGCTCTGTTGGTACACAATCATGCATTTGGTCATCCATTAAAGCTACCACTAGTTCTTCCATCTTCACTTTTTTCTTTCGGTTATCTTGACCTTCAGGCTTTGGTCGATCCAAAGGAATTTTTCGGTGACCAGAATCAAACATTTGGATGCTGCACAGAAAACACAGAACCCAAGAGAGGGAACGCTTATGGCTTTGAATCCAAGAGAGAGAGATTCTTCTGACATGGAATTTTTGGGTTTATAATGGAGAGAAAGGAGTTTTTTTTAGGCTCAAAATGGAGGGAAGAGGAGAATTATATTGTTATTTGTTATAAGTACAATTATATAAATAATATGTTATAAGTTTTTTACAGATATAAGATATTTCCTTAAGTCATCTCTTAATTATATTAAGACCCAATTAAATTTTTAAAGAAATTAAGAAAGCAAAATAAACTATTTAATCATATCATATATTGTGTTTTATTATATTATATATTAATTCATAAGTCAAACAAAATAATTTTTAAGAAAATTACAAATTTTAATGCTTTAAACTAACGTAATCAAAATTAAAACAATCATAAATGGAGGTGCAAGCATATACATCCACAGTTAAAAGATTTAAAGACGTTGTATGTTATAAACCTTAAACCCTAAATTGAATTATACTTTTAATTCAATTTTAATTTCAATTTTATTTCATTGATCATTCAAATTAAGCAAAATGTTAGTTGGAATTCTACTCCTTGAAGCATCTTCTTGAGTCGAGATGCCTCCTCTCGAAGGGATTGACTATGCTTCTGAGAGACTTTAAGCAAAGTCTTAGCTTTAACAAAGCTATCATGGATATTAGCAAGTCTCAATTTCTCCTTCTTATAATGCTGAATGTGCTCTTCAAGAGGAAGGCCATTCTTAATAGAACTTTGCACCTTAGCCACAAAAGATGTAGAGTTGATGAACTCCGAAACAAATGCTATTAATTAATTAACATCTATCTTGAATCTAATTTAGGGATAGTTAACACAACATCAAAATGATAATATAGTAAATACAAAGTTTGCTCTGTGCCAGTACAAAGTTTTCCAGAAATCATTGAAATGTTTTCATTTCATAATGAATTGAACTAACATGACTAGCAAACTATGACATAGATTAATTACCCAAACAGAAATCTATAATTGTTCAATATTATTTTATTTTTCCAAAATTCATGCTTAATCATGCAATAATGACCTAAGAAATCCACTAAATCCAAAAAAAATATTGTATGTTTCTGTTCTTATTATGACAGTCAATCTAATTTTTTTGGTTTATACATTAATATATATATTTTGATCATGTCAAGTTTAATATATTTAAACTATATACGAATCATATTTTATAAGTCTATTAACCATTAATGTTGATGTATATATATATTGAAAAAAAGTAACAAGTTTCATTAAAAACAAAAGTTTCATTTTAAATTCTCAAATGGGGTTAATGACTCAATTAAGGA
>JBAGKO010000013.1:204747-218223 GCA_037177275.1 Acacia concinna
TAATTGAGTCTTATAATTAAAACTTGAGGTAGTATAAATATCACAATATTTATATGTAACATATACTTCTTCTAGTCCTCATTATAAGATCCATTAAATTTTTGTAGACAAGATAAGAAAGCAAAATATGTTATTTAATTATATTATATGTTATGTTTTATCATATTTTTTAAAAATCAATTAAACCTTATAAGTAAGATTGAAAGGAGTAAATTATAATAGAAAAAAATAAATGAAAAGCAATTGATGCTTCTGTCAAATCATGTGATTGCGATTTTGGGCAAATCACATAATTTGGCCCATTAGTGGTCCAAACACGAAATTGCTTTTTTTTTTTTCAAATATGACGATTTGCACGGCGCTCAGAGCGCCCCTTGTGAGCAGAGGAAGCATGTTGTTTAGCCAATTCTTTTTCAGAATAAAAAAAAGAAATGAAAATACATGCAAGTAATTAGGCAAGCTAGGTCCCTTTTGAACAACTTTTTCTGGGCCCATTACTCTTCAACATAACCTAATTGGATGTTACCATGTTCCCCTAAAAAGACATTGAAACTGTAGAGTTCCAATTTTTCCTTTGGATCTTCTTAGCCAGACCCGGATATGTCACAAAAAGTGACAATTTCTTTGTGGTGAGATAAGAATTCAGATTCTTACTGGAAACAAGGAACTAAAAATCTAGTTCACTAAGAGATATAGCAGCATAGATAAAGAATAAAGGAAAAATTGAAATTCCAAATCCATATCAGACTCGAAACATTGATGAGGCCTCTTCTACCCCTGCATCAAAACGGGGCATATCACTCTCAGGAAACTAAAGCATAAATGTGTTGATTCCTCCCATCCATAAATTCATTTTAGTCCTCCTAATATAATTGCATTGCCTCTCCGCATCCAACCCTTAGCAAAGGACTAAGTAACTTGTACCAAAATTTCAGTACACAATAGCAGAAAATTCAGCAAGAGTATCATATAGTGAGTTCAAAATGCAGAGAGTACAGAGTGCAAGACCTAATCATGTCCCACCATACGATGGTACTTGATGACGACGATAGACAACATACTGTAATTTAAATTGGGTCCAGAAAAGAAGTTTTGATCCTATCTTTACATTACTATATAATCCAGCATTGTGTGTCTTGAGAAGAGATCAGCAAAAGAACATGGAGTTGCGGACGTTCTCCTGCAATTTGGGCAACTGGGGCACAGGAACCGGTCCAGCAGATGACAGCCCACCATGGCTCGAACAAGTTTCAGACTTCTCATCAAATTTGATCATCTGTCCTATCTGAGTTGCAGCCAAGTGTGCATAGCATACTGGAGCAACTGCGATCACATGTATTAATATACTCAGCAAGGAATAATAGTAGCATTCGAGTAACCAAACATCCATCTAATACTATGTAGTTTTTTTTTTTTTTGCCAACGTAATACTATGTAGTATATACTACTATATTATAGCATTAGTTGCAAGAATTTACCGACGGATATGGCAGTGGTGCTCCGCTGATACCTGTTGTTTAAAACTTATAATCTATTAATAATATATAATAGCCTCTTGGATGCAGATGAACATAAATAAATCATCACATGAGAAGGCAATCACCAGGTCAAGCTTATACTTACACATATGATAACGAATGCACAAGTCCCTCCAGATCATCTGGCGAGAAGCCAATCTCATCTAACAGAACATGGTAATGCGTGGGCCTGGTAGTTCCCTGTGGAGGAAGTTTTCAACAAGAAACCAACCCGCTTATATGTATGTCCTTAATTCCAAGCCAATATTTAACCTTCTAATCAAATCAATCTCAAAACGAAAACCAACTTTTTTCTAGAAGCCAACAGCATGGTGCTTAGGTGTTTTTGGAGGGGAGAGAATTAAAAAAAAAAAAAACACATCTCAACATAGGTCTACCCGTGTCACTTGAGAAGGACAAAGGGGGATAAGATACAATAGCTGGTGTATAACAGATTCCAAAACCAACATAAGAAATGACTCGCAACGGACTCCGATCGCCAAGAGTTTCTTAACTTCCAAAACTACATATTTAATTCTACAGTGTCTTAAGTATCAAGAATCTTAAAGCATACTTTTAACACGTGAAATGCGAAGCCATCAAATGGTAATATTCTATACGATAGCTTCAACTACAAAGCATGACCTATATGTATACCTAACCAACATGCACAAACATTCGACGTTGTACATCAGAACCAATAGTTGGGAAATAATTAAACTTACGTCATAAACTAACTAAACCTGTGTAAGCAACAAATTATTGAAAGAAGTTCAAATAATATCCACCCTTTTCTTTACAAAAGGAAAAGACAATACTTCAAAACATGCCAGGTCATAAAAGTACTGTTATTTTGCCATACTGATGGTTTTATGACTGACCACAAATCGTAGAGTTGAATCATGAAATGTGAGTCAGATTTGAAGCAAAAGCAATACTTAGTTGAACCTATCGAGCTAATATTAACAATAGTTCAAGAAAACATCTACCTGAGAAAAAGCAATATTTGTTTCCCAAAAATAAAAAAGAAATGTGGAGGAAAACAAGATATGTGCGTGTACATAATAAGAAAAAGAAGCATTGTTTTGTCTGAAATTTATACGTGCTACGAACCTTAAAACATAATGAGGAGCCGTAGCTCCCATCGTGAATTATCAAATTTTAAAAACAAATGAACTAAATCAAAATGGACAAATAAAAAATAAAAAAACAGGGGAATTGAATACTTACAATCATTCCGGCATGTGCACATAAATAGAAGTCATAGTTCCGTGGATGGCATATTTTGTTATCAATAACGGTTCCTGCAAAACCACACAAACCAATAAAGAGTGAAATGAACATGAACACCAAAATGATAGATCATTTAAGATGTAGTATGAAATATTATACCTGGGGGAA
Source organism: Acacia concinna (assembly GCA_037177275.1). Lineage (NCBI taxonomy): Eukaryota > Viridiplantae > Streptophyta > Magnoliopsida > Fabales > Fabaceae > Acacia > Acacia concinna. The sequence goes on from JBAGKO010000013.1 coordinate 207,666, forward strand.
CATTGTCAGGAGATGAAGGCTGGAAAAATTTCGTGTGGTGGTTTTTCTGGGCAACAATTACCACAAATTTGGGACACCACTGATCATCAAGAAATTTACAGGCCTAAGAGCACAAAACTAAAGAGATTAGCCCAAGCCCCAAGGGAGGTCAAAATATTCTAGGTTGAAAAACCATAGTTCAGCTGAAGAACCTCAATGATTTGATTGAGTTCAATGTTCAGCACTTGATTGAACTGCGATTCGCTTACTCCATCCCTATGTTTGTAAGAAGGAAAAATAAATCACGTAAGAAACAAGATAGAAGCTCGGGACAACCCTTAATGGAAGATTAACATGCCTCAAACACCAGAGGTTGCAATTTCTAGACAGGTTAACTAAGAAGACTGATCATAACATACAAGAAACTGAAATGCCAACATCAGCCATTCACTGAAGCAATTAATACAGGCAGCTTAAGGGGTCCTAAAAATTAAACCTGTAAAGAAAGATATAACATTAATTAAAGGTTAATTTACAACCCTTCCCCAGCTCAAACAAAAAAGTTATCCAATTTACGAAAACAATTATGTTTGTTATATACCCAAAAAATTATCTCGTAATTATTAATGTATTGATATAAAAACAATTTAATAATATATTCTTTTAATTTTTTATTTCTTTATCAAAATAATTTATATTTAGTTTGGAATGTTAGAATTTAAAGCATTACACTGATGCAGAGGAAAGAAAATAATTTACATTTACTGTCTTCTAAATCTATAAGATTGACCTTTTTTTAACACTGATGAAATACTAAGTATATAGAATAAAAAGGCTAGTAAAGCATGTAGGATTAACAGAAAGAGAAATTTTATTTTGTCTCGTTGCCCCTGCTAATCATTTTACAGGCATTATAGATTTATTTCAGATGTAGCATTTTATTTATATATTATAGATTAATTTGGCTGATAGTTCTTTCAATAAGCGCTGGTAAATTGCCCAGATCATGAACCCCCACATAGAAGATGTCATTCTTGTTTTAACTACAGTCTAGCAACTACAAAGGAAAATTAATGCAGCCATTTAGATGACAACTGAAGAAACGTCAATTTTCTTTTAATAAAAAACTTGAAAAATAAGTAAAGGGCGAAGCTGTATAACATACCAGCATTTGACTACACCACGACTTTTTTATGAAACCCCACTTCTTAACAAGTTACGTAGCAGCTAGAGAACAAATACACGTATAATTTCCAACATAAACAGTATATTAAAGAGGACAACGGTGCCCATTATTATGGGGAAAAGAACCCCTTCCAAGAAACTACTTCCCAAACCAAGTTTTTTACAGGGAGATGTACCATGCTACCAGTATTTTCAAGAACACAAACAACTATATATTAAATAAGAAATGCAAATAGGATTCTTGTAGAACATGTGCTTTGAAAGAAAAATGCACCTGAATATTATAATATTTTGTGGTTTTCTCTTAGATGTTGCATAGAAGTCAATCAGAAGTTCCCTGCAATTAAGGAAACCTATCAGCTAGAAAGTTTATTTTAAGAGACGGACGGGCCAGCAAAAACAAAATGTGTTAAAAATATTAGTTACCATAAGTACGCATCAAACACTTGCCACTACAGGACATCAAGGAATCTCCAGAAGTGTTGGCAAAAGAGGGGGGGGGGGGGGAAAGCACAAAAGATACCCCGAAAGAATTTTTTAAATAAAAAGTACAGATCAATCGTCTTGGACCACAAAAAATTAGAGAGGGAGGGTCCCATATAGACCTGATGATGCCTTCATCCTCCTTCGCAGACACTGGTTTGAACAAATTATCGATCATTTCAACCTTTGGAGACTGGGTACGGACACAAGCCCTGTACTTTGATATTAGAGGCCACTGTCTAGAGCTGACTACCTACAATTTAGCATTGAGCATAGGAGAACAGAAAAACAATCATATCCCAACTTTTATATATATACACGTATATTCAATTTTGAAACAATATAGTCATAAATTGACCCAGGAATAACTATTAGTTACCGCTGCAATTGAAGGGATATCAGACTGTCCTGGCGAACCGTGTGACACGTCCATGCCAAGAATGATGGTGGGATCTTTGGAAACAACAGGGATTGATGGTGTATGTTCAATTGATAGCATTGAGTTCAGACCACCAAGCTACAAGAGAATAAAATAATTCAAAGGGAAGAAAATGCGAGTTTTCAAATAAAATCGGCAATTGGGTAATTAAAAAAAAAACATAACAGGAATTCTACTGGATAACAATATACCTTAGCATTGATCTTCATCAGAACATTAGTCAGATATTGATCATTGACCCTTGTAGGAGCTATGCACTGAGTGACCACTCCAAACTCCGAAAGATTCTTCCGTTTCCATGGACCTTGAATGTCCATTTTATTTACATCAATTAGGCACTGAACAGATAAACACGGATAACAATTACACTATCAAATCATACAACATCACCAACCATAAAGATCAGAATTTTTCCGTTCAGGAAGAAGACAAAGAAGGAACTTGGGGGGCCCAGGAAGTTTCGACTGGATCTCTTCAAACATTTTCTCCACTCTTATCACAGGAGGGTCACGTCTAAACTGAGGTTTTTCTTCAAAGACACAAAATGGTTCTTCTACGGGCTGCCAGAATATACAAAACTAGAATTCTGTTAGTAATACATCTAAGCTTTTCAGTTAATATTTCACCAAGCAGACATGGAACTCACAACTCCTTTCATTCCTCCACATTTGATCAGATCTCGTACAAGCCCTCGTGTATCACAACGAGCAGAAAAGTTCACCACAGCCCATTTTTCTATCCTTGATGGCTGCACTATTTTCTGCAGAATAGCTCACATTGTTAACTTTGGCATCAAGATACTTTTCGGTTTCCTTTTTCCTTATCAGATAGACTATCAAACAAATTTCAGAAAGAAAGGATTACCCACCTTATTATTCAAGTTCCATCTCCCATTTCTTGGGTTCTCCTCCCGGTCACCAAACATCAACTGAATGAGATAAAATCATAATCACTTTGGAACCACAACCAAGAAGGATGAAGGATATAATATTTCTACTCCAATGCATAAACCGTAAATTACCTAAACTCAAAAGTTGGACAAAATAAGACTATAATAGCATCCCTGGTTGTACAGATAAACTTGCCCACATGTATGAATACCTGCCTTCTATAACATCTATAGCGTTCTGGTCCCTTTCGTGAATTTAAAATTGAATTCATGAACCAATTTCCATAGAGTAAACATCATGTGACCAATTTTATTCCCATTGAAAATTGAATTCATGAACCAATTTCCATAGAGTAAACATCATGTGACCAATTTTATACCCAGAATGCAACATAAGCATTTCCGACCAAAACTGAATCACCCAACTATGATTTCAATAGCTACTTTTTAACCCTAAAGATTCAAAAATATAGATATAATCAAAGAACGAGCTTCATCAAGGATATAGGAGACGTCAGTCATGCATGCCTCCATAACACAACAGCAAACAACTTGAGCTCTGCCAGGCAGAGTAGCATAATGATTGATACAATCAAATGAGGTAATGACATAATGAAGTCGTTGTTCTATAAAATTCTTTCATCCAGGAAACCACAATAAATTGCAGCCGATATGAACAATAAAACTTCGCACGTTGATATGATTTTTTTAAACCTGGAGCAGAGTTTGTGGCAAATAGCTTTCAAACGAGAATGTAAGAAAAGAAAGAGGCTGAAAATACCCTTGGAGCCTGCAAAAGGCGACCCTCCACTTCAGTAAAGCTATTGCTTATTGAAACCCCACAATTATGAAGCATGGGTTCAGAATCATATTTGTTGTTTTTTAAAGCCTGCATCAACGAGACAAAAATTCTTCAATCCTAACCATGAATAAAATTATATCATCCAATTTAACAATTATACTTTACATCAGACAAAACTCGCATCCTCTCTTGAGGCTTCTGCCTAGATTTCTCCACCAGTGAAGACCTTTGAAGTGTAGACAGTGATTTTGTATATCGTTGTAGGGATACCAAAGAGCACAGCTTAGAAAACAAACCAAAAAAAACACAATCAGTACCAAAGATCAATTGTTACTCTTCACTGAATTTTTAACAAAATAAATAAGCCCTCAATACACCTCGAGTGGGAAGAAAGTAGGACGTTTTGGTTTCCCGACATTGATACACGGAAGATCACCAGAATAACGGAGTTCTATGTTACGATGATTAACAAAATAATCATAAACAGTCACTTCCTCAGAATCATCACTGCCATCCTTTCCACTTTTGCTTTTCAGAGAAAACCTGCACAACCCGTGACTCTTAAAACTCCCAACTCATCATGCAAGATTCCACTCAAAAACTATAATGGAGAAAAATAAAGTATAAAAGAAAACAAGGTACGTCTGCTCTCTGCATGGGAGATCACTAAGCCCAGTTATCTTGTACTCTTGATTGGCTGGGCTAGTCTTAACCCTCAGATTTTTAAGCGTCCGTTTGGCCTGTTTACAGAATTGATTAAACAAAATGCCTCTAATTAAACGACCAAAGAAGCACAAGTGGGAAATATTCAGAAATTTCAAATACCTTTGCCCAGTCAATCGAAAAAGGATCTCGCACATTCTGGCTGGCAATTAAAAAGTCCACCACGGGCCCAGGCTGTATGATCATGGTTGTGGATACATCTTAACAAAATAAAAAGAAGGCGAATCAGCAAAAATATAACAAACATTGCAAAGATACAGTACTTGGAATATAGCTAACCTATATTAAGCGATAAACCACTTTGTGTAGTTCTGAAACTTGAATGGAATCCTCTGCACCCTAAAACACCACCTCCAACGCTAGTAAAACTCTTAGGATCGTTGTGAAAATAAGATTGGCGAACAAGTAAACAGCCTCTGCAACGGACAGTGCACAATTATTTTGCGACATTCTGATGCACAATTACACCACCACAAAGATCATCATGTACTTACTGCTTGGCAGCATGTTGCCTTAATACGATATCAAGCACTCTGATGGCTTCTTGAAAATTTTCAGAATCTTGACCGCGCAGTGCATTAGTGATAGCCTGCATAGAGATTTTAGCAGCATAACTGATCTCCACCTTAAATGTTTTTGAACGATTTGGGCGTCGCATCCTCTTCTTGTCACTCTCATTCGGACTCCCATGACCATCAGGGCTGCAATTGCCATTATTCCTACAAAGGAAAAGCGACAATTCGTTTAGCTAAAATGAAAGCACAAAATTAACCCATGGAGTCAACAAAGATCAAAGAATTTGAACCTGTTAAATGTGAGATCCTCCAAAACAACAGTGAATTCAAGCTTGTTTCGAGGAAGAGGGCCAACAGTAAACAGACTCTTCTCTCCATCATAGGCGAAGTCCTTCCCTGCTAACTCAGAGTCATATGTCTCCTGCACCCTGTCAATGATTTTTCTTCCAACACCCTTGCCTTCTACAGGGCGACCATCTTCGTAAGAAAATGCTACCTGCTCAGGGGAAAAAAAGGTAAAATGGTCACTACAGGGGCCTCATTAAACCTAAAAAGAGACAAGGAACGTGAGGAACATACACTGTAGTGGAAGAAATAGCCATCGTTGATCTTAACATTGACTTTGAAGTGGTTAGTTAAAAGAGGTAATTTACTTCCTCTGGATCCCAAACCTCGTCTGGCAATTGGAACCCGAGAAACCTTCTTGACAGGTTCAAGAGGAAGTCCGCGATCAGCTATCACTGGCATAGCATTTGGCGGGACAGGAGGCGGAGGCGGCAAAGAGCCCTCCGACGCATTTCCTTCTGGCTCAAATGAATCCATACCCTGCGTATAGACGAAATATCATATAACTCTCTCAACACGTTCCAAAAGGACAGAGAAAGTTAAAACTATAACGTCAGAAATTCAACTTTTGGGGAAATATGAAAGGAAGAGCATGGATAGAAATATTCAGAGTGACAAAAACACGCCTAGCACGTTTGCATGATAAAAAACTTCGACATCCATAAATGACAGGAACATTTTAAGCAATGACTCCAAGAGATAGAGCAAGACTATGTAAAAACAGTCAGAGCCAAATCCAATACAGGAAGTACAGAAATAACGCAAATCACTCTTCGGAGATTATCTTATAAAAATGAACCACAACTAGTTAAATAAACATGCAGTGAAAATAGGTAGGCTAACCAGTAACAAGAATCGAGTGATACTCAGATATCGTAGACTTTACGTTGTATGAAGAATTTCAGGTGGCTCTGACGGAAAAACATAACTGGCGAATAGATATACTCAAAGGTAGTCCAAGATTAAAGCAGAAACAGAACAGTATTACACATTGCAAAAAACAGAGCCTCACACATTCCGAAGACGGAAAATAAAGAGGGAACGAAAAGACCCAAAAGGAGAACAATGAAAACACCGTAACAAAGCAAACAGTAACCGAAAACAACGAGCGAAGCTTCATGCAAAGGGGCTTTCCTTGCTAAAGGTTCAGCAACTCAAAATGTAGCTTCGGAACAAACTAGAAATATTTCTTCAAGTAAACAGTAAAATAAAGAAGATCAAACCGAACAGACGCATGCATAACCCATGACAACCACCAAAAACCAAATATATCTACCGCACTTTCCCATACGAGGGAAGATGTATCTATATAGACAGAGTGATCACGAAGTTCCGCAACGGGCAAAAAGGGGGGGAAATCCTCACCACAAATGCGACAGAGCAATGAGAGAAGGGAAAACCCTAGAACCAAGGAGGCAGAGGAAAAACTGTTTGGGAGGATGATTTGAGAGAACAGTCCCTTCCCCTTTAAGTAGAGAATGAGAGTGATATCAGCTGGATATTGCGCCACACTCTCCGACGTACTGAATGCTTGAAGCAGCAAAGAGTGTGTAATAGATTTCGTTCGTTGATTTATTAATCATGTAATGGACGCACGAGATTAGTCATAGAGTTTGTTGTGGCCAATAAAAGAATGGCAGAGCAGCGCGCGAAAGTGGGCTACATGTCACGCGTAGCGGGGTGAGTGCGTGTCCCGACGCCTCAATTTTAATTTGACGGTTTTGGACAGGGACTATCCAAAATGACAGATGTTTAGCGCCGGATGAAACTATTGATCGGACTTGGAATAATGGTAAATTTGGGAAAACATGAAAGATGGGCCGGGTTCGATTTCAGAGGGCCCCACATTCCCTTGCGCATCAAAGCCTCGGTTCCTTACTGGCCTCTTAAACGCTCTCCCTCCCTCCGTCGGTTTGGAAAAAATGTTTCCATTTTTTTTTTTTTTCATTTTCTCTCTATTTAGGGTATGTTTGGACAACCCCCAAACCGCAGTTTGCGCAAATCGAGACTAAACTCCTCTCACATACTTACCTTAAAATCCATAAAAATTATTTTTAAAATATGGTGCCAAACGGAATATTTGTGATTTAATATATTTGTGATTTAATATATTAAATGACAAATATTCCGTTTGGATAAAGTTTTAGATGAAGTTTTAATATTTGTGATTTAATATATTTATCATAACATTAAATGAATTAAAAATATATCATATTAAATAGATTAAATATTAACTATTAAAACTTGATATAATTGTATATACACTAAATTAAATTGAGAGGAAATTGAGAGAAAATGCAATAGAGACGTCTCTTACCGCGGTTAGTTTTCAATTTTGTAATTAATATTTTTTATAAAAAAACCAATTAACAAAATTATTTATTTAAGTAAACAATACTTAAGAGAGCTACGAGTACTAAATTAGTTCCTTCAATCCTAATTATAAGAGCCCGTTAATGTTTTTAGAAGATCTTAAGAAACCTAATTACATTACTTTAAAATATTAAAATTTATTGTTTTTCCTCAAATTATATTGTTTAATTTATAAACTAATATATAATGTAATAGAACACAATATATGATATGATTAAATAATGTAAATAATTTTTCTAGAGTTTTTATCACATTTTTTAAAAAAGTCAATATACCCTAATAATTAAATCTGGATGAGTAATATATATAATTTTTTAAACATGAAATGCGGACATTTTACTTGAGAGTAACCTCCCAAATGGCATCCTGAAATTAGGCCTATGCTAATCTTTCAACAAGATTATCACATACACCTTTACACTTGATCATAGATCTTAATGAAGGTATCTATGTGATTGCCACCAAACAAGTTAAAACTTTTGAATTAGTTCCACTCGTGCATTTACAAATATAGAATTTTATATGTTTGAATAATTTTTTAAAAAAAACAATGAACCAACTAACAATGATATCTCTACTTCCCAGTTCCCACTTGCCTCATTAATAGCTTGTAAGTAACGGATGCGCGCCCTATTCTTGTTCCTCACTATATCCTGTACCTATAATAAGCACGCACTACACAGTTATGGCAACAATAAGCCGTATTATTATTATTAAAGTAAAATATTCTGAACTCCTTTATATTTCACTTTAATTATATAAACCACCCTTCTATTGTAAATATATACACTTAAGTCTAAACTGTTAATTCCGCTAAAAATTTAAAATTTATTCATATTAAAATAAATTTTATTTACTAATTTACCCTTCATCATTAATAATTTCCTAATTTTAGTTACAATTATTTGAGTAATTTAAGAAATTTTTTTCTTACTTTATTTATTTTACTATTGTAAATAGTTATCTCTTAAATTTTTTTAATACAAAGACTTATTTAATCTCATTAATACAAATATATAAAACTTAACTAAAAGTATAATTAATTATTTTAATATATGCATACTTAAATAAACATGTTTATAAATTTTTTGCAAAAAATTAATTTAAAAAATTAAAATTTAAAATTAGATTAAGTTATAACAACTTGAATTTATATTATTAATACTATATGGTGAAGAAAAATATTCCTTTTAAATATGTTTTAAATCATGGTGTAATGACAAAAAAGAAAGAAAGAGAGAAATATGTTTTTAATCATTTAAAAGAATAATGATACATAAGTTTTAATAGATATAATAAAATTTTTAAAAAATAAAAATCTACTAATACAATATCAATTAATAAATTTCATAATATATTAGAAATTTTGACCATATATTGGAATTATTTTTTAATTGCACAGAAAATTTATTCATTTTTTAAAAGAGGGATATTTTGGTCAATGCAAATGTTTAATGGTCAAACTTAACGGTCAACTAACAATTTGGTGGATAGAAGTAAAATCTCAAATATGTAGGGGAAGTTTCTATAATATACATTTTAATTTTAAGGAATATCTATATACGTTTTCAAAATAGAGAGGAGATTTGTACAATTTAGGTGAAACAGAGAGGTAGGTAATGTATTTTAATTTACTCTTATTATTATTATTATTACTATCATCATCATCATCATCATCATCATCATCATCATTATCATCATCATCATTATTAATATTATTATTATTATTATTTTATTCTTGTTATTGTTATTATTGTTATTATTATTCTATTATTGTTATTATTGTTCTTATTGTTATTCTTATTATTATATTATTGTTGTTATTGTTACTATTATTGTTGTTATTCTATTCTTGTTATTGTTAAAAAATCTCTGCTTTAATATATTTTGATGAATTTGATGAATAGATTCTATTAATGCTTAAAAATCATAATGAATTATTTGATTTTCATTTTAAAAAGTGTACGTGCTGCATCAATTTCACTTACGAGCATCATTTATGTTAACATTAACGTAACAATTTAAAATATAAAAATATATAATAAGCGTTTAATTTACAAGTCATCATATCATTGTTTAAACTTGACACTGCTGTAACGTATATGGAAAACGTAATAAAAACATTAAAGAAATTATAATTAGGTTTCAGTAAACAAGCTGTTTTGAAAAGATCCTACTAAAATTTTCATATCAATATTTTGATCTGCAAAATTTAAAATATATTACACTTAGTTCGTTTTACTTATGAACTTTAAATAATATTTTATATTTTAATAATTATTCCAATCTTAATGTGTTAATAATCTTATTGCCCCTCAAAGCTTTGTGGTTAGATGAGGGGTAACAAGAAGATGCTATTATGAAATCTTTAGATTTAAGGATTTAGCGCCCCTACCAAGTTGTTCTGCTCCTTTTAGTTTATCTTATCTTATTTTATTTTAATATGATGAATTTACTATTTTGGAATTGTAGAGGCGCTGCCTCAAAATATTTTGCAGGTCGAATCAGAGATATTACTCAGGACAAAGAAGTGAATGTCCTAATTCTGTGTGAGACTCGTGTTAGCGGCAGAAAGGCGGATAGCATTATCAGGCACCTTGGTTTCAACAACTGGATTAGACTGGAAGCTACTGGGTATGCGGGAGGGATATGGATCTTATGGAATATTGAGGAAGTAAATATTCAATATATTTCTTCTACCACTCAGGTTATCCATGTCAAGGCTAAGATGAACAACATGTCGGAATCTATATTTCTATCATGCATTTATGCGGAGCCTAATGTCATCCTGCGCCAGAATCTTTGGGATGAGCTGAGTACTTTTA
>JBAGKO010000013.1:235080-254764 GCA_037177275.1 Acacia concinna
TGAGAAATGCGATGTTGCTTCTGCTGTTGCTGCTCCAAGTAACAGCATTAGCAGCAAACAAAACGAGGCACTACGAATGGGAGGTGGAGTACATGTACGGCTCGCCGGACTGCATAGAGAGCGTTGTGATGGGAATCAACGGGCAGTTCCCTGGGCCCACCATCCGAGCAGAAGTGGGCGACACCATCAACGTGGCCCTCACCAACAAGCTGTCCACGGAGGGTGTGGTGATCCACTGGCACGGGATCCGGCAGAAGGAGACGCCGTGGGCGGACGGAACAGCGTCGATATCGCAGTGCGCCATCAACCCGGGAGAGACATTCCGGTACAGATTCAAAGTGGACAAGGCAGGCACTTACTTCTACCACGGTCACTACGGGATGCAGAGGTCTGCGGGACTGTACGGGTCGCTCATAGTGGAGGTGGATGAGGGAAAGAAAGAGCCTTTCCACTACGACGGAGAGTTCAATCTGCTGCTGAGTGACTGGTGGCATAAGAGCGCTCACCAGCAAGAAGTTTCCCTCTCCTCCAAGCCCTTCCGTTGGATCGGGGAGCCCCAGGTATGTTTTATGATGGATAAACAAGTGTATCGAAGGAAACAAATGAATGAATGAATGAAGAAAGAATAATGATGATGAGATTGAGATTGAATATAGTTCATTATGAACTCATGAGTACTTAACAACGTAACAGAGTTTGCTGATAAATGGGAGAGGACAGTTCAACTGCTCCATGGCGGGAGGCATGAAGAACATGAACAACAAACTGCCAAAGTGCAAATTCAGAGGCAACGAGGCTTGTGCTCCACAAATATTGCATGTCCTTCCAAACAAGACCTACCGCCTCCGAATTGCCAGCTCCACTGCTCTCGCCTCCCTCAACCTCGCCATTCAGGTTCCTCATACATATTCCCTTTCTATGCATTATATCCCCAATATAATTCTTCAACCCTTTCACCATTCTAACTTATAAAGTAAAAAGTGTCAGTTAAGATCAATTATTTTAGGTTTTTAAAACTAGATGAGTTGTGTTTTTAACTTTTTAGAGAAAAAAAAATAATCCTTTCACGCAATGATTTGTGTAGGATGGGTCCTTGGGCTATGACTATATTAAGATTAATTATTGAGGAAGCTGTTGTTAGTGTATGTTTGGAAGCAACCAAATTGTGGTTGTAAAAGTCTTTTTTTTTTTCCGTATGCTAATAAAACAAAACTCCTCTTAGATATTTGTATGGTAAATTGTAAAAACACTCCTAAAATGCTAAAAACTAAACTTTGTGTGTTTGGATGTGGAGAAGATGTGGGAAAATAAATATTAGGTTTAAAAACTTTTATAAATAATAATAAAATTTATTATTTTTAGAAATTTTCTTCCATATTTTTCCCCTTTAATCTTCTCTCAATCAAAATATAGAGTTTGTGTGTGTTTGGATTAACTTTGAAGAATGGTTTTCAAACAAAAAGTGAAAGGAGTGATTCAAGAAAATAGATTTTAAAGAATAACTTCTGAAAATGTAGAAAAGAAAAGCCTACAGAAAAACCATGGTTTCCTTATCAAAAAAATAGATCCCAGGGAAAAAGAGAGTAGTTGGGTTATTTTTATCAAAACCATAAAAACCATGGTTTTGATGGGGAAAATTGATTTTGAGATAAATGAGAGTGTTAGAATTGTTTTTTCACAACTGTAGTTTTAAGCATCATCCAAACACACACTAAAACAAACAGGACTTAGTCCTGTAGGAGGCACTACTATCATATGATCGGGATTTAATGAAACGTAACAAATGATACTGCTATAAATTTGTTTCTCTAGGCGGGAGCTCTCTCTCTCTCTCTCTCTCTATATATATATGTATATGTATATGTATAAACCAAGAGAATAAGGAAGACAGACACAGTCTGTAAAGTGGTCCTGCAAGTTGGAATAGGGTCAGTAGGTACTACCAGTATGGAATAGTAATACAGGGACTGGAAACATAAAAGTTGGTATTAGGGCCCGTATTCATATTGAAAGAGAAAAAAGAAAAGAGAGTTGTGAAACAGATGATTTATATTATAATGTGCTAGGTGCTGAATAAATTGTCATTCATTGTCATTCCTTACCGTAGAGAGTAGAGAGTGATGGATGGGAAAATTTGAAAAAATATGAGAGGAGACATTATTTGGTATATCACTTTCACTGCATAAATAAATAATAGAGGATATTGTTTGTAAGGATGCATGGGATGGGATGAGAATGTGAGTTGAGACATGTGGTTTGTTTGTTTTGATTTGTTGTAGTTAAATAAAATTTTTATGTATAAAATATAAGAAAAACTCTTCTCCATACTTCACAAATAAAATTTTATTATCCCAAATATATTCTTTCAAACAATTACTTAGGAGTGAGTGGGGGACGTTGGATTTCACTTTCGTAATGGTGTGTTTTGAAAACGCGGGGGGACAAAAGCTGAGAACGTTGAGGAGCACGGGTCATGAGTGTACTGTGTAGAGTGTAGACGTGTTGTCTGGTGTCTTGTGTCCAGTGGAGCGCATTACAATGAAATACAGAAAGCAACCACAACCAACCCTTGTGACTGGTCTTGTGCCCTCCACTGCAATCTGCAAAAGCCTTACATATATGCTGACAAATACTACCCCTTGACCATTGGCCATTCCGTGGCGTAGAAAGCAAGCACCCCTCGGGCCCTGACCAGACCTAGCTAGCTAGTGAATGTCTTGGCCTTTTTGTTCCTGCATGCAACTAAGAATCATCTCTCCCTTAATCTGACTTGTTCTTTACTCTTCTTCATTCAATTATTTTATAAATATTATTATCTTGATTTGACCCCTTGCATAAAAAAGTGGCTACACCGAGTTTGGACTTTGGAATCTAAAAAGTTATCCACAGCACTAGTACTACGGGCCGGTTTCCCTACTTATGCAGGATCACACAATGGTGGTGGTGGAGGCAGATGGCAACTACGTAAAGCCATTCGCGGTGCAAGACATCGACATATACTCAGGCGAGAGCTACTCAGTGCTGTTCACCACAGACCAAGACCCTTCTCAAAATTACTGGATTGCCATTGGCATCAGAGGAAGAAACGCCACCACTCCTCAGGCCCTAACCATCCTCAACTACCGCCCCACCTCCGCCTCCCACCCCCCTCCTTCTCCGCCTCCCCTCACTCCTCTCTGGAATGACTATAACCGAAGCCTCTCCTTCGCCCAAAAGCTCTATGCCTTCATGGGCACCCCCGCCCCTCCCGCCAACGCCACCCGTCGCCTCATCCTTCTCAACACCCAGAACCTCATCAATGGCTTCACCAAATGGGCCATCAACAACGTCTCCTTAACCCTCCCCTCCACCCCCTACTTGGGCTCCATCAAGTACAAGCTCCAAAACGCCTTCGACACCAAGAGCCCCCCCGAGAACTTCCCCGCCGAGTACGACATCATGAAGCCGCCTGCCAACCCGAACTCGGTGACGGGCAGCGGGGTGTACATGTTTGAGATTAACCAGGTGGTGGATGTCATACTGCAAAATGCGAATGTGTTGAACGGCAGCTCCAGTGAGATCCACCCGTGGCACTTGCATGGCCATGATTTCTGGGTGTTGGGATATGGGGATGGGAAGTTCGATCCCAACAAGGATGACAGGAAGCTGAACTTGAAGAATCCGGTGATGAAGAACACGGCGGTTATATTCCCGTACGGGTGGACGGTGCTGAGGTTTGTGGCGGATAATCCTGGGGTGTGGGCGTTCCACTGTCACATAGAGCCTCATCTGCACATGGGAATGGGAGTGATATTCGCAGAAGGTGTGGATCAGGTGAAACCTATTCCTTCTGAGGCTATTACTTGTGGCCTTACAGGGAAGATGCTCGCCACCGGCAACACAACCTTCCACTAGTTCCTTATTCTGTAACGCTTGTATGTTGGCAAATATAATAATAAGAGTTCATATGTGTGCGCGCAAAAGCGATGTCCACTATTTTGTTGTTTTTATTTCATTAGGAAAGAGATTGGGAAGCAGATGGCGTAGTCCCCACCCACTGGTTTCCAAATGCGTCACATTATCATGCTATTAAAAAAATAGAAATAAATCCGAATCATAATACAACATTATAAATAGATGGGAAGAGGGGTTTTAAACTATTTTAGCGTGGTGTAGAGTCATTGGGATGACCATAAAAGAAGGGCCCTTGGCGTTTCTCCTTGTACTTGGCCTTCTTTGGCCCTCCTTGGCCAGAGAGAAGCTAAGTTGGAAAGAAGGCAAATTCTACTAACAAGGACGTACAGTTTTCTGGATCAATCTCACTTCAACCGGAGAATACATAGGAACACATGCAAAGGGCGGCAAAGTAGATCTACCACTGAGTTTATGAGTATTTTATTTTTAACCCTCTGTATGTATTCCTGTCTGGCTATATCCACATCAGTCCAAACCCCCGAAATTGAGTAGGTCTAAGAAATTGAGTGTTTGAACCCCGAACCGAAAAAAAAACAAAAAACAAAAAGAAAATAGTTTAAAACTGCACCACAATATAATTGTATGGATCAGATTTATTTATTTTTATTTATAACAGGATAATGATCCTGTACGTAGGATGTGAGAGGTTTGGATTAATGTGGATTGCGGAGGGACAATTAATATTGGGACGTTAATGGAGGTGGACAATGAGAGTTGAGAGAGGGATTAGTTGAGCGGTGTGGTTATTATGGTCATCTAATCGAATAAAAAGAATAAAGTAAAAGAAGAAGAAGAAGAGGAAATCCATAGACTAACGGACCCGTTTTTGGATAGGCGGGGAAGCTTTCCTTCTAGATTTAATATGGATGATCAATATTTATTTTTTTTCTATTTTATTATTTTTTAAATAAATTATTTTAATATATCTAAAATTTAAAATAAAGATAATCTTTTAACTATAACTTGTTAAAAATAATTTTTTCATGTAAAAATTATTTTTTTTTAAAAAAATAAATATAGACCGTCCAAATTAAATCTCAACGATCTAGAATAAAACCTGCCTATCCAAAGACAAGTAGGGAAACTGAATCCACAAACTAACCTTGTTAATAATATAATACCTAAAATAAGATATAATGTAGAAGAGAGAGGGAAACACATGATCTGAGTGGGAAGGTTGTGTTATTTGGTGGCTTGAGCAATGATGTTGCTTATTGAACTCGATTCCTCTTTAGCTGCCTCCACCAGCTCCTCCTGCGCATGCATCCACCCACAGCCTCATTCATATTCATATTTACACACACACACGCAGACACACACACACACACACACACACACCTGGGCGACTATTAGTCTCAAGGTAGTTCTTTTGCTAGTCTCCTGCACATGTCCTGCCAGCAAAATTTCATCCAATATGAAATATGCCTTATGGAAGTTAAATATTAAATCCAGCTCGCTCACCTGTATGTGAATTGTGATAATACGACGTACACAAACAAATAAAGTTAATACTCTTTCATTAGCTTTATATGTATATATATATACACTCCCTCCGGTCTAATTATAATGGCCTTTTAGAGGATCATAGGAAAATTTTAAGAAGGCTAATTACATTATTTAATCATATTATATATTGTGTTTTATTACATTATATACTAGTTCATAAGTCAAACAACATAATTTAAAGAAAAACGAAAAATTTTAATATTTTAAAGTAATATAATTAGCTTTTTAAAGATTTTTCTAGAATTCTCTAATAGGCCATATAATTGGGACCGGAATGAGTATTTATTAATACAAATGAATTGAAGAGATGGATATATATATACTCACACTACCAAAATAGCGGTCCATTGTCTCAACATAATGGTGAATCATGAACAGCGTCTCCAATTCATTATCATCCCCATCAATACAGAAGCAGAAATACAGGCCCGCATATCTGATTGATGAACATATACATAAAAATATAATCACACTTCATAACTAACAATACAATAATATAATGTAATTGAATTTCATAACTAACAATATTCACCTACTACCTAGTATCTACCTTCTATAAACCACTTTCAGTCCGCTCCACTCCACAAAGTTGCAAAGCTTTGGAGGCCGAGCAAGAATTTGCGAACTCAGCTCTCGAATCACCTTCATGTTTTCCCAAATGAAACATAACATCACAACGTTAACGTGCATTCTATTATATTGGTATGATGCATATTATATTAAGTCCAATTCCGTAAATGCAAAACCAGGATTAAGCAATGGGTCATCATTAAGATGTAACTAGTGTCTTAAGCAATGGGTCATCATTAAGATGTAACTAGTGTCTTCCACTTTAATCTACCATGCATTTAAAAGACACAAAAGAAGAAGAAGACAGCGAATACTCTCTCACTCTCTACTTTCTCTGTCTCTTTCCAAAAACGCACTATATATTTCCTCATTAAATGCTCAGATCGAAGTCGGATCCAATGAGACTTTTGGCAAATAGATCAGAATCAAAATTATGCAACTTTCCAAATTCTAACTTACTTAGCATATAGGCATTCATTTATATGGACCCATCACCATAAAAAACAATAGGCATATTAATCAAGCAATATAATGGGCTATGAGGGGTTGTTGGGGCAATAGAGGTAAGAATCACTGGCACTAAAGATTTCAAAATGTAACTTCTGTGGTTTATGATTCAAGGTATCCATATCAAACCAACATCATAGTTTCCTAAGGCAACATGGCGCTTTAGTAATGTAATAATAATAAAGCAATGGGAAAACACATATCACATGGCAATCAATCAATCTCTTTAACGTCATCAAAGAATTAACCATCAATACTAACGGAGGCACTTAATTAGATGATTGAAATGACAAGCTGGAATTCAAAACAATATACAGATCGATCGAAGGGGAAAAAATCCGATGAATACCTTGGATCTCTCCTTTTGAGAGAAATGTGAATACCATTTGGTGAGCCTTACTTTCCCTTGTCTGCTTATAAGAAGCACAAAGTGAATCTGCAATATAATTAAGATGCCAACCTAGTTATAAATTGCATTTGTAATTACACACACACATGCATAATTCTAAGCAGCCCCTACCAATATAGATTACTTCAAATCAAACCCAAACTGTTTATGACATTTCAGACACTTTGAAATATATATGCGCGCGCGCGCGCCCTATATAGAAGAGATATTTCTCAGGGGTAATAATGCATATAGGAGATACGTGCATGGCGTGAAATGCGGCAGAAAAGAGATCCTTTAGTACACTTAAGGTAAAAAAGATTGTTCGCAAACACGAAGAAGATTCCAGATTTGAATCTCAAGAAGAAAATGGAATGCGATGTATATGATATGGTGAAAAGGAAAATTTAAAATCGATCATGTAGAGCTTCATGCCGATGGATGAAAGAAAAGGACAAATTAGATTCATATGAGAGAGATGAATGAGAAGGAGGAAATGCATTTACCATTAGTAATTCGTGGTGTTTCAGAAGTAATGAACAACTATGTTGCTTTCAGATTTTGTTTTTAAAGAAATAGAGAATGATGTCCAATAAAATAACTTTTCATCTTTTATATATATATATGGTCATAAGTGAAAGGCTCTATTTTTAACGTGCGGCCTTTTCTGTGTTACGTGTCTCTTAATAATCTAAGCCCAAAAATACAGCATCACATTTGAAATTTTCTAACTGGCCTGGTATGCTTCAGCCATTTTAATGACAAATAACATTTTAACAAATTATTAAGCAATTTCATTCATAAATTATGTATATCTTAGACTACATATCATAAAAATTTATTTCCATCAAAGCAAAACTAGCATTAAAATTTTGTATGAAACTTCCATAATCTTTTCACACTCAATCTTCTAAAATTTACAAACCTTCCAAAATTTAAATTAATTAGCTTCTAGAATCTACAACTGAAATATGTTATTTGAGAGATTGTCGTCTATTAAATTTGCACCTATTCATGTGTGGTTGTGGCCTTAGTGATCCGACGGTACTTTTTGGAAGGGCCGTCGCTCAACGGATAAAAGTTGTATTGTAATTAAGTAATTAAGCTAATAAGCAGCCTTTTGGGTGTAATGCACCCACGCTTTAGTGGCAGTGGCAGTGGGCGGCAAAGTTGTGAATTAGGAAGAATTGGTCAACAATGTTAAATACCATTGGATGTGTTACTTTTTATTCACATTAGAAGCACATTACATTATGGCAGGGTAACATTTCATAGTTTAATGAATCTTCTACCTATTTGATGGGATGGTTAAGAGATTATCTATGGTTAAACTCACATAATGTGACTATTCCAACAAAAAGTTTTCTATAGTTCAAAATGATCAATATGTAGAATCAGAACAAGCGATTGTTGAGATTCGTGTGGGAACAAAACCGCCCATCAAAGCCATTGTTACCCATTGGTCATTAAACCATTTTATGCCTTTCTCCCATAGTTGGACCTAGCCCATATGGGGGCATTAGGCCCAATTTGATTGGATCGCTTGCTTTGGGATATATTTATATATGTATAATTTTATAAATGAAGCTATTTTACGTTCATCGTTAAATAGGGTTAAGGTCCAATTTTATTTTAGAAATAATCACCAAAGAGCGTTGGCTATTTAGAAGTCCTTGTAGGAGCAATTTTACCCCGTAAATAACTAAAATTAAGCAATTTTACATTAACTATTAAACGATGTTAATTTTAACCGTTAACTTACACATGGCACTTCATATGTCACTTAGCCACCTCATTGCCACATACTATTACACTTGGAATTTTTTTTTTTTTTTAAAAAAACAACAACAACAGCAAAAGACTCACTTCACCCTCTCTCTCCCTCATCGCGAGATTATTTCTTTATTCAGCTTCATCCATTGCCATTGGAAGGGAGGGACGCTGTTTCGATAGAGGTAATGGACCCATTCTTCATCGCTGCTGCCTTATCTTCTGGTGGCTTCAACTCTATGTTTGCTTTGTTCTAGTTCTAACTTTATGAAAATTAAATTCTTTTCTTTTTATTTTTTGAATTTCATATCTAAATTTTAGATATGTACTTGAACTATGAATTTCAAATATGGTGTTGCATCTTTTTTTTGTGGATTTGAAAAGTCTTGTGAGTTGTTTGATTTTGTATATAATTCTTTTGGGTAAGATTATAAATAATGGTTTCAGAGTATACTAGTCTCTACTCTTTGAATTTGTTCTAGAATAGCTCTTTCTCATGTATCTAATAACCATTGAGATTGAACAAGTATCAGATCTGTGAAGTTGGGTATGGTAGAAGAAGGGTTGAGCTGACACCAGAAAAGAAGGGTTGCACTGTGAAGTAGTTGGTGGAGCTTGTTCATGGAGAGAAAGAGGGGACAATGAAGGATATGATGGCAAGGAGAGATAGAATTGGTGGCAATGGGATGGCGAATTAAGTGATGCGTGGAGTGTCATGTGTAAGTTAATGGTCAAACTTAATATTGACCAACGGAAAAGATAAAATCTCTCCGTTTTAGTTATTTAATAGCAACTTCCAAAATAAAAATGAATATTATCTGTGTGCATGTGAATCAGTAGAACAAACATTACACATAGAGGATGAATGAACAAAAAATCTCCCCCGGCCCCAAGCCCCCAATCCAGCTAATATAAGGAACAACATAAATGATAATTGAATTAAATCCGTAAAGGGGCGACGTCATAATCATGTGGAATGAATAGGAATCGTTTAAATTGTGATAGTGGTATGCATAGAAATGGATCCTCTCTTTAGCACCTACCTCTCCATGTCATCTCCCTTGCACTTCCTTCTCACACACTATATTAGTTGAAGGAGTCCTACCCCCTGTTTTTTTTTTTTTTAATGAAAGATAGGGTGATAAGGATTCCTCCTTGCCAAGGAGAGGATCCTTGTTCGGTATGCATGCCTAACACTACAAAAAAAAAAAGCAATTATGGGAAAATTCTACTAAAATACCTTCTCAAATTACAAAACCCCAAAAAGTCTGTTTACATTTCAAAAAGACACTAAGGTACCATAGACCAAATTGGGTTTTTTCAAATTCGCTAACTTGAATAGTAATGATCACGAAGTAGCGAAATCCATTACTTGACTTGTGAATTCCATTACTCAACTTGCGAAAATCCAATACTGTTCACTTCACGGGTAAATTCCTCTCTCTCCTCTGTCAGATGAACAGTGCCGACAGAGGGGGGAGAGAGAAAGTGATTAGCATGGACTAGCGAAATCCATTACTCAACTGCGAATTTCTATTACTGTTCACGTCATCGAATTTTGAGGGAGAGAGAGAGGGATCAACACGGACTAGCGAAATCCATAACTTGACTTGTGAGTCCTATTACTCAACTTGCGAAATCCACTACTGTTCACGTCAACGAATTTTAAAAACCTAATTTAGTCCCTGGTACCTTATTATCTATTTGAAATGTTAATAGACTTTTTGGGGTTTTTGAAGTTGAGGAGGTATTTAAGTAGAATTGTCTCTAGAATTATTGACAAAATTATCGACAAAATTTTTATCAATAATTATATGTTAGTAAATTTATCGACAAAAACATTCCATTGGAAAATATAATATACAACCAATATTTGACATGATAGTGACGTGGCCCACACGATTTTTTAGAAAAATAGGCAACATTTTCCCTTGATGGCTTTTCCGGAGTATTTTATGCAGAAAATTCTGTCGGTAAATTTCCAATCGAAAATTCATCGGTAAACCAATTTGCTGTGTAAAATTAGTAATGGATCCATTCCATTGGTAAATTGAAATTTCATCAATAATTCCGTTGGTAAATTGAAATTTTTCAATAATTTCGTTGGTAATAAGCCATTTTTTTGTAGTGAAAGTTAAAGTATGCCTCCCTGCAATGAAGATATGAGCACTATTACAGATTTTTCTATATTTGATTATTGTTTTTACTTATTTATGGCGGTTAAATATTTTAATGCCATTTATTTTTCGGATGTATAATGGTTTTCTATCTTTACCCGCCATATATTTTATCCTATATATGATGGTTGTAAATGAATCCATGATCATGAATTGCTGTATAATTTCATGATATATAGCGGTTGTTGAAACAACCATCATATATTATGTGCAAAAAAATTTTACACCACAAGGACACTTTCAATCAATGACATTCATATGCAATAAAACAACGAAAATGATATTAACAAATATATAGTATATAGTCAGTAGATTCAATTTTAGCTCAAATAAACACATACATATCAATTATATATATTGATGATCAACATAATATCTCTCTCTCACACACACACACATGACCACAAGCTAATAATATATATCTATGATCATTAATACATTGCAAGAAAAGTACATATATAGATCATCAAGTGTCCCATTTTCTTTTCCTTGGCTTAATGATAGTGCCCTTTTTAGTTACGATTGGTTTTTTTAACAAATTTGCAAACTAAGCTATCTTTGATATCCGTATTCCTTCGTTGTGATAATGCCTAATGTATAAAACATCATCCTCAATTATTTGTGTTTCAAGATATGGTAACCTTTGGAAAGGATTATTTTCACTGAATTCATCACCCCCTGCATCCTCATCATTTTTTTGTTGGAAAGCATAAGAATTGACCAGCCTTAATTGGCAAGTCTGGAACATAGAACACTTGCTTAGCTTGAGCAACCAAAATGAAAGGCTCTTGTGTATACCCGATCTTGTTCAAGTTCAATTGTATCAACCCCAATTCATCCACCTTTAAAGCAGTTTTATTATTAACCCACATACACCCAAAGACCAGAAGACGAAGTCCTATGTAATCCAACTCTCAAATGTACTCAACCATGCCAAAGTACGACATATTGGCATATATAAAATTCTTGTCTTTTTCATTGGATAAATGCATTGTCCCAGGAAGAACAGTGACCCAATTATTTTACATTTTGCTTTTGTCATCTTGGTCTCTAGTGTAGAAGGTGTATCTATTTATGCATAGCTAGAGAAAGAATGCACATGTCTGCTTGGGCAGCGTGACAAGAACTTTACTTTCTTTGGCATTAAATTAGGATCATCATTGTGCAAGTTATCCACATGCTTCCTCAAACATGATGTAAACTGTTTATTGTTTTCTTTGACATACCAACTAGTTACTTTGTTGGGATTTTCCCTCATATGCTCATCCTTATAAATACGTACATGCTCCTCAATCTCTTCTAAGTTGTGAAGCAAGTAAAAGTGTGCTTGCTCTGATTGTTCATTTGAGATAGGGATGAGTTGCTTTCCTATCAACTCTTGTCTAGAAGTCCGTCCATCATGTCTAGCTATTAGAATGCTGATGTCACATGTATGTTTCAAGTAATCAGTACAAAACTCAGCCGCCTCTTTATAAATATATCATTCAACAATGCAATCCTCTGGCTAACTCCAGTCAACCAAGTAAATCCATCTCATGTATACTAGGACACACAGTTGCACCTCCCTTACCAAATGAAAAGATAGGTGAACCATTATGTCAACAAAAGCTGGAAGGAAAAACATCTCTAGCTCACACAATGTTGTCACAATCCCAGTTTGTGGCCTTTATAGCTTCTTGGGGATCAATTACCCTATTACATAAAGACTTGAAGAAGAAACATAGTTTCGTAATCGATGCTCGCACCTTCGCAAGTAAAATACCACGTATTGCCACTGGAATGAAGTTTTCTATTAACACATAACAATCATGTGATTTCATACCCTTAAATCTCAAATCCTTCATTGACACAATATTTCTAATGTTTGATGAGTATCCTTCTGGAACTTTCGTTGAAGCAAGAAACTCACAAAATCTCCTTTTCTCCTACTTGGATAGTATGAAAGCCGCTGGATGTAGAAATGTACAATATCCCCTCTCATCTGGTTCCAATTCCTCCCTCATTCCCATCTCAACTAATCTAATCTTACATTTATGTCATCTTTTGTCTTCTCAGGAATATGGAGTAGTGTTCCAAAGAGACTCTCACAAACATTTTTCTTAATGTGCATGACATCAAGAAAATGGTTGAATTTAGGGAACTCTAATATGGCATATCGTAGAAAATATACCTCTTCTTCCACCCACCTATCCCAACATATCTCTCAAATGGCTTGCCAAATTTACATTGTGCATGTTCTGTTTCTGCAAGAACACCCTGACCAGTGAGTGGTATATGTGACATCCTTTCTTCTCCTTGTCCATTGAAGTATTTTCTCATATGTCAATATGGATAACCCTTTTGCAATCACCTAAGATGTCCTATAGATGAATTCTTCTTACCATGCTTAAGTCTAATCGACTGTGTACTCTCTTCACAAATCGGGCATCTAAGTTTACCTTTATTGATGTATCCTAACAAATTCCCATAATGCCGAAAAATCATTGATTATTCCAAACAACATAGCCTTCAAATTGAAAGATTCTTTCTCATTGGCATAATATACAACATCCCCTTTATTCTACAGGTCCTTCAAGTCTTTAATTAGTGGCACTAGGTATACATCTATGTCATTGATCGGTTTCCTCAACCTTAAGATTGGAATAGATAACATCTTGTACTTCCGTTTCATCGTGAACCATAGAGGTAGCTTATAGATAAATAACATCACAGGCCATGTATTGTAGGTACTGCTCTGCATCCTATATGGGTTTATCCCATTAGTAGCTAACACTAGGCGAATGTTTCTTGGTTCTTCAGCAAATGTGGAATGCTAAAGGTCAAACCTCTTCCACTCTGCAGAGTCAGCGGGATGCCATAGCATGCTATCTTCAATCCCATCATCTGTATGCCAACATAAGTTTTTTGCATCAATTGTATTATCATACAAGCGTCTAAATCTAGGTATAATGGGCAAATATCATAACTCCTTCGTTAGACTCTTTCCATTTGCTTGGTAGTATGACGTTGAGTACAAGGGACACTCAGTTAACGATTCGTATTCTTTGTGAAATAGAATACAATCGTTGACGCAAGCGTGTATCTTCTCATAACTCAAGCCGACTGTGTGCATAACTTGTTTAGCATCATAAGTCTTTGTTGGCATGTTGTTTCCCAGTGGCAACATTCTTCTTAAAAGGGAAAGCAATTATGTAAAACCCGCATCACTCAACCCATATCTTGCTTTTCAGTTGTATACGTTCAACACTGTAGATAACAATGTGAACTCAATATAATTCTCATACAAAGGCTTTTCTGCACCTCTCTTCATCCTCTTAAGCTTTTCCAGGTTTTCGCTGAACTCCCCTTCAATTGCATCCCCAAATCTTTAAGATGATCAGTGTTATCTAAGGGGTTAGTTGAGTCACACATTTCTAAGTTAGGTGCCCCCTCACACCTTTTCAAGATTGGTGTGTCACACCTACTTTCCAAATTTGCCAAACTATCAGTGTGTTTCACTTCCTCCTCACCATGTTTTATCTAACACGTATAACTCTGATCAAATCTATTAGCCACTAAGTGCTCCTCACAAGTGTCTAGATGAACACACCTCACAATGCCACACTTGACGCAAGGACAAACAATGAAGCCACGATCGTCAAAAATGATTATGGCAAGATAACTATATGACTTCCCCAACCCCATCCCAATACTTCTTCTGCAAACGATTTGTATACACTCATTCCTTATTGTCCATTTTATCTAAAGCATATATAAAACAAACAACAAACACACTTAATATCTCACTTATTAATTCAAAATTATCACTAGACTACTTTAAATTGGTTACCAAGCAATAAGCATTTAAAATTTACAAAGACAACAATATTTACCCAAATCATCAATGCTAGATCACGCAAGTAACAATTTTAATTTAATTTGACAAACAAACCCTTAAAATCATCCACACAAAAATATAATTTTCACATTCTCTTTATATCCCCACTTCATTATCAATACAAATAAAATCAAATTTTAATATAACTATACAACAAATTTATTAAATAAACATTTGAAATATATATATATATATCAATCACAAAACAACACTCATCACACATATATACACTCTTATTAATTAACAACACATAAATTCATCATAACACAGCAAGCAAAACGAAGAGAGCAGCAAAATAGGAAGTTTCATCATCTAATTAATTGCTCCTTTGATCGCAATATATAGTAGCTTGAAGAAATTAAAAACATCTGATTTGTACACATATATACAACAGCCAACAAAGTACGTAAAACAGATAAGAGAATAAAATATAGCTGCAATTTAATCCTCTTCTAGGAGTAACCAAAAAATTAAAAAAGATCAAACATTTTCTAAGAGAGAGTAGATCAAAACAACGCTAGCATGACCCACGACACTCACATGAGACAATGTGTGCATTACCCACATGCTACACATACTGCAAGACCTAACTAGCCTGTGATCCACGCAAGCAACGAAGGAGGCGGACGACGATTAGACAGGGACGAAATGAAAAATCCGTGATGGAGAGTGGAAAAGGAAGGCAGAAGAGCTCAAACACCTTCATTGTAGGTGGAAAACTTAGTTTTATAGAGTTTTTCAAAGTTTTAAATGACGATGAAAAAATGGATATATCTGATATATGAATACAGTATATAAGGTGGTTTTTATTATAAAACCGTCATATATATAGTCTATGACGGTTTTTAAATGGTTTTGTAACACAACTATCATATATTATATGACTTTTTTTTACCAAAAACTGGACAATTATATAACAGTGGTTTTATAAAAAAACCGTTATATATATTTTACATATATATAACGGTTTATATTTAAAACCATCATATATGTTTCTAGAAAATTTCCGCCTCTCAATATATGATAGGGTTCCAATAACCGCAATATATAGAGCATCATCTATATAAGATTATGTACTAGTAGAGAATGCATATAGAGGACATCTATTTAAACTTGCGAGTTGAATTTGTGACTTCTTCATTTTTAAGTTTCTACCTAATAGAATTGTGTTATCTCTTTATTAAACTCGTGTTAGCTATAAAGTTAGTTGAACTCACTCAAGAGTTCATATACTAACTTTACCATTTTCCGTACATTCATATTCTATAAAACTGTGTCAACTAAGCCTTAAATACATGCTAGCTTTTTTTAATTTGGTCATTTTCAATTGCTTTATATATAAATTTCATATAATTTTTTTGTTGAGTATGATAAGTTGTAAAATTTGAATTTAATTTTAATTATTAATATTTAAAACATAATTTAATTTAAACTACTGTC
Source organism: Acacia concinna (assembly GCA_037177275.1). Taxonomy (NCBI): domain Eukaryota; kingdom Viridiplantae; phylum Streptophyta; class Magnoliopsida; order Fabales; family Fabaceae; genus Acacia; species Acacia concinna. Next base: position 251,270 of record JBAGKO010000013.1, read on the forward strand.
TTTTTTATATTTTTAATATTTGATTATATACTCTTAACGTAGTATTAGTTAATAAAAGTAAACTTTTCCGAATTCATGATTCAAATTTACCATCCGATTTAACATTTACGTTACAAGTTTACTCGTGAGTTTCCATTACAAGTTGATACCTATCCATTTGTGGTAAAATTAGAAAATTGTTTGATTAATTTCCCATAATTTCATTTTATTTATAAATTATATGGACCATACTTATATCAAGTTCATTACATCTATTTCAACAAGTTCTCCAATTACATATGACTATGTGTCCTATTTATTGTATTTGAGTTTATAATTAAATTATAATAATTCAAACATATGACACATGGCTATATGCAACTGGAGAATCTAACAAAATAGATGTAAGGAACTTGACATAAGTATTTTCTAAATTATACTATGAGTATACTTTTTTAATTGTTGATATGATTAAATCTAGAGTAGACAACTTCTCATTACGTGAGAAAAGATATCATTATTTACTTTCAGCAATTTGTTTATAAAATGATTACAAAAATCAACTAGCACATGCTTGGAGATATAGAAAATAGATCCAAAAATACTTTGACTAATAAAAAAAGGAATTTTATGCACACATGCAGGACAAAAAAATGATCGCAATACAATAAACCAATAAGATTAATAATTAATTGTTAGTGGACTTAATTATAGGGGCTCTCGTTTTAAAATTCAGTAAAAATAATAAGAGTAAAACAGTACATTGGGCTGCTAACTTGACTTTTTATAGCCTGTTTGGTACTTTGGTTCGATTCTATTGGAAAGGATTACAGGTGATCCTCTAATGCAAACAACATTTGGTTACAACTAAATAATGTAAAGAGGATTATATTTTTGTAATTATAATTATATCATTTGATGTAATCATGATTATACGGTTAGGTCTGATGAATAAAAATGTAAATAGGAATGATTTTGTCTCTTACTGTATTATTCTCATATCCAACAAAACGTTATTTTATGATGAACAACCAAATAAATTTATGTAATCATTGTGATATGACATTGCATTACATTTCATTCATTATCTTTGATTCCGTGAACAAAATAAGCACTTACTATTTTATGCACGTATCAATAACATTTAATACTTGACTATTCAGTTTTAAGAATCCAAATATTATTCAAGCTCATATATTATGCACAATCGGATTGTCACAATATAAATTTTCATTATATCCGGAAAAGCTAATAATTGTGATAACTGGTTTGCTCATTATTAGAGTTATCAATGGATGATAAACTCATGATCTTATACACTCCTCTCATCGAGTGTAGAAATTTGCTTTTAGCAGATTGGTCATTGGGGTAACAAGCCTTGTGCTGACACATTTTTATAGATTGTTGCTTCATTAACTTTGAAACAGTACATCTATCAACTTTAATTCCTCTTTAATATTTTTTATATGCAAAGGATTGATATGCTAACCTCCACTGATATCTTATCTCGCTTTTATCACCTAAATTATTATTTTCAAACCATACTGCTGATGTATTTCTCTTTTAATATGTATAAAAAGAAAATGTTATGATATTATATTGAAGGTGAACAACTAAAACTTTTACATTTTTTAGGTGAATAATTGCTTATATAAAAAAATATCATATGATTATCATGTTTGATTCAAGAACCTTTTAAACAAAACTATAATAAGAAACCACGACCAGGCTTTCCCCTGATTACAATATCTAACAATTATATGAGTAGATTTTATATTTCAATAGTGAATGCCAACCATCAAACAGAAAACTTAATGTTTAACAGTTGGCTGTTAAACAATAAGATCATCTCCAAGTGTGCTTGCATTACAAGGTTAAGTAGTAAAATAATTGAAAGGATTCAAGGAGAGAGTAGAGTAAATTAGAAAAAGTTGAAGATGATCAATAATGATATAAGCTTGATTAGTTACGTTATTAAGAGCATGTGATAACTGTGGAAGAGAGATATTAAAGGAGGAAATGCTTGCAAATATTGTTCATCGTATTAATCAATATCTTTTCAGGTGAGTGTGAGAAGTCAATCACATTATCGTCAAACTTATGAGTTGATTTTCTGAATTTAACGCTTTTATATATGTTTTTACATACAAAATTGCGTGAATTCACTCCTAAAATTCACTAGCTACAAACTTAATTTTGAGTTCACACATTTAGTTTACTGATTTTACATTTATAAAACTATACAAAAGCATTTTAACTTTGATGTTAAACTCATAGTAACTTTCTGTATTTAATCATGCATGTTCAATGATTTCATACATGAACTTTAAGAAAAGAAATTTTTTCTAGTAAAGTGTGTCCTTATTTATACGGGTGCAAGTAAGAGAGTTCATGGTGATAAAAGGGATGAAAGGGAAGCAAATAACATGTAAGAGAGACTGCTAAAAAAAACAACAAGTAAGAGAGATGAAAATGCAGGCCAAAGAGAGAGAGAGAGAGGGAGAGATGAAAATAAAATTCTTTATATAAAATTAATAATCTATATTTAATTATTTATGGGAACAAGTCTAAATTAAACTTAGAGGCAGTACAATCAACATAAAGGTAGTAAATAAATATGAAAACGTTGGATTACTCCATGTGTTGATACAGTACTTTGATGTGGAATTGTTTACCTATATATCACTGTAAGTATATCAGATATATATGCGCTTGTCACAATTCCGTAATTCTCAACATTACATTCTACTTATGTTACAATAAAAAGCATATCACTGCACATTCCAATTCTTAATATACTATGGTTCAGTGAACAGGGGATGGATAAGCCCCTAGTTGATAAGAATAAATCCCTTTTGAAATTTGTCTGTGGGAACTTCATAACTCACATAACATAAGGACGCTACACTATGACAACAACCCCACACTCTCATATTCAATAACAATCTCGCCCACTCCTGCCTATAAATTTACTCCTCATGTTGGCTTTACCACAGTGCTAGATTTCACACAGAGAGAGAGATCAGCAACATTACCTTTTCTCTGGACTTCATTTGGTGGAGGATCTATTCCTTCATCTTCCGGCCGCTATATATGTATATATTCTGATTCAGCCTTTTTGTTAATCATTTCTTCTTGGAAGCACCTTAGCTTGGTGGTGTCATAAATCCCATTCTTGCCGCCGGTCTTTGATTTTCAATTTTATTCTTTCTCTTGCTGCTGTTGTTGTTTTTTTTATCACGTTTATTCGTATTTGAAAATAAATAAGACTATCTTATACAAAATATTCTTTAAAAGAAATTAAAAAAATTAAAGAAAAGATGGTGTGATATATGGAAAGTGAGGGCAAATAGTTGTTGCAAGTGCTTCTACATGCATGCAAGAATTATTAATATAATGTTGTTGTTCACTTCTCTCGTCTTATTTAGCAGAATGAGGCTGAGAAATGCGATGTTGCTTCTGCTGTTGCTGCTCCAAGTAACAGCATTAGCAGCAAACAAAACGAGGCACTACGAA
>JBAGKO010000013.1:261363-272819 GCA_037177275.1 Acacia concinna
AATAACAAATAAATGTACTGATAAATACATTTAAAAAGAAAATAAAGTAAAGAAATGAAATATGAAAACTAACCCAATTGTAATAGATGTAAATGAATTTGGGTAGGCCCTCAGAACTGTAGAAATTATTCGCACTCGCTCTGACAGATAAAAATTCTCGAAACATTGAAATGAAATGGAGGAGGAAATTTATAGGTGAAATCTCGGTATTTTGTAGCGATTTTCACAAAACTACTACAAAATGTTAAGCATCCTTATATTTTGTGTGAGTTTTGTAGCGGTTATGAAGAACCACTACAAATGTCATGAATCTTTGACTTTTGTAGCGGTTCTTAACAAAAACCGCTACAAAAATAAACATTCTTTATAGCGGTTCTACAGAACCGTTACAAATTTCATGACGGTTGGACATTTGTATAGAACCACTATAAATTTCATGACGGTTGGACATTTGTAACGGTTTTTTTAAAAACCACTACAAATTATGACCACCACAAATGTTGCGCTAGCTTCGCGCCACATGGCGCCAAGTTGGCGCCAGTATTTATAGCGGTTTTTTCCTTAAACCGAAACAAATATTCACCATGCAACAAATTTGTAGCGGTTTTGTAAAAAACCATTACAAATTTTGAACTTTGTAGCGGTTTTATATAACCGCTACAAATAAAACGTTACAAAATAGCTTTTTTTTTTATAGTGCCAATCTTCTAATTAATATTTACAATTAACCTTCTAGATTTTACAACTACCCTGTTTGGTTTCACTTTTAAAACTTAGATATGTGTAAATTGAGATAAAACTTTTCTCATATATATTTATCTCGTAATTCGTAAAAACTATTTTCAAAAGTTAAATGTTCGTTTGGATTAGCTTTTGAAGTAGCTTTTATAAATTCTGAAACAAGTATGTGAGATGAGTTTTATCTTGCCTTATATAAACCTATGTTTCAAAAATTGAAACAGTTGCTTAAGAGCATTGTCGTCTATTGACTTCACAATTTTCTTTTTTGGGTAGGAATACACAGATCATGGCTGTGGTCTTTCCACATCATTATCCCACAGTCAAAGTAGGCCATATGGGGCATTAGGCCCAGTCCGACTGGTATATTTGCTTGGGAAATATTTATATTTGCATAATTTTATAAATAAATTTGGGTGGATCTTGTGTATTTTATACGAGACTTTAGATTAAATACATATTCAAAAGTTTTGACCAATTTATTTATATTTTGACATAATCAAGTGATAATCTCTTCTTAAGGAACGTAAATGATAATTGAATTAAATGCTCAAAAGTATGTGGAATGAATTGGAATGGTTTAAATTTTGATTGTGATATGCATTCTGAAGTTAAAAAATTTGTCTCCCTGGCCATGCCTTGAAGATTTGAGAAAGCCGAATGTGAAGGGTTAAGCCTAATTACTTATAAATAGTGTGCATGTTTTTTAAATTTTATAAATCTTATATTCCCTCTAGTTTTAATTATAAAACCCAGTTGATTTTTTCAAAGAATCCTAAAAAAATTAGTTATATTACTTTAAAATATTAAAATTTATTATTTTTCTTTAAATTATATAGTTTAACTTATGAACTAATATATAACATAATAAAATGGAACATATGATATAATTTAGTAACTTAGTTTGTTTATTTAACTTCTTCAAACAAAAAAGTCAATTTGGTCTTATCATTAAGATTGGAGGGAGTACAAAATAATATAGTTTTGAAGTTTTTATCCCATTGTCTCTAACATTGGACATAAATGTTTTGCAATATATATAAAACTTAATTTAATAAATGAGTCATGCACAGTATAAATCATTTCTAACACTGAAGATTGTTGTTAAACTTGTGAGTTGATCCTTTAACTTTGGCGTTTTTACGTTTCTAATTTACATACATTGTGTCAACTCGTTTTAAATCTCATACTAGTTATAACTTCATTTGAACTCATGAGTTCTCAAATCAAGTTTATCATTTTTTATGTTTCAATCTTATAAATTGTGTCAGCTCGCTTTTAAATCAAATATTTTTTATTTTTTATATTCTTAATTTTTAATCATATGCTTTGTAAACTCTTGCCAATTTATGATTTAAGATCATGATCTAAGTTTATGTTTTTTTCACGAGTTTTCTTATGAGACTTCACAACCTTAGCTTGATGGTGAACACTATCCATTTGTTGTAAAATTAGAAAGTTGTTTAATTAATTTTCCATAACTTCATTTGATTCATAAATTATATAATTATCTAATTGTTGATATGATTAGATTTAGAGTTGACAACTTCTCATTACGTGGCAAACGATATCACTTGCCCATGCTAGGTCACCACAGCGTTAATTTAGATGGCACTAATATACTAGCATTTAATAAGTTAACTACTATTTCTTAATAAATTAATTGAAGTGTACTATCTCATACTCATCTGATCCTATATATAGGGCAAAGAGAGAAAATTACTTTTAGTCCTATTTATAAGTTACCTTATTAAAGTTTTGATGTTAATGTACAATTTTACCTTTTATTTATTATTGTGTTGACTTTGTTTTCATTTTTTATTATATATATTAAATAGGGATAAATTGAAAAATTGTTAAATTCCATGACAGAATTAATGAAATTTAAAATTTTCCTTTGTTTATGTGTAAAATGTTTGAAGTGTCCTGTAGGACGGAGGAGTATTATAGATAGGAGAGAGTACATTAATATATAAACAATTTGTAAAATGAGGATATAGAAAATATGTGTTTGTTTGGAAAGCAGTGTACAGACACTTCCAAGAAGAGAAAAAAAAGCCGAAAACAAATAGGCACATTGACTTAAATAAAAAAAAAAAAAAGGAAAGTTTGGATCATATTATACAAAATATTGACGGCAATACAATAAGCCAATAAGGTTCGTAACAGTAGGTACTTTAATTGACTTAACTATAGGGCTCTCATTTTAAAATTCAATAAAATAATAAGAGTAAAACTGTGCATTGGGCTGCTAAATTGACTATTAAACATTTTAGGAAAATAGTAATGAGCCCTAAAGACATATTAACCTAAAAGTCCCATCAATTTAGATTCTCACTAAAAAGTCTTAAGGGACCTTTGAGATGATAAGTTGAGAAGAGAAAAAGCATGCATACCCCTATCCTTTCAACACATGTATATCAGAGGAGAGAGAAATTCAAAATCCACACAGGTACTATTTACTCAGCCATGAAAATTTTAACAATTTATCAGGCTATGATGACAATTTTATAAGTATGTTTTGACAACTTCTTAGGCTGAGTACTGTTCACTCCGCCATGGATATTTTAACAATTTATCAGGATGTGATGACAACTTTAGAAGCACGTTTTGACAACTTCTCAGGCTAGGTACTGTTCACTCAGCCATAAAAATTTTAACAATTTATCAGGCCGTGATGACAACTTCGTAAATACGTTTTGACAATTTGTAATGCATGTTGAGGCAAAGTTGTCAAAACGTGCTTCTGAAATTGTCATCAAGGTCTGATAAATTGTTAAAATTTCCATGTGGCGTGAATAGTATCCAGCCTGAGAAGTTGTCAAAACGTACTTACAAAGTTGTCATCACGGCCTGATAAGTTGTTAAAATTTTCATGGCTGAGTGAACAGTACCCATGCGATTTTCTAAATTTAAATTTCTCTCTCCTATGATATGCATCTGGTGAAAGAACAAGGGTATACAGGTCATTTATGTTTTCAACTTATTATCCCAAAGGTCCCTTAGAACTTTTTGGTGATAATCTAAATTGGTAGGACTTTTGGGTTAATATGTTTAGTTCTTGGGACCTTATTGCCATTTTCCCAACATTTTATGCATGTATCAGTTTCAGTTTATAAGGTATTTGTATCTAAAAAGTTTGTTTCAAAATATAAGTCACTTATAGGGTAATAAGTGAGTTTTTGACAATTTTACCCCTTTTGACTTGTAAAGAGGGGGAAGAGAGAGAGAGATGAAAATATAGAGAGATAAAAGAGAAATGAGAGGATATGTGCACCCTTCATAAAAAAGGGTAAATATGAAAAATTTTATATATTTGATGTTTTTCTTAGTTTTACGAAAGTGGGGTATAAATGACTTATAAACTAAAACGGGGTAGTATATATAACATTTAATATTTGACTATTCAATAGTAGTACCAAGAGTCAAAGTATTCATTCAAGTTCTTTTTTTTTTTCGCCAGGGATTATTCGATCTCACATTATGCGCAATTGGATTGTCACGAGATGATGATGTGAAGATTAGTTTAATTTGCTCATTAGAGTTATTATATATATGGACACCAAATTTATGATCATAATCACTCCTCTCATCGAGTTTAGAAATTTGCTTTTAGCAGACTGGTGTAACAAGCCTTATGCTAAGATATTTTAATAGATTGTAGCTTTATTGATTTGAAATACATCCGTCTAATTTAATTGCTCATTTTTTATTTATATAAAAGGGTTTGAAATGTTTAATCTCTACGTATATATATTACCTTGCTTTTGTCTTATTATCTGCAAACCATACTGCTGAGTTGTTGTAATATATACTCTCTTCATTTCTATTTATAAGATATTTTTATAGAATCTTAAGAAAATCCTAAAAAAGATAATTATATTATTTTAAGAAATTAAAGTTTTTCGTTTTTCTTTAAATTATGTTGTTTGACTTATGAACTATTATATAATGTAATAAAACACAACATATGATATTGTTAAATAATATAATTGGCTTTCTTATGATTTTCTCAAGATTCTTCAAAAGGGTCTTATAAATAGCAATAGATGAAGTATATACATAGAAAGAGAATGTCATAATGTTATTTTTTTAATATTATCCTCCATTATTCGGTTCAAGGTTAAATGTTATAATATTATATGGAAGGTGAACAATAAAATATTTTACATCTCTAGGATAATAATTTATTATAAAAAAAATCATATGTTTATCATGTTTTAATTCGAGAACCTACAAAAATATAATAAGAAATAAACTAAGGCCAGGCTCTTCCTTAACTATAATATCTAACAATTCCTATGAGTAGATTTTATTTTAATTGTGAATTGATGCTAGCCATCGATTTTAATATGTCGTTAAATTTTGTAACTTCAGAAAGTTCAGATATTTAAGTGAGATTCTAATCATTCAAGTTTGATTATTGTTTATGGAGAGATGACCATTTCAATAAAGTCAGACAAAACTATATCAAATTATTCAATTATATGTCGAAAAACTACTTTAATGTGAATAATTTATCCGTGTTGAATTGACGTAAAGTTTAATATTTAACGGTTGGTTGTTAAACAATAAGAACATCTCCAAGTCGGTTATGTATTGTTTTTTCGCTAAACAAAAGAGAGAAGGGAGGAAATGCCATAAAAGATTTTTCATTAGATTAATATCATCTCAAGTGAGCGTGAGTAGTACCCTCATCATCCATAATCAAGTACCACACACAGATGCATTTATACACAATACAGTTATAATAGACAGACATAACTGCCCAACATAAATATATTAACAGATCAACTAACTTGATTAACTCACAAAACAATGACCCTCATGCCTCAACCTTAACCCTAGGTCAACAAGTTTAAAAGATTAAGTCAAAATTATGTACAAAATATCTAGAGGTGTGATTAGTGAAGTACGGAATATGGTACTGGCAGCCTAAACAAGAGTAACTGACAACAAATAAGAATTATGTAAAGAATTCCTTCAGTACTTTTTACAATCTCAAATTCTTGAAACCAATTCAATTTATGCGGATTAAAAAAAAAATTCCAATGGGATTTTTTAAGAAATAACCAAACCAATTTAAAAATTGGGATCATATGATTAAAAAGAACATGAAGGAGTATAAAATATAAGTAAATTAGGATACCTTCAATTATTAATATAAGATATCTGTAACTACATAGTGATTAAGTATCAGAGGAAGCAAGCATATATATATGGATATATTATTAAAACTTATGTGATAGATAAAGACAAAAACATGATCATCTAGTCACAGGGCTGCAATAATACGCACGCGCACACTATAACAAATAATTTTTATTATTTGGTGAAGGGTATACTATCTTTTAAGCCTAAAAAAGAAAAGGGTTTTTGTTTCTTTTAACAAATGTGATTCCCAAAAATGCGAACTTGTGTACTCCTCCTCATGGGATGAGGATGCCTACCACTCCGACCAACATACTATAGGAAGTCTATAACGAATAAATTAAAGTTGGGGCCTCGATCGGGGGATCTTTCTTTATTAGATAGTTGTGCCCCGTCCGATCCTCACAATCGTGGTTCATCCTATTTTTGATCGTTGATTATGTTCTTAGAGAATTAGCTACGTACCAATAAAACATATGTCAAGTTTTCAAAATAGTTACAAAGAGGAAACAAATTCTCTATAAAATAATTACTCTATACTTATATAATAAATTTTACCACCTTAAAAGTCAAAAAAATCAATGTTATTATCAACACATCCCATTATTTATAAATTGTGAATATATTCGACTCATCTTTGGGCAGATGCAATGCATGGAGCAAGCCAAATTATTAAAAATATTATTACCTACCATACATTATTTGTGGGTGAAAAATATGGTATGCAGCAAAATAGTTGTCTAGAATAATCAACTAGATAACCATGTGCATGCATGTTATATAGAGAAAATATATTTTTCTTTGCTCTTGATACATATAAATAATGCGCCCAAATATATATGTAATTTCCCATGAATTATTTACATGTGACAAGATTGAGGGTATGTACATTGCATAAAATTTGAAGGAGTGATATTGTAATAGCAATTATAAAATATAAAAATAAGACGCAAGAGATAAATGAGAAGAACAAAAAAGTAAAGAGAGAGAGAAATGGTCAAAGGATGATGAGAAAGCATTGGGTGGATGATGGAAATGGAATCAGATATATTTCCAAGAAAACAGACACAACTGTTGAGAGAGGACAATAAATGCCTTCTAATCCAATTGAATTCATAAGAATCCCTCACAAATCCTTCTAAGGGAACTTCATAACTCACAGAATCTGAAATCATAAATTGCCATTCCTTCTTCAGATTTATTAGCAAAGGACGCGACACTCCAACACACACACTCTCTCATTAATCTTACCCTCTCCTGCCTATAAATTCACACCTTCATGTTGCCTTTCCTCCACACCAATCTCACAGACTGAGAATCAAACTTGAATTCTCTCTCTCTTTCTCTCTCTCCCCCCCTCCTCGAGCGACTTTATTTGGTGAAGGATCCCTTCCTTCATCTTCTGGTATATATTTGTGTATATATATTCTGATTAATTCCCTTACAGTGTTTTCGTTAATAATTTCTTATTACCCATTCATGGCGCTTCTCTATGGTTTGTCGTCTTTGTTTTCATGTTGATTACTTCTTCTTCTTCTTCTTCTATTATCACGTACGTACCCTTTTGGTTTGTCCGTCACCAAGCTTTCATAATCCATTTTAAATTTATGCTTCTTTTGAACTTGTGCGTGTTTCTTTTGAACTTGTTTTTTATTTACTTTTGTATTCGTTCTGTTGTGTTATGTGTGATCAGTTCAAACGAGATTTCGCTTTGGAATTTTGAATTTCTGTTTATTCCTTCTTTTCTGATATTTCTTTCGAAATTCTCCCTCTCTCCTGCTTAGCCGTTATCTAGATTTGCATAACATAAAACGGGCCATGGTGTACGAAACGTTATTTGTCTGGAAATATTTGAAGGTTTTTTTTAAAAAAAATAAATTGTTTTTTCCCTGAACCTTGGAACATGGACGTTCTGAAAGATTCTCTTGTATGAAAAGTGGAAAACCTTTTTATACATATTGTTTTTCCCCGAATGTTGGAATAACCATTCTTTCGTCTTAAATGTTGAGACGCCTTTTTTTTTATTTAATTTATTTTCTGAATGTTGGAAATACCGATTGATTACTCATTTAGTCCTAATTGTAGGGCAAAAGGGAAGAAATTTTTTTATCCTATTTATAAACCATTTCTTCTTTTCCGATGGGTCATAAACCATTTCTTTCAATTTTTCATACAAATGTATTATTTTATTCTTTATTTATTATTATATTAATTTTTTTCTTTTATGATATAATATTAAATAAGGATAAAGTTTGAAAGTTATTAATTTTTATGGTAAAGGAAATAAAGTTTAATTTTTTTATGGCTAATATGTTTGAAGTGACTTATAAACAGGGATAGAGAAGTATTCTTTATCTGAAATATTAATGGGTTTTTTTAAAAAAAAATATTTTCACCTTGGAATATTCGAAGTACTCAAAAGATATTTATTTTGTCTGAAATATTATAATTTTTTTTATTTCGTTTTCTCCTAATGTTGGAATTACAGAAAGATTATGGTCACTGCACATTGTTTTTTTTGTTTTTGGGGGGCGGGGGGGGGGGTGTGTGATTGATAATAAAGCACGTGAATGTAAGCCATTGGGAACAGTATACATACAAAATAGCGAGACCTGGGGTTTATTTCATTTTTCATGTAACAAAGTGTTTGGATTTATTTCACGTAGTAGTTCTGATTTAATCATTAATATTAATTAATGTTGGGTTTATTGGCTAGTAACAGATACAAATTAAGGCGAGATATATACACAGAATCTAGCTATAGAAGATGTCGGCGTTCGACGACATGGGCTTCAATGACGACCTGGATATGTTAACTGCTCCTTTTGTGGATGGCAATCCTTCCGGCCAGCCATCGGAACCAGACTTGGTACTGTTGGAGGACGAGGAAGACAGCGAGGACGACGGCCTTACCGCTGAGCAGCTGGAGAGGAAGATCTGGAAGCACAAACTCCGCCTCAAGCGCCTGAGAGAGCAAGAAAAAGCAAGGGATCTGGAGGGACTCGAACTGGTCAAGCAAAAGCAACAACTCAACTCGGAAGAGCAGGCTCGGAGGAAGAAGATGGCCAAAGCTCAAGACGGAATCTTGAGGTACATGCTCAAGATGATGGAGGTTTGCCAGGCTGAAGGCTTCGTCTATGGTATCATCCCTGAGAATGGAAAGCCCGTCACCGGAGCTTCCGACAACCTCCGTGCATGGTGGAAAGATAAAGTCCGATTTGATCGCAACGGTCCCGCCGCCATCACCAAGTACCGAGCTGACACCCTTGCCACCAAGAACACCCTCACTGCTGCTGTTCCAACGCCGTGCACCCTTCAGGAGATTCAGGACACAACATTGGGCTCTCTACTGTCAACTCTGATGCAGCACTGTGAGCCACCACAGCGGCGATACCCACTGGAAAAGGGTGTTGCACCGCCGTGGTGGCCCACCGGGAACGAAGAATGGTGGCACCAGATCGGAATACCCAGAGAACAAGGCCCGCCACCTTACAAGAAGCCTCACGACCTGAAGAAGGCATACAAAATCGGGGTGCTCACCGCCGTGATCAAGCACATATCGCCCAACATCCCAAAGATTCGGAAACTGGTGAGGCAGTCAAAGTGCCTTCAAGACAAAATGACAGCGAAGGAAAGCGCTGCGTGGATAGCCATTGTGAATCAGGAGGAGGCGTTGGCCAGACAACTGTTTCCCGACTATCGTCCGCCGTCGTCCTCGCCCATATCCGGGAGGTCCCTGCTTGATGACTGCAGTGAGTATGACGTGGAAGGGATACTGGAGGCGTCGATTCTGGAGCTGGAGGATCGCCGGAAGCGCGACACTTTCCTCAACACATCCAAGATGGACAGACTGAAGGGAGGGTTCATGTCGTCGACGTCGCTGCCTCAGTTTCCGATGAAGAGGAAGCTGAGTGACTTCGACTTCAACAGCATGACGACGACGACAAGTGATCCACAGATGTTCACATGTCCACATCCCATGTGTCCTTACACTGGAAGTGTGGGTTTCGCTGACAGGATTTCTAGGGACGTCCATCAACTCAAATGTCCATACAGAGACGTTGGTTCTTCATCCTCTAATTATAAGGCTTCCTCCCCATCCACCTCCTCCTCATCTGGTTTCACCACTATTGATCAGCTCAAGGCAATCTTATCGTCGCCTAACTTGTTTCAACCCAAGCCCAACCCTCAGCCTGTTGCTTTGTCTCTGCCACCGGCACCACCCACACATACGCCGCCGCCCAGGAGGCTTCCAGTAATTCCAGACATTTTCCAGCAAAGGATCACTGATCTTGTGCCAATCTATGGCACAATCTATCCAGGTAGCAGCTCAGGCTTTCAAGGTGGGGGCATTGGCGTTGGCGTTGGCGTCGGCGTCGGCGCTGTTGGCGGCAACAACACCATGATATTGAACAGTACTAACAACAACCTTGTGGCTGCAGAAAATCAAGTGCTCTCTTCCCAACAGCAGATGGTTCCAGGCATGACGAACAATTGGGGCAGCTTCTTTCAGGATTCAAGCATGGCGGTGGCTAACACTAGCAACAATAACAATAGTCCACTGAATCAGATTTTTGCAGCAGCAGCGCCGCCACAGCAGGAGGCTCCTCAGTTTGACCCCTTCAAGGCTCTGAATTCTGCTTTTGAGACCAACCACGGAAATACCGGCATCGTGATCAATGGCAGTGCGGGCAATACCAACAATATAATCTCCTCGTCCACCACCACCAACATAATCAACACCAACAACACCGTGGGCAGCAACAACATTACTATGATCAACAACAGCGGCGGCGGCGGCGGCAATGATCAGAACAATATGATCAACAGCAGAGGTGTGGAGGAGGGTAACATGAACATGAACATGAACAATAGCAACAATGAGGTAATAATGATGAGCAATGAGAGCAATTACAATGTGATATTTGGGTCGCCGAGTGAGTTTGGGTCATTCGATCTGAGGGAGAATTTGGAAGGAGCGGGAATGATGATGGATAAGCAGCAACCTGACATATCAGCATGGTTCCAGTGAATGCGAGTCCTTGAATCCCTTTTACGTACGTGCCTTTGTTATATATATATATATATATATATATATCCCTGTGCACCTGCATCTGCATCCCCCGTGCTTTTTTTATTTTCTTGTTTTCGTCTCTGTCTATCTGTCTGTGTGTTGTCAATAATAATGAGTATCTGCGCGGGGTGCCCCTGCTTTTAAATTAATCGACCTATGCACTGGTGTGTGTTTATCATATGAATAAATAAATCCTTTTTATATACTATTACATTCTTTCTATAGTTTTCAATTATATATTTACAGTTACACACGTGTGTGTGGGAGACATAACCGCAAGCAAAATGAAACAACAATAATTAATGTGGATTTAAAATATATATATATATATATATATATTATACAAAGAGAATATTTGACAAAAACAAGCAAAAGCAAACAACTTGAAAATTTTAAAAACTAAGAAAATGAAGATGATGTTGTAAAATTAGGGAATGTGGATGTCCACAAACTCTCAACTCTTGGCCTTTCACATGCTTGACTCCATAACCTC
>JBAGKO010000013.1:274883-317434 GCA_037177275.1 Acacia concinna
AAAGGTCTCTGTTCAAAATAAAATTCAAACATAAAGGATGAAAATTTAGAGATCACCATTGGCGTTCACCATTAGCCCAACACCGTCATCGCTTGCAACTTTCTTCTTTAGCTCTAACTTTGTCGTTCACCATTGCTTGTTGCAGTCCGAGCTTCTCCACTTCTCCTTCTTTTGCATTGCTGCTGTTCGCCTTGTCAGGATTGAGTGTGTCTGATTGTGTCAGTGCAAGTGTGAGTATGAGTGAGCAATGACAGAGTGCAAGATGGGAGGGATTGAAGGAGATGAGTTAGACCATGATTGGGGGTGGGGGTGCCCCTATAGCCGTGGGCGATTAGGGCTTTGGGTAGGGTGCTTTGGTTTGCAAATTAGGGGTTAGGGTAGTGAGGTGTAAGGGAAGGGGGGTTCTCATGGAGGGTCGGGTCAGATAGGGGAAGTGGGTCGGGTTCAGACTCCAAAATGGCATCGTTTTGGAGTCTGTTTTTTTTAAGTAACTCGGCTAACTCGTCGGATCAGCCGAGTCAACTCGGCCACCTTTAATAGCCATTAACCAAACCAGACTGAAGTCCGGTCGGCCAGTTTTTCAGTCCGACCGGCCAATCCAGTCTGATTTTGTTTACCATGGATTCCAAGTACTTATTGTGATCATAACAATGTAAATATCAACTTCGCAAATGGTAAACTAAAACTTGGAAGAAACAATTTATTACTTTGAACAATCTTATTACATACAATCATCCCAGGAAAAAGAAAGAAACAGACTGCTTTCCCTTAGTATAATGGAGAATTCTTTGACTCCTTATGCATCTCTATTACAATAATGTGTGTGAACTGTGAAGACTCAATTCTACAATCACTACAAGCCCCACAATGGGTGGAACAGTTTATAGTATATAGTAGAGTAGAATAGCATGCCCATCTCTATGTACACACCCCTTTATCTTTTTCACAATCTTCTCTTTTATGATCAACTAACACAAGATAATACAGTATTATACGATGAATCCAACAAACTCTATACTTTGCCCCACCTTCATCTTGTAGTTATCTACTGCCTTGTTTCTTTCATTAAACTAATCCAGGTTGTGTCACCTCCCAGTTCTTCAAGCACCACCAAAAGATTCCCACTCGGCCTCAGCCACGAGCGAGGAACATGATACCTGAAAATTTATGACATCATTTAGTAGCAGATCACGTATAAATATGCCTATAGTGTTGTGATGTTGTCAGTCATGGTTCCTTACCATCTCTGTGAGGGGGTTCCACAATATTTTCGGCATTTTTTATCGGTATAAGTTCCAGCATAATTACAGGTTCCACAATTGCCATTTCCTATGTATGCAGGCCAGTGTCGTCCAATGCTCTGACCGTTGATCCAGACTTCACCCTTTCCCATGCTACCCATGTCCAAAGCCAAAGGATCATTGCCAGCTGGTGCATTGAAGGTTGTCTGATAATACACCAGAGCATAGAATGACTCAGAATGCGTCCAGATGAAGATGATGATCCATAAAATAGATAGAATTTATAAGATTGGCTAACAAAAACCATCCTTACCTTGTACCATGTCAAGGGTTGTTTAGTGCCCAATAGTGATCCTTGTACCCATTCAGCATTGTTACTACCACCTTCAGTATGAAGTCTTAATGATTCACCTTTCAGGCCAACCTGTTCAACAACAGAGAAATGAGTGATTGGTTCTCCAAAGTGACTTCCTCTTAACATAGAATATACAGAAAAATATGCTAAATGAGAAATAACTTATGACAATTACAGATCAGTTCCGTTTCATGTTCCAAAAAATGGTTGTCAGCTTTGCTCCCTAGGAGGTCTACATCTATTTAAATTACTAATTTGCACCAACTACTATTACAAGATTTTCTGTTGTCACTGCGGGACAAATATAACATAACATAGATAACAAACCTTGTATGACCATTTTTGTCTTGACAAGTCTCTTGTCCCTCCACTTAGACTCAGTGTGATTGGGCCTAACACCCCAACATTCCAGTTCTCAAAGTGGGTGGAATGGAAAACTCCAACATTCTGGGATTATTGAATATCAAAAGATTTAAACCAAAAAACAAAAGTCATTTATCTGCATATTAAAGCTGTTGCATAGAACACATGAAATATCAAGAAAGTGAGAGAACTAACCGCAAGACCAACAGAAACACTAAGTATAGAAATTTTGTTGTTGCCAAGTCTTAGCTTTACACCCTGACTAAATGTTAATTTAGGATTTTCCAAGCTCCCATAAACATTACCTACATCAGACAAATGATAGATAAGCAAGATGGACCTTGTTTAAACAAAACATTAAGCCAAAAAGCAATATCATTTTTATCTACCTGAGTATTGACCATTAACAAAAACATGCAAAACATGCCCTGCTGACATTACAGTGAGAACAGGAGATTGTCCACTCTTTAGATCATTTGCTCCAATGTTGACACTGCATGAGTAAATTATTTATCAATTAACCAGGGGGGATACTAATAGAAAGTATCAAGAAGATGAAATTTTTCCATGAAATGATCTGTTGAGATGTACTTACTCTGTCATATACCACAGATAATCAGTAGTATCTTGGGTGACTTTAACCTGTTCCAAGAGTGCATTTGCCACCAATGTATCATCTTCACCAGCAGATGAAGGTCGTTCATTGAATGACTGCCATTTGAATGATTTAATTACAGGTGTAAACAACTTGTCATCTCTTGGAGCATTAACCTGCGTGAATTGGCAGATATGAATAATCACACTTGGGAAGAAATATATGTGGCATAACAGATAATTTCAAATTGCATTTAAGTTGCCGACATTTGTGACTTACCTTTGCGGTGTTGAAAACAACAGTTTTGCAGTCAGGCAGAATGCTGACAGACCAAGGTGGTAAGTCATATTGCCCATTTCCAAATTTAATTTTTGCCGAGGAACTGGCGTCATAATTTGCAAGGAATGCAGCACAAGACGATCTTGTCCGGAACACATGGGCCTAAGATAACAATGAGGAGAACAAATGAGGTTTTGAAACACAACGCAGTTCTGCTTGTATTCTTCAGAAACAAGTTTAAGGAATATACCTCTTGGTTTCTTCCGAACTTCGTCACAACGGGATCTACAGACACTAAAGCTGGTTCACATTGCTTGATTACCTTGTGCAGATCTCTAAGATGTCCCCACTTTGGTTGGTTTAAGTTTCCTGGAAACAAGTTTCAGATAACTGTAAGAATATATCTCTCTGCTTTACCTGTGTAATTCTTCAATTTTAACTTAACATACATACCATATTCATCAATTGGGGCATCATAATCATAGCTTGTAGCAACGAAGAGGCCACTTGAGATCCGGCCAAAGTTAGTTCCTCCATGGTACTGGACCCAAATATTAGGTGTTAGACTTCAAATTTCTACCACATGAATTGTTACTATACAAAATTGGAAATAAATATTCACAAATGGAAGCGTTCAGAGGATCTAAAAGAAAATACCATGTAGTAATTAACATATGAGCCTCCATTTTGTATGAATCTAGCAACCGAGAAGGCAACGTCTTCGGCTGGTCTACTAGGGACAGCAGCACCATACTCAGTATACCTACAGAGCAGGAAATTCAGACTAATTAGAGGAAATAGAAAATGGAGGCAGGAGAGTATTATAACAAACGATGACTGGAATCCCAGATTGACAGCTAATGAGGAAATGCAAAACATAAACAAGCTAAGAGAATCAGATCACTTACCAGCCAGTCCAATTCTCTGTCCACATTTTGGGCTTGTACCTCTTGTTGGGAGTGAAATTCTCACAGTAATACCCATTGCAAGCATTAATCTATCGCCAATCGCAAAAAACAAATATCAGAGAGAGAGAGAGATGTATGGCAGGCTTAGGTTAAAGATACAATTTCTTCTCCGACAAATCGTTGAATTGATACTGAATCCTCGGACTTCCCCATAAAAATTTGACAAAAACGACTAGGAACACTAATCGCTAGAATCATCATAGGACGGAAAAACAAAGCCTGAAGCAAGCGAAGGGAGAAGAAGATACTCAAGATAGAATCTCCCAAATGAAAGAAAAAGGAATAAATAAAATAAATAAATATTAATAATTAAAGAACCAACAATGGGTCGAACAGTTGAAGAGACAAAAACCGACTGAGTTAAAAGCCCACCAAATGTCATGGGTCACGAATACAAACGACCGAAGAAAACAAAGGATTGTAATGAAAACGACAAAAGGAAAGGAAAGGTGGCTTACAATTGGATCAGGAGCATCGTCTTGCTTGCACATGACCCATGGAACACCGGTTTTTTGAGCAACAGCCATTTGAGCAGCCCAAGCAGTGTAAGCTTTTCCAGGAGCTCCGATTTCCCATTCCACTGGTCCGTACTCGTTCTCTATCTGTCAAATTCAATTAGGAAAAACATGGAAAATTTTACTACTTTAGTATTAAAAATACTTCGAAAAGCCTGATAAAAAATATGGTTGGATTTTAATGTAAATCAATAAATGATGACAACCTAACTTTCTAGAAAATTAAAAGCTGGGGAAGAAAAAGACAAAAAAAAAACTCTAACCAACACGATTATTAGTTGTTATTTAAATTTAAATCCTCTTATTTTGTTACCTGCGACAAAATTATTGGGCCTCCCTGAGTCTGAAACAACCGCTCTGCCTTCATCATGCTGACAATTTTCTGAGTAAATTTTTGCATTGCAGCCTTCGATGAAACAAAAGTTGACTCTTTCTTAGATGATTGATCGAAGTTTTTTATTAGTTAAATAAAACAAAATCAATTGGCATAAAAAAAAATTAGTTTACAAAAGAATCTAACCTTGAAAGGTCCATTATCTGTTCTAAAAGAAATGCCAGGAACGAATTTCAGCCAGACAGGAAATCCCCTGAATCATCAAACAGAGTATTAAGTAAACAGAGCACGTGAACTTTCCAAGTATTCCACAACTTTTATTCATTTTAAATTTCGATCATGAACACATAAAAAAATAGATCAATTTATTTTAAAAAATTAATACCCAAGGTTCCATTCAGCGCAGACATAGGGACCAATGCGAAGATGAACATAAAGACCAGCTTGCTGCACCAGTTTGATGAACTTCACCAAGTCGAACCTATCCTCGAAATAGTACTGGAAAATTCAAAAATAAACAATATTAGAATCTGACTGATCATTCTTTATTTGAAAAAAAAAACCACAAAAAAAATGGAGGAAAGAACTGGTTAATACTTTTCCAGGAGAAGGTTCATGTCCATTCCAGAAGACATAGGTTTGAATAACATCAACACCTCCATCTTTGGCTTTCTGAATCAAACCAGGCCACATCTGCGAATTCAATTAAAATATATTGCTTTGAGAAGACCTGAAGAAAACAAGAAGAAGAAGAAGAAGAACACAAATTGATGATTACGTCAGGGGTGCTTCTGGGGTAGTGAATAGAGCCGGAGATGAGAATTCTTCTCTGGCCATTGATGACAATAGCTTTGTGGTCATAAGCCACAGAGGCTGACACAGCAAGAACAGAGAGAAACGCCAGCAGTACAGATAACTCTGCTCTAAACAAATTTCCCATCGCAAAGCACAGAACTTTTTGTTTTTCCCGTCTTTTTGTTTCACTCGGCTTTACACATATAGACTTAAAGGAGACGAAAAGAATGAAGGGACCGGAGAGAAACAAAGGGGTCTCTGAATTTTGGTAATAGAACAGAGACTTTTTTGGAATGAAAGGAAAAAAGGAAGGAGATTGAATAATAAAGAGTGGGCGGTGAGGTGTGTGGGCTAGATGGGGGTTGAGCTAAACGGTAATGCAGAATGTGAGAAGCCAGAGGGTGCTTTATAAACATTTTCAAAGAGAGGTAGGAGGGTGGTGGGGCCTACTTCTCTCTGCTTTTGGTGGGAGAGTGGAGAGGAGGAAGACGAAGATGAGGCTTTAAAGCTCTTTCCTTTTTTTTTTTTGCTTTGGTAAATGTGTTTTCAGGGAAGTAAGCATTTAAGGGGCATATATGTTTTGTTGGGTAGTTTTCGCCCGTAGCCACCTATCCCCTACTTAGTATTCCCCATCAACCCGTGAATATTGAGTCTACTGTCTCCATGTTCACCTCTAACTATGATTTCATTGCAAAATTCTTTTTTGTTTGAAAGATAAACTCGTATATTTCATTATTTTGAAGCCAACTAAAATATAATGTTAAAAGTAATAATTGCTTGATTTTTATTATATATTTATTTTTAAATGATTTCCGTAAAATTTAGTCACCTAACTAATGAGACGTGTTGAAACAATTCTTTTCTTCCCTTTTCTTTTTCAAACGGGAGAAAAGAGGGGGAAGACCTAAAATAGATATATAATATTTTATTCACAAAACTCATATCTAACTGAGAAATTTAGTGTATTTATAATTTATAATCTATAGAGTCTATAATAATCTATAATAAAATAATTCAAATTCAGATTTAATCTGAAAAATGATGATAGGATGATCTAGTCAGCTTGAATATCCCATCGTATTGAAATTGAAAGTAAATTCAATATAAATCATCCTGCGAAAAATAGAAATCTGTCAAAATCCTAATTGGTTTAATGGATATTCAGAGCATCTTCATTAATAAAATAATTCTAAATATCTAAAATTACCCTAATTATCACATTTTATCACATGTTCCATCACTTATCTACTAGGCCACTACACAAATTACATGTGATCTACCAACAACCAAAATTTACATGAATTATTAAAGACTATATTATACTTAGTCTTTTAAGTTTTACCCGCATTATACTTTTAATCTCTTAATTTTGTAAAATATATTTTTAATCCTATAATTCTAACACCGTTAATATTTTTAATGGAAAACTCTAACATGACGAACTTAAGTGATGACTGATTACTAGCAGTATTTAATATAAAAATTTTATATTTTTTAATTTACCCATATTTTAAATTTAAGATTAATAACATTTAATTACAAAGTCATCATCACTTAGGTTTATACAATTATCACTTGAGTCTGTATTTTTTTTTAACAACATAACAATGTTAAAATTATAAGACTAAAATTATATTTTATAAAGTTAAAGAACTAAAAATAGACTTAACGTAAACTTAAAAAAGCCACACCCCTGTTTTATCTAGATTGAGACTAGCTGTAGAACGCAGTCTCATGCTCTTATTGTACCATGTGTTTTGAAACATTAATGAAGAAGATTAAAAATATCAATATACACTATGAAAATTGATGGTTTTCAATTTATATTTTCACATGTTAGGATTATTAGTTACTCCTTTATTCTATTTACAATCCGATTTTTTTTGTAGATCCATATCAGTATTTCTTAACACTCCATCTAAGTGGCATGTCATGTTATATTACTCCTTTCTATTTTTAATATAAGAGCTATACGAATAGCATGAAGTATAGGATTTTATCTATTTTTTTCTTTTATATTTATCGTTTGTTAAGATTAATTTATCGAATTTATAAGCTAGTATATAATTTGACGAGGGGTGTTTTAGAAGATCACATCCCACTTTTTATACTTATCCGGTTTATCTCATTTTGTTAATCTGCCCAAATTAATTATATATAATGTTATTCTATTGCTTCATTTTCTTATCTACTCTTTATACATATAACTGGCAAAAAAAAAAAGTATTTATAATTCAATTACATCGTATCACTCATCAATCAAATATACTCAAAATTCTTTAAATGACATGTTTCTACGTTAATAATAAGCTATTTTGAGGTCCCACTAGTAGTATTTTCCTTATAGCCTTTTCTTTCTAGATAATACTCCTAACCATGATTAATTGCATAAAATATATTCTTTGATTCCTCTCAACGTTGATTCTTCAACTTGATCACATGATTCGTCCCAACAAAAACTTGGCCACATGATTGGTAAGAGTTTGAAACCAATCTGTGAATTAGACTTAACTATGTGTTTTTTTTTTAAAAAAAAAAAAGTAGGCTCGTGTATTATTTGCAATTATTTTTTGTTAAAAAAGATTTACGATCTGCATTATCGTTACTACATCTGACATTACCTGTCTTCGTTGGAAGGACACCTACTAGAATAATTGTATTTACGATATAATGCAAATAACGAGCAATAAAATAAAGGACAGGCAATATTCAGTTTATTTTTCTTTTGATTTAATTATCTTGTGTGTACATGTTTGGTGATTAGATATTATTGGATTAGATCGTTTGAAAAAAGTCAAGTTGCCACATGTGTCCTACGTGCACTCTTGACTCCTTACTCATCAGTTCTATTTATATCCGCTGGGAAACACTTTTCTCTCGCTACCCAATAATAGGATGCCACCTGTCCACAACGACAAATTAATGTTCAATAGCGTAACGAAACATGCTTCTCTCAATCTCTCAGAAGTAATAAAGTAGCTTGTTCAGACAAAGAAATACTCTACGGCATTGAAGTGATGTTTGTGATGATTCTCATGTTATTAGTTTTGTAATTAACATATGCTGTCAACTTTTTTCATTATTGATTAATGTCAGTATAAATCCAACAGTGTGGACGGCGTCATTTAAAAAAGAAAAAAAAATTAAAATAAAATACCAAGTGTTCAATTAAAATAAAGCCTCTTACCTTCTGTGTAGCTGAGCCCACTTTATAGTACTCCTATAAAAATTGCCGTTGTTGTCTGTTTTGGATTTTGGGAAAAAAAAGGGAATTAAAATATGTAGTTTAATTGTCAATAGATCACAAATTAAATATATATATTTAATAAGAATTAAACAAGTATCTTGTTTTACTTAATAAAATGTGCATCCCATTTCATTATTTAACTTAACGCATAACAGTAATAATGAACAATAATTGGGAAAAGGAGTTCCAGCAGTTACTTAGGAAAAGAATGTGATTCAATTGTAAACTAAAGATAGAAGAGGGAGTTATAAAATTTTAATAAAGAGAAAATGTAACATAAAATTGTATGAAAAAATAATTTAAAATTTTTAAACCAATTTTTAATTTTTTTTTAAATTCAACTTATAAAAAATTTTCCTGATTTCCCCTCCCAATCCCTTGTACTACATAAGCTGTAAGGGTATGTTTGGTTTAATAGAGGGAATGGGGAGGAAGGCATTTTAATGGAGGGAGTTTTGAGAAAAATTTTGTTTTACCTTATTTAGACGAACAAAGAGGAAGGGGATGATAGGGATTTTAACAATGTAAAAAGAGGTGATTAACAACATAAGAATGTAATAAAAAAATTAAAATAGACAATAATCAATTTAAAGTTTTTAAAGTATAGTTAATAAAAGAGAATTAATATTTGTCATATAATAAAAAATTTTACTTGTAACTTTCAAAGTGTATGTATTAATTTATTTATTTTTATTAAAAATATGTACAAAGTGGTAAAAAAAATACAATACAATATAATAGTAACAGTGTATAACATAAATATAAAAGGGAGATAACCTAAGCATATTAAAAAAGAGTAAAAAGTATATGCATGTTAATCAATATAGAAGCCAACATATTATAATTTCTCTCCAAATTCCCCCCAGTTTTACGGGGGAGGAGGGAATTTTTTTTAAAAAAAAAATTCCTTTCCTCATCAAAATTTTACTTATCAGAATAATAGGAGGTGAACAAAATCCCTTCCATTCCCTTGGCTATTATCAAAACAAGCCCTAACTGGATATTCTCATATTCATGTTATTTATTGTGGCTCAATACTTTTGGGAAATATAGAAAAATAGTTACAATCAGACGAATTAAACCAGCCAGTAAATTTATTAATTAAGTGGAGGGGAAAAGGAAATCCGTAATCCACACACTGACATAATTAATTAGGATGAGATTACAATAATTGTTGCTTTCTCCTCACAATTACAAGTATACAATAAATCAATGATATGAATAACCTATTCATGCGCGTTTCCAACAACAAATGTTGCTTATGTACGTGACAAACCGATAGAACAATTTCATTATGCCAGCTTCCCAACTCTATTATTATTTTTATTTACTAATTTCCCCCCACTAAGTAGTCTTTATATATATATATATATATATATATATAAATTAGTCCATTGATTCATTAATTAAGCTTGCATGTTCAACCGTGAAAGTTTTAATATTCATGTCAAATATTTCCGTCCTATTAAAATATCATGTGCATGTAGACTCGGTGAGAAAAAATTAGTTGGGTCTACGCTTAATTAAATATTTAAATGTAATAAATTCATTTAAGCTTTTTTTTAAAAAAAATAATAATTTACATAATTTTATATTATTATAAAAGCAAGTGTAGTTTTTTGAAAAATAAATTTAAATTTGTATAATTGGAGTGCATTTTTCTCGTTTGAAAAAAGGGTAAAAGTGAAGTGCGTGTTTGACGCTTTAATTTTAATTAGAGTTCTTTTTTGGGGTAATTTGAAGTGAAGAGTGAGCTTGTACTAATTTCCGGGGCTTATTATGTAATTAAGTAAAAGAGAATCTGAGTGGGGCCCATGAAGGTCCTTTTCATTTCCAGGTACAGCGGATTAAGCCCCAATTGCATCCTCCTGCACTCTTTGCCAACAAATTTTGTCGTCCTCATTATCCACTTCTTCCAAACTATTTGCCCAAAAAATTAAACAATTTAATTAGCAAAAAAATTACATCCTTTTTATTTCTTTACAACACTGTATTTTAAAAATAATAATATTAAAACTAGAGAAATCATCCATCCGAGGTAAGAAAAAAATCAAATAAAAATAAAATTTGAGACATTGATTTTTTTACAAATACAAATCAATTATATAAATATAAAAGTTTGTAACTTATAAGCGACTCAACTTAATTTTTAAATATAAAAATTTTAGACTACGCTTGTGTTTATTTTTCTTACCCACGGACCTAGGGGTAATTTTTCCTTACAAGTTAAAAGTATGACTCTGTATGTGAAGTACGTTTTCATGCGTTTTTATTTGTTATATTTATATGAATTTTTTTTTGCCATCAAATATATTATATGAAATTATTATTTATTATTGATGGAATTTGGAGTTATTGTTCGTCAAGATTAAAAATATATAAGAAGTTGCGTTTTCAACAAGTAGTAAAATTTTGTAAATTCATTATATTTTTTATTTTATTAAAAAATAGTAATTTTCATACAAGTTTTGTGTTTAATTTGGTTGAATATTTGAAATTTCCATCAATGTGACAACAAGAAAAGGTTGGCTAATCTGATTAATCACTTCACGTTTTATCCCTTCAAATTGTCATCACTTTGGAATTTGGCGACCCCCTAAGCAAAAGAAAAGAATCAAATTAATTAGTGCCAATGGCTGCTCTTGAAGCAAAACCACAAAAAGCTATATGTCTTTTTTTTAATATTGCCTTTTCTTATTAAATACTTAATGATAATATCCATCTCCTATCTCCCCCACATAATGCTACAAACTGATAACTACAAGATTTATTATGAGCTGGACAAGATTTACATTCAAATTATATTTTAATTATTAAAGTATTTATCATGAAAAATGTAATATTTATTAATTTTTTTCCACCTAGCTAATATTTATAAATGAGTTGGATTAGTTTTAAATTTTGTTAAAATTTTCAACACCTTTTTATTTATAAAACTTACATGACCATTTTATGTTCATTAGAACAGCACAAACGTTGCCTGACACGCATTGCTCCAATTGATTGGAACACAACTTAACTCGTCATAAAGATATGAATTCAAACATTACCACTTCCATTACAAAAATAATAGGAAAAAAATAAATAAATACCCAATAAATATTAAAAATTTTGAAAGATAACTCAAATTTGGTAAATGATAAATGAGGGACAGAAAATTGATTACTACTATAAAATTGTCTATATTTAACGGTTGTTTTTGCTTATATATAACGGTTTCAAACCGCTAAATATTTTAACGCTATATATATATATATGGCGGTTCAAAAATTGCCATATATATTTCTACAAATATGCTGGTTTTCTAGTGGAAAACGTCATATATATGTCATTCATATATGACGGTTTTTAAATAAAAACCGCTATATTAACAATATATTACGGTTGTTTTAAACAACCGCCAAGTATTTCCCTTTCTGTTTTACAAGACTAATCGTCATCATTTTATCTTACAATCCATTTATATTGAGCCCCCCGGAGAATTTTATGCCCTCTAAGGATTGCAGCTGTTTATGATTTTATTTGATTAAACTATAATATGAAACATTATACATTGATTTTGAGAAGACAAAAAATTCATCCGAGGAGCTCAATAAATAGATTGAAAAACTAAAATGGTGACAATCGATCTTGCAAAACAGAATATATAAGGGCACATAGCAAGTAAGCAAAACAAGGATATGAGTTTATTGTGACAAAAGTCACACTTTTATGCGCGATTCAACACATACACAGCCCACTGCACAACGACGACGACCCACGTTATATATATAGATCGTGCACGTCATACCCAAATCTGTAAAGTGTGCTGGCCGATTACATATTCATCAAAGATTTCAGTATTAAATGATTATAAATACACTTAAGGGTAGAAAGTTCTCACATTTATGCTATTCACGGCAAAAATAGCAAAATTTTGAAGAAAGAACAGTGAATCCGTACAACGCGCGCAATGACAGAATAATAAAGTCTGTCATACATCTACTATAGATTAGATCTACCATGTTTACACGTTCATAGAGAGGTAGACACAGCAGATGTACATTAGAATAGCACGAACGACAGGCAAATCCATGTGGGTATGCCAAAAGTGGGCTGTGGTGAAGAAGAGCTAGTACGCTTGACAAATGAAATTTGCTTATAAGTATGAAATAAAGCTGAGTTTTAAAGGCATCTATATGGCGGTTGTTGTTTAAAAACCGTTAGATATGTACAATTATATATGGAGGTTTTTAAACAACCGCCATATATGTGATGGACTTATGGCGCTTCAATTTCCGTGTCTTTATATATGACAATACTTTTGAAAAAACTGTCATATATAAGTAGGCTGGGGATTTATTCAAATCCCGCCTCTTTATATATGGCGGGTGTTGTAACATCCTAATTTTTATATAGTAATTAAGTATTCTATGTGATTTATGTAATTTGAGGTTTTAGGAGTATGAAATTGAGAATATTTAAACTTTTAGAATATGATTGAAAGTTAAAGGTAGTATATAACTATTAAAATGGAATCATTTTATGATAATTGGAAATTACCATGTAATTACTTGGATATAAAAAAAATAATTTAATAAGGATTTGGTTAGATTAAACAACATGTATTTAAAATATTTTTTTACACCTAAATTATTTGATTACTTATATATTATAAGTTTTCTTTATTTTTTATTTGAGTAAAATAAACCAATAAATGTTCATTATGTAATCTCTTGAAAGGTGTTGGTACAATTTATAATTATCCAAGTTCATGAGTTTAAAGTTAATTAGTTTTTTAATGGAAGGAAAAAAGAGTAGAAAGAAGGAGAAATAAAAAGAAAAGAATAGTTTAATAATAAAAGTAAATGTTGGACCCACATCCCATTTATTTAAAATCCTACCCATCTCACAAAGCAATCACCTTTTCTTCTTCTTCTTCCTTGTATCCTCGTTCTAGCATCGCCTCTGGATCCAAGCATTTGTTGACGGAGGATCTGATGCTTTATAGCTACATTTCATCTCAATAAAATAACCCAACTTCAACACTTAATTTTTAAATATTTTTCTACACACTGAGAGCATTTAAAAAGTGTAAATCTTGTTAGAAGTAAAACAAATTTAAAGATTAGGGCTTGAAGTAAGTATGGTTTTGAAGCAAATGGGAACCATAGAGTTATAGAAGTAAGTTAATATTTGCATTTAATCAGTTTACTTTGTTGAATTATGTTAATTTTTACACTTTATATTTGTTGAGGTTGAACCCTAAATAAGAGAATAGGAATTTTAGTTTTTGGAGTAAATTCTTGGTTGAAACTTTGATAATTAGTTATGGGTAACTTAGAAATACTTGTTGGAAGTTGATTTTGTGGTTAAATTATAAGTTTGGGTGATTTTTCTATTTACGTGGGAATTATTGCGAATTTTTGAGGTATTTTTTTGAATGAGCAATCTGGACATTGTTGGCTAAAGAATTATTTCGATTAGAGACTATAGGTAATGATGATCTTGTATTTAATTTTTTATAGAGATTGGACTTGAGTTGAGTCACTAATAAGAACTCGAGATTCCTATTCAAAAAATGAGTTTTTTGAACTAATGGTAAAAATATAACTTATGGATCTTCTTGTAGCTTTTAATAGTGATTGAGATTAAATAAAAGGTTATGAAATGCTTGAGATTGCATAATTCACTTGTTAGGCTAAGAATTCAAAATTTGTTTAAATATATATATATATATATATATATATATGGTTTAGTTAGTGTAAGATAAATATGGAATTTAAGATTTTGATTGAGAAATTATAATTTAATGGGGGATATTTGGAAGTTAATTAATCACCATATACAAATATAATAAAGTGCAAGAATGAGGTGAAAATCTTTAGGTGCAAGAATGGAAGTTAATATCTTTTGAATGATGAATACTTGAAAGGTAAAGATATTATGAGACTTTTCATAAACAATCAAGTGAAGGTTAAGAATTAGTAACCAATTGTTTATTGTTCTTTTAGTTATCATCTTATTGATGAATATTCACATATATTATATAGAGTTTTCTTAGTTGTTGAGCACGGGGTGTTACAAGAGTGTTGATACTTTTAGCTTTGAGAAGAGGTAACCACTTTCTGATTTACCTTGTATGCTTGTTGAGGTGATTATAAGTGTATGTTGGTATTTTAAACTGCCATAAATATATGTTATATTATTTTATATATGCAAAATGTACAGTGACAGTATAAATTATGTTTCTAACAAACTTGTTAGTTAAGTGAGCTTGAATGATTTATATAATTGTTGATAATGCATGATATTAAGTACTGATTACGAGAATCACTTCGTAATATTGGATGTTGTGATGTGAAACTGTTGAGTTGCATATTGAACTGTGTTGTGGATATTGAGAAGTTGTGATTGTGGATATTTGATGTTATTATACCACATGGTATAGCCACCACTTGGCACCCAGTGGTTGGCTTTTACATTCTCAGGGCTCTTGGTATCACCCTACTTTGATCAGGTTAAGAGTCAGCTCAAAGGACATGTGACCCTTTCTGTATTATAAAGAAAGGGAACCCATGGTTTGATGTGAGTTATGTAGCTTTTGACTAGGCTACACCTCATTATCGGAGAGCTTAGAGTAGTTTGCCATAGAGACAAATCCTGTCATGTATTGTAGCCTATAGGTTTTGTCAACGGTTATAAGGAGGCTATAAAGGTGGTTGTGAGAATCGAATGTTTGTCAATGGTTATAAGGATGGTTGAGGGAGTCATATGCATACTTAATTACTCCTTGAATTGCTATTGTTTTTCAGAAAAATGTTTATACTCTATGTTATATAAATATATATATATATAGCCTGCTTAACTATCATATAATCATTCTTTGCATTCTTGTTAAATTGGAATGGTGGTTATTGGGTCCATGTGACTCACCTCGTCATTGATTGTTATTTTTCAGGTAAGGTTCCTAATGGGATACTTTCAGGGAAGGCACTTGAAGGTTTAGGTTTTGCATTATGCAATTGTAACTCTTTTGGTAATTATGTGTTGACTTTATATATTATTATCTAGGGTTCATTCATACTTTGATATAACTTGAGAAATTATTTTAAGATTTGCATGATTAGTTTATTTTCTTTATTAAATTGGAGTGTAAGTAAAGGAGTCCTAAAGTCATGGGTTATAAATTATGAATTTTGATTGTAGACTCACTTTTGTAAAGATTTTTAAGTAGTTGTGGTTATATATGTAAATGGAATCTCCGAAGTGTGATTAATGAGATTATAGTTGTGAAAAATGATATAAGGCCTATTGGTAAATTGTGTTAATGGGCTTCGAGTGCCCAAGGCCTAATAATCATGCTATTGACTTATGTGATTTTTAAGTAATATGGTTGATACTTTTTAACGATGGTAGACTAATGTCTTTCTTTTTCTACCATCGTTATTCATTAAGTGTTTTGCTTAAACTTTTTTCTATTATGGCAAACCCTTGTAATGATTTTCTTCTTTTACTGCCATAGTTGTAGTTAATGTTTTAATAAGTTGTTTAAAATACTTAATTATATGATAAGTAAGGAGGATGTTACAGGCGTCATATAACCACAATATATATAACATCATATATACACAATTCTGTGGTAATGCCTTGTTAAATGAATATCAAAAGATAAAGATGTTGATGGAACATAATATAGTATAATATAATATATAGTGTAATAAGGAAAAATAAAAAAAGTGTCCCCTCACTCGTTCTAGGGGTGTTTATGGGCAGGGTTAGGCAGGGCAAACCCCATGCCCAATGCCCTACCCGAAGGATCATTTTGCAGCCTGATGCCTATCCCTGCTCGGTAGAAGCCCTAATAATTTCGGGTTGGGTAGGGTGGGCTTCCTTGCCCAAGTTAGTGATGTCTGTCATACTCTATGTACAAAAGTAATCTTTAATCATATATGGTAAATAATATTATAAATTTCAAATGTAATTCATAATTCTACACTATGAAATATTATAAACTAAGTCTACAACTTAAGTCTTGAAAATAAAAAATAAAATTACCATATTTCTTCCAAAGTTTAGATAATTTTTTTTTTTGCATAATAAAAATATAATATATTTACATAATGTTTATATATCAAGTAAAAAGTATAATATATTTGCATATGATATAATATAAGCTAATATAATATAATCAAACATATTTATATAATCTATAATATAAAAAATTTACATAAAATATATACACACATTCCGGACAGGGCCAAATGGGTAGGGCGGCATACCATGCCTGATGCTCGGCCCTGCCCACAAAAATGCCTAACTCGAATGTACCCAATTTTCTTGGGCTCATTATTTTTTGGCAGTACTGGACGATTTTTTAATAGGTTCGGGCAGATATATTGGACGCTTGGGCTTTATAAACACTCCTAACTTGTTCTATGCTTTTGATTTTTCACTTTCTTCCTAGGCTTTGAGCAGTGAAAGCCTCTTAAGTATGATATACATGAGAGAAGGAGGGAAAACTCTGTAGATTCATCAACCAGTCCTTATTACTGATACAGGGAACTTGATAATTTAAGAGGGTGACCAAAAGTATGATAATTAATCCACTTCAACTGCCCTTGCTGTTACCAAATAACTAAGATTAGATTATGCACAAACACAGAAATTAAACGATGAATTATAGGAAGCATAACCATTTGGAGAAGGTACAGTTGATACCTACTGAAAAAAGGTATGCTATGTACAGATGAAGGTACAAATAAATCATATAATCACAGTGGTCTTGCTTTTGAAAGATAACCATTTCAACCAATAGCTAAAACGGTGAAAAACATAAAATAAAAGCGTGCACCTTGATGATTAGCGCTTTACGCTCATTTAGGTGTTTAGCACCAAAATGGATTCCGTAATCTAATTCATAAAAGATTAAATTCAGCTAATCTTAGCTTGTCTCCAATTAATAATTTGTTTACTTAAATAAATCGTGACGGATGAATAATAGTGTGCATTAAACACAACTTCCGCCGAACATATAACCTTTTTGACAGCCAAGTATGCATCATAAAATAAATTATATACACCTAAGGCCTTATAGCTTAGTAGCAATAGTATCTCTCCAGTAGGAGGAGGTCACGGGTTCAATCCCGTTGTTATAACTTCAGGTCGTTAGTGCCTGCCTGAACCTATGAGCTCCATTTTAAAAAAAAAATTATATACATGTTGTGATGGCTATGTACCTACTTCATAGTATATATCATACAAATTCAAACCTTATTGTGTGTGTGTCCAGCCTCTCCTTCGATTGCTAGATGCCCTAATGCCCTAATGTGTCCACCCTGTATATGCGAGTTGGAAATTTAGAAAACAAATTAAAATACACAACACCCCAAAAAACATTAATTAAAGTAATGCCAGATATTTAATTACTCGCTACATACTTTATGAACAATAATATTTCAAACAGATTAGATTACTCATCTTCGCCTGAATACTCTTCATAGTTTAATTTATTCCCATTCCATCTTGTTGTCGTTATGGCCTGATTATATTGAATTAATGTTAAACCTCTATTTCTTTATTTACGTATCATCGTTTGATTTATTTTAATTTAATGTAAATTTTTGGGTCTACTCATATGGCCTCTACAGCGCCGACAAAAGAAGTAAAATTAAGGGAAAATGACACTTAAATATCACTTGAATTTTCAAAACCCAAAAAAGTCTGTTAGTACTTCTAAAAGACACTAAGGTACCATATACCAAATTGGATTTTTTTATGTTTCCGAAGGAAAAAGTGGTACGGCCACTAGCGAATTCCATTACTCTTATGGGTAATCACATTACTCTTATAGTGAAAAATCTCCTCTCTCCTTTGTTTTTCAAATTTGTTGAAGTGAAAAATGCTTTGGAAATTGGCGAATTCCATTACTCTTATGGGTAATCTCATTACTCTTATAGCGAAAATCCCCTCTCTCCTATGTCACGGGCATATTTCTCTCTCATCTGTCACTATGCGTTAGTGTCAGTGTCAGATGAATAGTGACAGAAGGAAAGAGAAAAACAGATATCAGAAAATTGTAACGAATTTCATTACTCTTATGGGTAATCCCATTACTCTTATAGCGAAAATCATATTACTGTTCACATCCAAAATTTGAAAACTCAAATTCCTCTCTTGGGTTTTTGATATTCTAACAGACCTTTTGGAGTTTTAGAAATTCAAGTGGTATTTAAATGGGATTTTCCCTAAAACTAAAACATGCATAAAAGACCAATATAGAGAAATGATCATTTTTTTACGTACTTTAGATATACATAAAACATGCATTTGTTGTTTCTAGTGTTTATTCATCTACAAAGAGTATAACTTTGGTAACCTAGATGGATAAACATGCATGATGATCTAGACTAACAACAAATAAATTTGTGTGTTGACTCATATTCATTTTAATGAATTTGTTGAATGGAGACTCGTACAAATTAATCGTGTGCCAGCAATAAGGACTCTAAGAATATTAATTACAGCCAAATATATTGAATTTTAAAATTTCATAAAAAAGATGAAATTAAAATTCATCATCTTTACAATTTCAGCACTCGATTGTTTAACGATTTCAGTTTTAACGGTAGATGTTCTCAATGCTCCTTTTCTATGTTTTGGATATTTATCTTTTCACATAATTCGATGACTTCTGTTTTTTTACCTGAACGTTATTCAATGACTTAAAACCATATACGAATACAAATGATAAGAAGGTGTAGGATTTTAATTTTGTCCCCGATGTGTGCAACTGATGGATGAGTTAGTTAAAAATAAAAATCTCACCAGTCGAAGCCTCCCTGTAAGTAAATTTTGAAGGAATATACATAATAAGTTGAATGACATGTACAAGTCTAACCAGAGAACAATATTGCCACCAAAACCATTAGTACCTACTATACAATTTCTTATTACTAATTACAGCGCTTTTACCTAATTAACTATCATCATGTAATAATGTAACATCACAGCCAGCTTCATTCCTAAGCAAATATCATCTGTCAGCTTCAATTCCTCCTTAGTCCTTATTCTCAAACACCAAGTTGTATCTCAACCTTATCAGTTATCACCACTTCCTTCCTTCCTCCCATATATATATATAACTATGTAACGGACTTGTATCTCAACGTACGTACATTATATTCCCCGCTTTCTTCACATTGCTTTATTTTCAACATAATAAATTCTCAATCCTTTGATATGATTCCTGTGTTTTAAGTGCAATTTTTGCACTCTTCATTTTGATTGAGAATTTGAATTACCATCTTGACCATCATTCCTCCGATGGTACTTACTCTTGGCATCTTGAATGGCTTCTGTGACTTGTGCATACATGTTCACACATGACCTGCCATAATTAGTCAGCTGCCCCACAAATCTAAGCAAGCTCCCTCGAAACCGATCCAAACCCAACACCCACTCCTCTGAATTCTCATCTCTCAACAAATCCTCCACCCATTCATCACCATACATGTTCCCACCTTTTCCCTCCTGCTTCTTCTCTTGATGTGGTAAAAACCGGCCAATCTCGCCGGCTAAACTCTTTATAGAATCTGTAACGTCCTTGGAAGGTAAAGTATCGAGCTTTTCCAGCCAGACGCTGCAAGTGGCATATATTGGAGGGCCACAATTTCTCAATGGAGGAGGTTGAAGCCTCCTTTTTCTCTTGCTTGTTGATTTTTGCTGCAGAGAAACACATTTGTAGATCCATCCATTCATAGCCTCCACGTAAAACCTCTGAGCTCCAATCCACTTGCAAAAACTTGACTGCAGAGAGATGAGTTCATTTTCAAGATACGAAGCCATCTGCCTCCGTAATTCAGATTGCGCCGCTATTCTTGCTCGGCTGTTACTATAAGCTGTTGACATTATCTGAAATTGAAGCTTGTGGCATTCAAACATCACTTCCCACATTCGACTTAATCTGCCACCAAAGCAATAATAACACAGGAAGTTCATTTCTTCATATAAACGAAATCAGATAAAAAATACTCATCCACAAAGCATATATTATGCATGTCTTGAGCCTAAGAAATAAGCAAACGTCGCCGGCTCAAGACCATTCATTGGTTGGAGCTACAAAATTTAAGCTAATCTACGCAAGGCTCATTCGTCTATTTAATTCAGTTTCCCCTGACCTTCGCATTAAATGAATGTATAAACAAATATGTCCACTTAAGTAAATAGTCTTTAAGTTTTAGGCACTAAGTGCCTGTATTACCACAAGATACTGCATAGATCATCACTTTGTAAAGGAAAAAAACAGAGTCATACCCTCGAATCAACTCCTCAAGTTGTGGCTGAAGCTCTTTGTCCCTCAATTCCTCAATCCTCTTGGATATAGACTCTGTCCTCTGAATTGCAACTCTGATTCTTGAATGCAGATCCTTGACGACTGCACGAGTTTTATCAATTCTGGGGCTCTTTTCTCCTTTTGATTCTAGCTTCCTTAATATTTTACACTTCATGTCATACTTTTTCCTGACCAACCCACTAGCCTGAAACCAACAAAAATAGAACTGGAGATTACTCAATAGACATGGAAATAGTTGTATCCATATCATGTATAAAGTTCTGAAGGCATGCCAAACCCAAAATTTTCATTTAGATATATTTAAGGATCCAATGGGAGAAGGGACTAGGTTTAAATTTGCTAGAAGCCAAGGAATGTGTCTAGGGATGAGAAAAATATATTTCTCGGCTGGGTTCAGGCATGGAGACCAAAGTATATTACCCATTAATTAATTATCCCCCTTGTGCCACATATATATTTTCAACGCAATACCCATTTGTATTTGAAATAGGAAATCAATGTTGTCCAACAAAATTTAATGGATATATAGGTCTTTCATTTACAAACCTCACGCTTTATGAAATTAATGTTACTAATTGCCACCGGTCCCCTTCATATCCAATTGTCCATCACTACAGGGTGTAAAAGTAAATTTCCCTAAACTTAGGATGAAGGAGCTAAATCTCCCTACAAGTTTGCGAAGAAGCTATAGAAATTATGGATATACATGTGTAGGTCATAGCTTGTAATGAAAATTGAAGACTGGATTCAACTTGACAAGATATATTTATAAACACTAAACTTCAGCTGATATGCTGGTTGATGTAAGATGAGTAATGGCAAATAGTTCATCAGGGCCAATAGAATGGGTGGAAACTAACATCTTGATGCCAATAATTAGTCAACTAAAATACTAGTACAAAATGAAGAAACCATTTCAAAATCATTTCACTCTGAGACCACTGGAAATTGTATAATAAAGGGCTTCTGTACCTACCCTAAGATCCCAATCAAGATCACAACAACAAACTATCATCCAAATGTCAATTGAAAAATATACCAAGATCGAATTGTTCATTAAAAACACAGTACCTTGACTTCATCATAGAGCTTTTTTTCCCATGCATACAGTCTATCCAAGGTTGATGCATGGCTGCCAGAGATCATGCAGAAATTATCAAAGAGATTACTCGTGATGTTCTCTCCATGATCTCTAGAGTTTGCTCCTAATAGATTCCTTGAAGAAGAAGATCGAGATGATGCTGTCCTATGCCAAGTCAAGTACTTCATCGAGTTTTGAGGAGTTTCTGAGAAGATAAGGGAAATGATTAGAAATAGATTTCCAAGTAAACTAGAAAACTAAACAAGAACTCATTTCACAACTTCTTGTAGTGGTATTGGAGATCTTAAGAAATTGTAAGCATAGGAGATGAGAAATACCTTCAGGAACTTGACCTGAGTCGGCCCCACATGAGAAACATGCCTTCAATATTAAAGATGCCACAGACCTATCTGCCAGAATCAAGGATTCTCTTTTTTAGAACATTTCCATCTGTAAGAAAATTGTATAGAATCGAAAAACCACATAACCCTAATAATAACAAGATATTTGGTCAAAACTGAACATTGATCTTGGTGATGGTATTACTTATGCAATGTTTATTTATTATGTATTTATATATTTATTACTATATCTGTTTATGTCTAACGCCATCAGATGGTAACTTACAGACAACCATACACCCAAAAACAATTTTTTTTTAAAAAAAAAGGTGATAGATAAAAGGATTACTTTCTTTTGCTGGGAATATAGGACGGAAATGCAACTTATTTGCTTCAAGCATTCTTGGAACCTCTATGCCAGATTCAGAAGCTTTCGTGAATAGAAATTCAATATCTTTCATGCTAGAAAATAAGTCCTTTGGAGCAACTTTATTTTCACTGTGATTTTCTTTCTCCACCGATTTATTTGTTTCAGTTGGAATTAAAGCTACAGCAGATGTTGTTTCCACTTCCACTGATGATAAATCAGGGGAATTGCCATTCTCTCCATTCACCAGTTCAACTTCAGAATCAAGCTCACCTACCAGAGGCTTGGTAGGGGCAAGTGATTCATTAACTGCAACATTGTAGTTAACTATGTTGAGATTTTCAAATCTTTGGACCAAGGAATTTGGGGCAGGATCATTGCCAAATTCATCTTCAGAATCAAGATATTGTTCCTTTCCACGAGAAGTATTCTTCTCTTCAGCATCTTCCAAATTAGGAATCCCTTCCTCTGCCTTTAGTTTTGCTATATCATCAGTACTCCCCATTTCTTGGTGCGCGCCCTTCTCTTCCATAAAAGAAAATTGATGATTAGAAAGACCAAAGTAATCCCAGGGCTGATCTCCAACTGGATGAGTAGAGTCATCAAGTGTTGACATTTCATTCCTTTCATTTGAACCAGGTATGCTATTTTGTGGACTACCTGGTGATGTTACTATTCCTACAGAATGAACAGAAGGCTTCTCTTCAACCTTTCTAGAAGAGAAACTTTTAAATTTCATATGTTTTGCTTGGACCTTACTAGAGCCAGGAGGTGAGGGAGGTGAGGAGAAGGTTTCTTGTGCATTAAAACTTTGAGACACGGATTGTAAAGGGGCTGGGAATTGTGAAAGAGTCGAGTCAGTTAAGCCAATAGGATCTGTTGGTGCATTATTAGTGGAAGTGTACAAGGAAGATTGAATTGGAGCCTCAATTTCTATGAATTTTCTCAAAGCTGTTCCTGTAATTTTCAGTGACTGGGCATATAACACATGAGCAGCTGCAAGTGAGCATCGCCCATCGAGTGCTTGCCTAACAAACTTGTTCCTTTCACGGCACAGTTGAAGTGCCTTATCATCCTCCATCTTGGAGCTTGTGGCCCCCATTTCCGAAACCTTAGTTTGGCTCCCCTGTGCAAAATCTTAGGGAGGTGGAACTCTGCCTGCAAATCAATTTCGTCAGTATGATGGATATAGAGGACAAATAAAAGCCTAATATATATATATATATATGTATATGTATGCCAGTGAATAAACGAAGGGTGGGGTTGAAGAGGAAAGAGTGTTGTAGGAATAATCCCAGAGAGGAGCTCAGCGAAAAAAAATAGCAAAGGACATGAAGGTGACAGACATAATGCATGACAAGGATTGTGTCCATAAGCAAAATCGTGCTTAGAGGGGAAAAAATTACAACCCAATAGGAGCCATGCTTTGAGATGTAAATGAAATTCAAAAGAGAAGAGAGGAAATAAAATTAGCAAAGTCAATAAATGAGAGGGAAATACAACTAGTATGGCGGGCAATGACAAGGGAGAAAATCAGAGAAGCAACAGAATGGAATTTGATAAGTTAGGGAATTTTGGGGTACCGATTGTGCAGTGAAGCAGAGCAGCACGCTGAGAGCTTGGACTTGAGCAAAGAGCCAGAGCCAGAGCCGCCAGAGGGAAGCATGGACAAAACCGAATAAATATGGTGGACAAGAATGAATAAAGAATATGGCGAGATAGCAGAGAATTCAGAGAGGAAAGAAGGGAAGCAATAGAATAGGTGAAGGAGGAAAAGGAAGGGCGGGAGGAAGAATCTCGGTGCGATGTGGCCATGCAAAAGGGTAACAGAAAGGCAGACACCTGAGCGTGAACGTGGAGCCCACTTGTTGCAAGGTCATACTCATAGACAGTCCCTCCAAGGAGAGTGATATTCACGCGCCTCTTCTGAGAGATTAGCTAGTGAGGATGAGGATGAGGATGTGGATGTGGACGTGACGGCTCAAACTTCATGTAATGATCATGAGAAGGAAATGATGAGAAGATCGAGGCTGGTTGTTTTAGGGTGAAGCAAGCAAGCACGTATAAGTTTGCTCTCACCTACCAATTCTAAAAGAAAAAAACTATAAATTGAGAAAACAAAATTTTGTTTGTTACTGGCATATATATATATATATATATATATATGCTTTTATTTGTTCTCTATATCCATGATACTGAATGTAATTTTGTTTTCTCAATTTATAATTTTTTTTTCTTTTAGAATGTCTCTGTTAACTATCCATAGTAAAGGAGTTTCCATCATTCTCTGCAACCATGCCCCAGCATAGATGCAGTTGTATGATGTAACTCATTTTATATGCTTTAATGATATTTATTTTAATTAAAAAAAAGGAGTTTCCATCAAAAACTAACTTGCACTTGATTAAAATGAAGTATTATACCCAAAATGTTTTCTGGAAAATTTGTTCACACATTAATTGAAAAATGGCAACTTAATGTCCGTATGACACATCCATATTTCATATCAATCCACTTCAATTTCGCTGTTTGATCTTTGCTTGCAACACTCGCTATATAATAAGTACTTGAACTCTCCTCCTCCTCCTTCTTCTTTTTCTTGTTCTTCTTCTGCTTCTTTATCCTTCAATTTTAATTTATTACTTTGACAAAACTTTCTTAAAAATTGTTAAAAAAAATGTCATTTACAATTAGTTTTATTAGGACTTCTCATAATGGCCT
The DNA here is from genome assembly GCA_037177275.1 of Acacia concinna. Lineage (NCBI taxonomy): Eukaryota > Viridiplantae > Streptophyta > Magnoliopsida > Fabales > Fabaceae > Acacia > Acacia concinna. The sequence continues at coordinate 300,420 of JBAGKO010000013.1, forward strand.
ACGTCAATTAATGATTCAATGCTCTACAATAGACGTTTTTTTTTTATTTACTACTTAATAATCAAGTTGTTGTGATATGTTTTTTTATTAAAATATTGGATATATTATATTCACCAAAATAAAAAGGTACATTTTCTCTTACCAGTCCGTTTGAAAATGAGCTATATTAGGAGAATGAAAGCTGAATTGGCTGTGCATGTTTAAATAGGATTTTATGTCCACTGAGACATCATGATACGGATCATTGTAAAAGAAAACAGATAGGATTGAAGGAACGAACGTGAATGGCATCTGTGATTATTTTGTGTGTGGTTGTTGGCATTTTGGATTGTTCTTTCTAAAGCCGATAGCCTTAATGATGCCTTAATATTACGAATGGAAATAGGCTAGTTAAGCTTTACTTAAATAGGTTTGGATTTACAACAGAGATTTAAAGTCTTAGCTTAAGCCTGAGCCTATATATAGACTTTATTTTAAGTCTAAGTCTGGGCCTTCAAAAGGTTTGACAAGGCTTAAAACCTATTTAAAAGCCTACTTAAAATATAGATCTTTAAGTAGTCTTTAAAGCCCATACCTTTAAATTTATATATAACCCTTTTATGCTTATTTACAATCCTATATTATATTTTAAAAGCTTCACATTCATTCTTGTCATAATATAAGAGCTTATACAGGAAAAGAAAAGAATGTCAAGCGATAAAAATTGTTCAAGCATGTAGGAATAATGAAAATTAATCGTTTGTAATAATATTTTTATGGTGGACAATGAAAATTGGAGAGAGGGAGTGAGTTAGCTAGTGTTGTCATCCTAAGTGATTAAAGAGAAGAAAAATATAAGCAAATTTTTTATGTGAAAACAAGGGTTGGGTGTAATAACAATGTGATGTAAAATTTAAGATTAAGGGCAATGTCAAAAAACATAAGATTTAGTTAAGTTGATAAATTTATAACTAATTTATATGATATTATATATGCTTATAAAATAATATAAATTAAAAAAGTTAAATAAGTTAGGCCTGTAGACCTAGACCTTATGAGAATAGGCTTGATTTGTTTATCTAAAGAAACATAGCAATAAATCTAAATTTGAGACTGACATATTTACTAAATAGGTGAGGTTAGACTTCATGTAGGATAGGTCGTAGGCCCCTAACGGTCTATTTCCACCCCTACTCAATATTATGCTGGTGTTGTTCATTATCTTTAATTTTTTAATTAATCTTTTACCAAATAAATATATCTATGTGCGCATTTTTTAATTGAAGTTTTAATTAAGGGCAAATGTGTAAATTTAACCTAAAAAAAAACAATATTGCTATAAGTTTCTATAAGACTATATATTTTGAGTATAAAAAAGTTGCTACATTTATTTTTAAATAAATTGTTCATTACCATTTTTTAGACTGAAAATAGGTAGTTTTTACAGATGCTCACAGCAATATTGTTTTTAGTTAAATTGGAACTTTCGCCCTTTAATTAATTGACAAACCTCCATTAGTGGGGGAAATTCTCGTTAAAAAAAATTCTAGAGGACGAATTAAGGAGACAGCATCTTATCATGAATACACGGATATCAACGACGGATCCTCTCAAAGCTTCTATTATTCTGGAATGAAAAAAAGCTTAAAATATGGCCCTGCAAAAATGTCCCAGTAAAGATAATTATTTTAAGAAGAAAAGCAAAAAAGAAAAAAGATAAAGGAATATCATTGCCTTTATATAAAGGAGCTAGCACATGTATTTTTCAAAAGAAAAACACTTACAAAATAAACCTGCTTATTTTTTCCCAAAAAAAAAAAAAACAATCAGTCTTGTCCTGTGCAATATATGAAATAAATTTTAATATTTACGACTTTCCTCAGGTATGGATCTTTTAGTTATATACGGACATTAAAAAAAAATTAAAACTATCCATATAAATTTTTTCCCGTTATGGACTATTTCCTTTTTGGAGTATTTAGCTTTATAGCAGTTTATTAGCTGTATCTCTTTCCAAAATAGGGAAATGAAATAAATTGTCACCATATTTCGAAACATAAGATAAGCATTAATTGGTGCTGGCAAAACAAAAGTGTTAATGGATGCTTCATTGGAATCAATCATAACAGAAAATACAGACACAATCTTTTATGTCCACGAATTAACTATTAAAATTAGTATTAACCTTATGAGCTAAGAACACGTGAATTCTATTAATGATATGTGGAAGTAATTTTTTATAATTATAACGCATTTTTTTATACCTCAAACTAAATTTTCATTTTAAGAAATGCATCAAAAGATAATTAAATGCAAACTTATACATCACCTGAGAGAATTTTTTTAGAATTTATTATCAACATGGTGTGTGTTAACGAAATATCAATAAATTAGTTAATGCAATGCTATATGCAAGGCATGATTTGATAAAACAATGATTATTAGGGATTTTATTCAATCAGTTAGCATAAATTGTAATCAAGTGATTTGGAAAGTAATAGTATATTTACTAACAATAATAAGTTTTTTGCAATAACTTCCTAATTACTTTGCCAATAATTATGTATGTTTATTAATGTTTTTTTTTTTCAAATTCAATTTTTTTATTCCTAATCAATTTACTAAAATAATAATAGATGTGATGAAAATGAGTGTTAAATCCTGCTAAATTCAATTACGTTGATAAAAGTATATTTATTCAAAATTTGAAAAGCACCAGTTATTATTTAGCAATTATTATAAATGAGTGTTAATTTTTTTAAAATAAAAAATAATTGCTAACTATAATCAACTGCAAATTATAATAGAATGTGTGAGTAAAAGGGGAAAAATTAAATATGATCGGTGATAAAGGTATGATTAGTCGACATATTCAATATTAATCGAGTTGTAGAGCGGGTCACACAATTTTCTAGATAACTAGGCAATGACGTAGATGTATACCTAGCGCCACGAATTGAAAACTTGAAGGAGTTGTAGGATAAAGGGGAGGTTGTATATAATGCTAACGAGAAAACATCATTCAATTTGAAGGCAATGTTGTTTGAAACAACCAATGACTTTTCAACGTAAGGGAATTTGTCAAGGTTCAGTATTAAAGGCCAACTTGGATGCTTGATTTATGAAGAGGGTATATAATTGATTAGGCTAAAGCATGGTATGAAGAATTCATGTATTGAATATCGCAAGTATTTGGAAAAGGGTCATCCGTATTGAATTATGAAAAAATATTTAAATGGAGAAGGAGAAGAGAGGATGACACTTATACCGCTCACTAGTCAAGGTGTTTTTGCAAAAACAAAACATGTGCAATGTTTAGGCAAGCCATTCGGGAGACATGTGATATGCGAGTGGAAGAAGTCTATTTTCTTCAATCTACCGTATTGGAGTTTCTTAAATGTTAGACATTTTCTTAATGTCATGCACATTGAGAAAAATATTTGTGAGAGTCTCTTTGGAACATTACTTCATATTCTCGAAAAGACTAAGGATGTCATAAATGCAATACTAGACATAGTTGAGATGGGAATGAGAGAGGAATTAGCACCAAAGGAGAGAGGATATCGTACATTCCTATGCCCAACGGCTTTCACACTATCCAAGCAAGAGAAAATGAGATTTGGTGAGTTTCTTGCTTCAATGAAAGTTCCAGAAGGATGCTAGTTAAATATTAGTAACCTTGTGTCAATAAAGGACTTAAGGCTTAAAGGTCTGAAATCACACGATTGCTATATGTTGATAGAAAACCTTATTTTGGTATCAATACGTGGTATTTCACTTATGAAGCTGCAAGCTCAATCACGAATCTATGTTTCTTTTTCAAGTCTTTGTGTAGTAGGGTGATTAACTCCAAGAAATTGCCAAGGCTACAAACTTGAATCGTGACAACGTTGTGTGACCTAGAGATGTTTTTCCCTCCAACTTTCTTTGACATAATGGCACACCTAACTGTTTATTTGGTCACAGAGGTACAACTATGTGACCCAGTATACATGAGATGAATGTACTTGGTCAAGCACCAGATGAAGGACTTGAAAGGGTATATTAAAAACCAAAGTTGGCTAGAGGGTTATATTGTTGAACGGTACATTTGTGAAAAGTGATGAGTTATATATCGATTACTTGAAATATGGATGTGATATCGGCATTCTGGTGTCTGACATGATGGACAAGGGTTTATGGGAAAGCAAGTCATCTCTATCTCAAATGAACAATAGGAGCAAGCATACATTTATATACTTGACAACTCAAAAGAGATTGAGGAGTACATACATATTCATAAGGGTGAGCTTATAAGGGAATCCCACAATAAAGCACCTAGTTGGTATATCAAAGAATACAATAAACAATTTACATTATGGTTTAGGCAACATGCAGATGTCATGTACAATGATAATCCTAATGCAATGTCAGAGAAAGTAAAGTTCTTATCACGTGGCCCGAGAAGACATGTGCATTCTTTCTCTAACTATGCTAGAAATGGATATACTTTCTACACACGAGAGCAAGATGCCAAAAGCAAAATACAAAATAGTAAGGTAAATGGTCTTGGTGGCACTATACATTTATCAAGTACAAAAGACAAGAATCCAATATATGTCAATATATCATCCTTTGGTATGGTTGAGCACATTTGGGAGTTGGATTACGTAAGACTTCATCTTCCGATCTTTTAGTGCATGTGGGCTAACAATAAAATTACTTTGAAAGTGGACGAGTTAGGGTTGGTATAATTGAAGTTAAACAAGATTGGGTATACACAAGAACCTTTCATTTTGGTAACTCAAGATAACAAGTGTTCTACATTTCAGACCTTGCAAATAAAAGATAACCAATTCTTATGTTGTCCAACATAATACTCTCTCCATCCTAAATTATAAAAGATAATTTTCACCTTTCCTCAGTCTCAAAATATAAGAAAATATTTGAAGAATGTCTTATGTTTTGATTCTTTTTTCCCCAGTTTTACCCTTATTTAATACCAATGTATTAATGATTGTGTTGACCATAAAAAATATCATTCCCTATGAGAGAAGAGGGGGTAGGGGAGAGAGAGTAATGGATTTTAAATAAGGGTATTATCTCTTTTATTCCATATCTCCTCATTAATAAGGATATTTAGTAAAAATGAGCAAAAATTTTGATATATTTATTGTTCTTAACCGCCATATAGAACCAAGAAATTCGGTTAAATGTCTCTTATAATTTGAGACAGATGGAGTAAATGAGGATGTAGAAGATGATGAATTCAATGGAATGATCATTTCCAAGGGTCACCATCTCTTAAAACACAAATTAATGAGAATAATGCTTTGTACATAAGCATGACCATAATGAAGGAATAAGGATATCAAATAGGGGGAACTTGATTTGCAAATTAGTTAATAAAGCAATTATAATTAAAAAGAGCATTGCCATTAAGTCAAGAAAAATAAAACGAGACACTTGATATATGTACCTACAATGTATATATGTATTATATTCATTCATATTTCTTTTACATTTACTCTTGATGATGTACTATATATATAAGAAATCAATAATACAATAATGGTCATATATATAATTAACTTGTAGTGATATATATATATATATATGTATATTTATGATAATCAATTGTTGTTTATATATTGTTCATTTTCATTTACATACTTATATAGCTTTCAGCCAAAACTGAACTGTTGGTTATATGCTATATATAGCTACTTAATATTGTTTATGTTTTATCGCATATAAATGCAGGGATTGATTGAAAAAACTCATGTGTTGTTGAAAATTTTGGCAATAATATATGGCGGTTATAAAAAAAATCATCATATATGAGAGAAATATGGCAATAATTTATTACGGTAGTTTCATTAAGAACTATCATATATAAGATAAAATATATGGTGGGTATATTTAAAAAACCGTTATATATTTAGATAGATATATTGCTATTGTTCAACCTTAATATATACATACATGACGTTAAAAAATATAGTGGTAGATATAAGAAAAATTAGCTACCACCTTAGATCAAAATTAGCTGAGTCATTACCTACTTCAACAATTTTAGTCAAACTAATAGTCAAACTGACGACACTGTGATTTTTTGCCCCTATGGGACTTTGCACCTTCAAAAAGTATTTGATGTTAGGCGTTTATGGGATAAAAGTTTATGTGTATTTTTGCACCTTAACTCTTTAAAAAACCATTATATATTTAGATAAATATATGGCGGTTATTCAACCTCCATATATACATATATGACGTTAAAATATATGGCGATTGATATAAGAAAAAACAACTGTCATATATATAATTAGAATTGTATAATAGCAATAGTCTCAATACAATGTCAAGAGAGATATGGATAATGATTTATAAAGCCTCGTATAGCCTCCACATCAAAAAGGTAAGAACCATTCGAGCCTCTATTGAAGGCAAGACTAAAAGGATTGTTCAAGTTAACATTATATATAGGACAAGACAAAGGAATAGTTATTGAAGTTGAGGATGCATAATAGTTGGAGGCATGCGAGAGATGTGAATGCGCCATCAATTCAATATGGTTGTTTGCATTTAACATGTAAAAGATATTATAAGTCAATTTGGAATCAAGGCTTTGTATATTTGAGTTGATAAGTCTAATGCCTACCTCCGGATGGACAATAATTGTACATAAGGGCTCTAGAGGAAGTAGCTATGCCTAAGCCCTTCAATGATGGATTAAAATTTGGAAAAATGGAAATTTCTGCATCATGTTTTGATGATGTGACCTTAAATGACCTTCAAGCTATTGGTACCTGTCGAACACCTTTGTGCAAAGCTTGCAGCTATGTGTACTTTCATTTTGTTGAGCCTTTTATTTGTCAGAAGTCAAAAGAAAATTCATCATCTCATAAGGTTGATGAAAACTCAGGATGGATTTTGCTTACTATGAAGAAGAATGCCAACACCTTAGACTTGTTTATACTTTATACTGTAACAAAACAAAGGTATATATATGCATTGGAAAGCATATTACTAAATACTAACTCAAGTTCTTAATATAAGATCTATTTAATTTTTAGAAAGAAATTAAGGAAGTTAAACAAATTATTTTAAAGTATATATATTTATCGTTTTCTTCCAAACTAAATTGCCTGACTTATAAACTGATATATAATATAATGTTACATAACATATGTTATGATCAAGTAATTTATGTAAATTTTATAATCTCTCTAAAAGAGTCAATTGTGTATTATATAAAGGATCAGATGGAGTATATTTTTACTCATAAATTTAATTATGGCAATATACAATAAGAATAGTCATTATTTTGGGTATAGAATACATCAAGACCTTGTACACATGAACTATACTTCTATAGTATTGCATCTTCTCCATATGGAATTCAATAAGACTATTCCTAATATACAATTTTGGTAACATTAAAAACACTTGATTGGTCAATTGGTACAAAAAAATTGGTGGCAAAATGCATAATATGAAACTGAAAAGGGAACAACAATATAATATATTCAAACCCCATACTTACTAACTTATAGTGTTTTCGTAATTATATTAAGGAGTCTAAGTTGTTTGCATCAAATAAATCATTTCCTAGTGTAACAAATGAATATTGCGAGTAGACACTAGACATGAACACCATAAGTCATACACTTTCTCATTTCTATGTATGACTACTTTATCTTTGTTGTGTTCATCAACATTTATTACAGAGGATTCAAGCAAGATTCTAAAACATGGACCGAACACTAAATTGATTGGGGTCAAGGGTTAGTGAGTTAGACCAGAGTCAATTCAAAGTCAACCTCGATGAGAATAAAAAATAAAAAATAAAATTCAATCATCATTATAGTATCATACTATCCAAAATCAATTTAATATCTTGAATCACTTATAAAACAATTATATAATTATCAACCATTCTTTATAATTTCTTTAATATATTTACATCTAATATCAATTGATCATCTAATGACACTATAATTGATAATCATAAATATTCTTCTTACTTTTTTAACAAATTATCAAAATAGATATATAATAACAAAATATTTCTACCTACAATCTTTTAATCATTAAACTAATAATCATTAACAAAAAAATTATTATCAACTTTGACTAATAAATATTATTATCTATCCCATAAACTCAATATTAAACTTTTATTTTAAAAACAATGCAAACCGGGTCAACCCATCAACCCGCCCTGGTTGACCAAGTTAGGACTAGTCATACCGAGTTGCACTGCAACCCAATTTAGTGGCCTACCCGGACATGTTTAATGGCAGAGTCACTGGTTTCCAATCCGAATTTGATAACCTGAGATTCAAGTTATATACCAAGATGTTAATATAGCAACACCATACCCTATTGTACCAAGTGAATTAGCTTTTCCCCTGTATATGCGTAGTAAGAATAAGTTTCTCCTATTCATGCTTCTTTTTTTTTGCCTTTTCACTAAGTAATCAAATGAAAACTAAATAATTAGAAAGTAAAATTTAAAAATAAAATAAACTGTCTATATATATGTAAATATTGATACAATGAAAATAGTAAACAATAAGAATAGAAAAAGAAAACAAACTAAGATCCCTCTCAGCGAGGAGCAAAATATGGACCAGGAGGAAGTGCTAGAGCACTTTTTGCAAGCCCATATGCTACCTAAGTCTCCTCTCTACTACAATAAACTATTTGCACCGACCAATCACACTGCAATATGCTTTGAATCTCCACAATAATATTTTCATTAGCATATAACTCAACTCCTCATTGTCGGATGTATTCGACTGCTTGATTGTAATCACATTTTATGATAATCTTCCTAAACTCGTGATCCCAAGCTTGTCGTAAACCCATTAAACATGCCCACAACTTCACACCCAGAGGGTTCCCTTTCCGATATGGAACAAAAAGGATTCAATTAACTAACCCTCATGGTTCTTCAAATTCCCTCCACAAGCTACTAACTCACTAAAAAATGAGTAAGCTCCATCCACTAATGCATAAATAGAATCTTCCTCTATAAGGTCAGAAGAGATAATTGCAGTAATTTTAGAACTACTGCTTATAATATGTTGCTTGATAATCCTCCTATTGCCACGCAAATTTGGAATAGAGTTTGGAAGCTTGCAGTACCTACGTGTTTTTATATATTGACTACTCGTGTTGATGAGTAATAAGATCTCCCATAGATACAATTTTAATATTGTGTTTATTCATATAATAAATGATGTCATGCAATCCATGTAGATGACCTAACATATACAAGACTGTTCATCACATTTATTGAATCACCCTTATACTCTTTGCCTTGTCGGCTTTAACTCTTCAAGACAAGGCTAACATGATCTTTTAGCAATTCCATCAATAGGTTTCCAACCCTTAATTAAGGTCCTTGGAATGGATAACGGGAGAGTCTTTCTACAATTCCCTCTTGAGAACTTCATAAGAAATCACATGTTCTTTCCCTTCACCGAAGTGCTCATTTTAAAAGACACCCCCAACAAAATGGGATTTGCCAAAATAAAAGGAAAAAATAACTATTTTTGATGATTTGGTATGATATGGAGAAGTATGTGGCAAGTCAGGAATGTCTTTCAATAAAGGCACATAGTATATTTAAATGATATCGATAACAGGTGTTATATGATTAGAAGGATGGTGAAAGAGGTCATCTCATCAAAATAATGAACATGTTTAGTTGTGACCATAAGCAAATTAGTTCATTAGAAAAGATAATTACAAAATTAGGATGATAGGTTTTATTATCAATCAAAACTCCTCTCTAGAGAATATTATAAGCTATATATATAGACAGCTTAGGGATTATAAGCTATTACACAATTAGGATGCACCTTTAAGTCATTGACCAATCTAATAACATCATGAGTATATTATGAATATTGAAATACCCAGTGAAAACTAGTTAAGGGTATCATTGCAAAAACCATACATATATATGATAAATCTATTGATATTAAGTGAAATTGGGGGAGAAAACAACAGCTAGAAGCATAATATACAAAAGAGAGTGAGCATAGATTTACTAAGGCAATCAGAACTTTGAGATTAATCTTCACTTATCAGAACTAGATGCTGAAATTGAGATGCATTTGATCCTATTATGTCCACATTTAAGATTCTCCAAGTTTTAAGCCTTTTTCCCATAAATAAATCCATTATTGTGCCTACTACATCATGTAAATTTAGCTCCTGTTCAAATTAAAGATACACAAGTGAATCCTCATGCGTTCTATTAGTTGTATGCTTCTTCTTGTTGAATTAAGGGGTTCCATGGAAATCTATAATGACAACATAATTGTATTAGCGCTTGCTGCAAATTATCAAATGCACTGTGAATGAGAAGTGATACAGATGCATTAAGGTTAATGCCTTTGTTTGAACAAAAATTTGCTTTTAAATTTGCATGCAAACATAAGATAATCTCTTAATCGTGTCACTATTAGCCAATTTTTATTTCTCACATTTCCATTCCTTTTAAAACAAACTAAGAACTACAGACTTTGGTCTTGGTTCTCAACTCTTGTTAAAGCTAAGCCAATTACTGTTAGAAGTATTTTTTATACCACAACATTTTCTCACTAGTTCTAGTAATTAATATAAGATCTAGTATATATGTAGTTCAATTGCTTTGTTAAAGTCATCTGGGAAAATTAAGTAGAAATATAAGGGAGTTAAAGTAATTGATGAAAGAAGAGAAAAGAAAAGAAATTTGAAATTTAGAGTCTAGTTTGAAGGATGAAACATATAAAGTAGGCGTAGGGGTGTTCAACATTTTCCCGTCCCGAACCCGAGCAAATCAGGATGGGAAATTTTCAAGACAAGAAAATTTCAAGATCGGGAAAAATCTATTCGGGATCGGGATCAAGATTGGGAATGGGACTTTCTGATCCCAAACTTTTCCCGATCCTGAAAATATGTATTGATTTATATTTTTTAAATTTTTTTCTAAAATTATCTAAGTACCATTAAGTTAAAAACCATTCATTTTTTTCTATTTTTCAACATTAATTAAATAAGTGTGCTTATTAATTTTTTTATAATTGTTACTTTCAAGATAACAATTAATATATAAGAGTAATGCATACATTATTCTTTATTTTTAGTAGATTCATGTCATAAAAATCAAATACTTGAAAAATTTTTAAGTATGTTTTTTGAAGAAACTAATGCTCCTTTTATTCTGTCTTAGAGAATAAATTATTATTCCTTTATTTTTATTTTTTGGCAATGTTTATTATTTTTTTTACTTCTTACATAGTGTTCTCTTTTTTTTTAGGAATTTTATGATCCAGATCGGGAAATCCCGATCTTGATTTTTTAGGAATTTTTCAGGATCGGGAACAATTTCCCTTCCTGAGCATCTTTTAATATTGGGATTAGGAATAGCATTTCCCGATCCCGTCCCGTCCCAATAACACCCCTAAGTAGGCGTGAAGATTAAAGCAAAAAAAGAGAGATAAAAACAGAGAATCAAATTGATATTTGAAGTATTGCCTGGCTTAATTATCCAGCACAGCTTTGTCATGTACAATGGGAGAATGATGGCTAGCTACATGGTTGGCATTTCAATTTCAGTCATGGGCATGCATGTGTTGGGATAGTTTGGGAAAATAAAGCAAAATAGATATAAGAATCTCACCCTTTCCCTCATATATATGTTACTTAAGTAGACTTGCATTGTGTTATATTAAGTTCTTTCACATACATCCATTTGCCCATTAGCACTTTACTATATAAATGTTAACATGTGCTATTTGTAAATTGGCTCATACATGCTCTGGTGCCATTTTAAAGTGACATCTTTAGTACGTATGTGTATTTACCCTATCCTAATTATTAAACAAGACCACAAATATATTAACAAATATGTCAAAAACATATAAAGCAATCGTGCAAGTATTTTCCACCCTACTCGCAAACTTTGACTATAGCCACCTTACTCTAAGTATTTCTTTTTCCAAACTTTTCCTTTATCATGCATGCATCAATTTTCCTAGGTTTCCAAAAGTTATCAAATTATCACACAAATATTACTCCTCTTTTAATTTAAAATGGAAACAAATTGAAAGAATGAGTGAATTCATAATCTTATTTTTCCCACCAGCATGTAATTTGAGGATCCTAATCAATTTAAAATGATTGTGTGTGTGTGTGTGTGTTTATATATAGACGATGTGCTAGATGATTAGCCAATGATCTTAGCAATATTATATTTGGATTAATAAAATATATATCAGTACTACATTTTTTTGTCAGAATATTATTTATAACATAAATGATAAATGTACAATATTTTCTTTAGGTTGGGCCATTTTGTATTGTGGGCAAGTGCATGAACTAAACCTCTCTAAAATTCATCCATAGTTTTTATCCCTTTTATCTTTGCTCATCATGAGGGAACCCAACTTCAACTTCATTAAAGATTGTTTTTTATTTTTTAATTATTACTCATCAAGCTAAGGACTCCATTTAATCCATCATCGTTACAATTCAATTTTTTCCATATGCTATTGTTTTTCTACGCTTTCATATTCATCTTATGTATTTGAATCACTAAATTTCCTCGATTGATCAAAATCTCCTATCTTGGGGTGAAGCTTAAATTCCACTTTCATACTTATTCAAATATATTTAATATTGGGCCCAAAAAAATTATTTTCATCCTATAATTTTTGCTTATAGTGTGAAATACTTAATTAAGAATTTTTTACTTTCGAATAATACCAAGAAAATAAAAATTTTCATTTCCAATAAGATTTGAGATATTATGATCATGTTTTTATTAGCAAATATTCTGTGCAAAATAATTGAGCTATGGTCAAATTCACAAGTCTGTTAACTTCTATAGTGTGTTTCCCTTTTTTTCCTAAACAAAAAACATCATTAAATTATAAAGAGAATTTTATATATTTAGTAGATAAATTAATTAATTGTATTTCAATATTTGTCGGATTTCCTGCACTTGCATTTTGGCTTCCGCTCGAAGTTACTGATGTCGCCACCAGTGCCATCAATATCACCATTATAACACTCAAAAACTCCAGAAGCCCTCTACTTGCTCATTATGATTACATTCCCATTTTCTTGTTCTTCTCTCTCATCTTTGCATTTACAATGGATCATCTGTCTTCTCGGTCTGATCTTCCTAAAGAGTTGCTCCTCAACATCATTGGCCACCTTGATTTCCATATTGATCGCCTTTGCGTCTGAGCTGTTTGCCACTTATGGCGCTTTAAGGTCCTAAAGCCACCCATGAGGTCCTCTCTGTCGCTCAAGCTTCGCTTTTCATTGGGTCCCACCTTGATATGAGTCCTTGCCTTCGTGGTTACTTTGACTTTGTTGAGTCTAATGTCTACTGCTTTCAACCCCTAAAGGAAGCCTCAGTCAGCTGGGACACTTATAAGTGCTGGATCATCAAGATCAAGAAGCCTGATGACCTTGGAACCACTCACATCAAAGACCCTCTCCATCGCTTTGATTATGACTATTCCAACTTGTGTTGTCATCTTCATCAGTGCTTGAATCTCCTTGATTATAGGGTTTCTGAGAGAGCTAAATTGTATGAGCTCAATATGAGTGTGGTAGGGAGCTATCACTACTCAAAATTTATGTTGTTGTGCTCTGCGAGGGCTCTAAGTTAGTTGTTATGACTATTCACACTAGTGACCATTTAAGTATTTAGAAAAGGCTTGATAAGAAATGGACTCCTATAAAAGATGGTCGAGAGGATGATGTTCCTTTTAACGATGTTGTTTATCACAAGGGAAAATTTTATGCCGCCAATAACTCTGGTTTCACTATATCTGTAGATTTCCCCTCTAAGGTTGTTACTGGCGTTACCCTAGTAATGCCTCCTTATGGTTATAATGGAAATAGCAATAGAGAAAAGCGGTTGGTAAGTTATGAGGGAGATTTGTTCCTTCTAGATAAGGACAGTTATCTTATGGATGTTTTTCTTAGGCGTAGTGATCCTAATGACAACATTAGTGCTCATCTCACTTGCTTTCATATCTATAAGCTGGATGAGGAAAAATGGCAATGGGTGAAGGTGAAAAGTTTAGGAAATAGGGCTTTAATTGTTTGTGATATGTGCACCTTCTATTTTTCAGCTAATGACTTGGGTGGAATTTTCAACAAGAATTGCATATACTATTCTAAAGATTGCTTATGTGTTAGGTGTCATGATGAAAATCAGAAAGAGTCAGGCCATGATGCTGCTTTGTTTGACATGGGGGATTGTTTTGCCTAGATGCTTTCCGAAGTGCTCGGCTGTTTTAAACGTCTTTTTTGGCCTCCCTTTCCTTGCCTAGTCTCTCCTAATCCAAGGGTGAGCTTTAGTCACTTTATATTATATTACCCATTCAAATTTATCATTTCTTATTTCTTATAGTTATTAGAAGAATAACATTCTTTGTTTTTCACCCTAGCTTTTGGTCATGCCAAATCCCAAAGGGCATATATATGTATATCAACACCAAACTTGGTATATTGCAACTAATTATTCTATATATATATATATTTATATTAAATATGAAATTGAGATAACTCAAGTGTATATATATACCACCCTTCCTCCTGTGAAATTAAGGCGTACAATGTGTATTTGATTCTATAATAATGTGCATGCCTTTTGAATGAATTGCAGCACTAAAGTAGCTAGTTATTATGACTGCTTGCATTTAGGAACTTGATGAAGATTGGGATATTGTGGCAAGCGGGTTGTCTTTTGTTTTGAACTAACTAGGAAACTTTTTGTCATGTGATGTGGCCATGTTTACTCATTAATTTAAGTTTGTAGACAACCACTGGTCTTAACGGACCAAATAGAACACCATTAAGTATCAATTACAAGCTCCCAAATGCTATAATTGAGAACAATGGACTCAAAATAAACACTCCTTTTATCATGAAGACTAGTTTAAAGTGGGATGATACTTTTGGGAATGTATGTATGTACTACATAGTATGCTTAAATGCTTTGGATATTTAAAGTTAGAACTTGTAGAACTTGTTTTCTAATTTTATTATCTATTTATACTTCTTTTTGTATGCTATGCAAGCAGCTTTTTGTTGATGAATCTGCTATTTATGAGATTGTCATCTCATCCTAAAAAAAGAAGACGTCAATTTGATTAAGAACTGATAAACACAGAATAGGCCTCTTAAACGATGTCATTTTGCGGATGAGCTCTTAAACTTATAGATTCGCTTAGCTGGGCTTGTTGCACTATGTAACACGTTTTGATATTGGGTACACATCTCTTTTTTCTTGTGAATGATGCTATTTACTTTTGATATTGACTATTTTGGTTAAATTAATGAAAATAATTATGTTATGCTCCGTATTATGGTACTATACATTCATACTCATAGTGTAAATTACACTTACCAGATTTTATATTAAGGAGCTGGGAAAGGAGTGGTAGAGACAGTGTCTTGTAGTGATATGTATATATTCACCTATATATATAGGAGTTACATATGAAAATCTGATGGGTCCTTATGACTTTATTTTTAATGACTATATGATTTTATTGTTATATAAATATTAATAACGACAACACTTAAAATTCTATCATACGATATTATTAAAGAGGACAAAGTTGTTAGGTGTATTTTTGTGTTACTCCATCCCCATAATCTATCACACATCATTTCAAAGTTATTTATTTAAAAGAACGTCAAGTTAACTAATTTACATCACCTATTCGATATCAATTTCATTGTTGGGCTCATACATGTGCTCCCTTTTCTTCTTTTTTTTCCCCTTAAGAAATGAGCAAATTTTATATTTTAAAAATAATTAAAACATATTCTATGGTTGGCGAAAAAATCTATTTATAAATGCATAATATGAAATTTTATCATTTTTTGATTATTTATATGCTATAAATTAACGGTATGAGGCAATTTGTTTTTCAGATTCACGTGACCTATACTAGTTAAGTAGTTATGGCATGATATAATATTGATGATTTTATACTTGTTAACAACTTTTATTATCATGTATCTCTTACTTGTTATGAGAAGGGGGATTGTGTGTTAATCCTTGAGTTATTAATTGGTTTGGTTTTGTCCTCCTATGACCTCATTTAATTGGGTACAAGGAGTTAGATAGATATTTGATTATCTCTTCCATTCTAAATATAAGATAAAATTGATATTTTTAGAAAGATTAAAAAAGCTAATTAAATTATTTTAAATTATATACATATACATATATATAATTTATTTCTTTAAACTATTCTGATTAAGTAGTAAATGTAGAGCTCTGTATTCAATCTCAATTGGTATTTCGCAGAACTACTTATGTGTACATGGGATCTGACTTGTTGCATGAGTTGCATAAGAGCTTATTGAATATTGGACAGCAAGGGATCATCCCATCTCCATATCGGCATTCTCTTACTTTGGATTGCAACATAGTAGTTTTGCTCAAATGATCCTTAGTCATCTCATCGCATAAAATATTACTTTCAAGCATAAGGCAATTACTTGGTAGGATTTCTCATATATGTTTTATACATGTTTGATATTTTGTATGGATGAAAAAAAGGAAAATACTTAGGTCAAGTTCTTTATATCCATTTTGTCAAGTTCTCTAATCACATGTGACCATGTGTCCTATTTTTTAATTATTATTATTTAATCATAAACTAAAATGAAATAAATAGGACACATGGTTATATGCAAGGAATTAAAAATCGGACCGGGAACTGAACCGGCCGAGGTATGGGGTCAAGGGTCAGTGGGTCAGCCCGAGGGTCAATTTTGACATGCATAACATTCAAAAGTACACAAATTTTTTTTCCAATTAATAGTGCAATATAACATTATAACCTCATTGAATAAACATATACCCATAAAAATCATCACTAATTACATAAAGTTTTTCCTCTAACATATACAAAAGCATTACACTATCCTTTCAATGCTCCCTACAAATCAAAAGTAAAAAAAAAAAGGAGCATTCCACTATCAAACAAGAGAATGATCATTCCATTATCCTCTCAATG